>JAFMOC010001231.1:0-31918 GCA_019802505.1 Corydoras sp. C115 | reverse complement strand
TTAGTCGGCCACAATGTTTAGATAAGCTCTAATGTATGAACAGGGTGGACCAAAGAACCCCCCCAACCTCCACCACCCTTAACTGTTGATCTGTAATAGGAAGATTTCATCCTTCATGCTGCTAGATCCTCCACAGATGGTTCTCTAACTGGAACCTCTTAATGTTCACACTGATGGTTCAAGTTTAGGTTTAAGTCATTTATTTCTAGAACTTTTTTTTTTTGATAATTGTACATCGTCACTTAGTTTGGCAATGGTACTAAAGAAAACTCTCAGGTTGTAATGCTACTAAAGAGGAATCTTTGGTTGTTTTTGTTGTTCTCTATTAATTCAGAATGATATTTAGTCTTCGCTGCATTAAGTGCTGTTATGGCCGGGTGGCCGATACATGGTTGGATCCGCTACTCGAAGTAACCAGTCTGAAGCAGAGAATGGAATGTAGAAACCAGGTTTATTGTAGACAGTTTGTGTAATGGTAAATGGCGGCATGGACAAGGTTTTCGTGCTGCGCGGGGGGAGCGTTGCTGTGACGGGGCGCACGTCCAGGTTCTGACGTCACGCTCTGGATGCGTCCCAATCCAAACGCCCTAGTGGTAGGCGGCTTGGTCCCAGCTGGAGCGCTGCACACAGAAACACAAACAAAGACAGGGGCGAGGACAAAACACAACAGGGGATCCAGACACGGACGAGACGAGGCGTGGGCTGGGCGAGGCGAGGTGAGGCGAGGCGAGGCAAGGTAGGGCAAGGCAAGGCGTGATCGTGGTGTGGGAGCTAGAAGAGTCAAGGCTTAGGGATTCGTGGGCACAAGACTATCTGCCATGGGGGAACGGGAGTGAGGTGCTTATATAGGACGTGGTGATGGGGAAACCAGGTGCGTGGAATTACAGGGCGTGGAGACCAGACATAAACATCCAGTCGGCCAAACGCTTGAACTCCCGTCAGGCTCGGTGGGCCTTGTTCTTTGGTCGGTTCCAATTCGTCATGTCCTATCGTCCCGGCACTAGGAACGCCAAGCCCGATGCCTTATCCCGCCTCTTCTCTGACGGTAAGGAGGAACCCTGCACTGACCCGATTCTCCCCCCCAGCCGTATCATTGCAGGTGTGTCTTGGGAGATCCGGCACATCATCGAGCGCGAGCTGACGAAGGATCCGGACCCTGGGCTGGGTCCTCCCAACCGGACCTTCGTGCCCTCCGCCGCTCGCACCGCAGTACTCAAGTGGGGGCATGAGAGTCGCTGGGCCGGCCACCCTGGGGGAGCGCGCACGGAGGAACTCATTCGGCGCCAGTTCTGGTGGCCCACCTTGGCCGCCGACGTCCGACAGTTTGTCACCGCTTGTACCACCTGTGCGCGGAACAAGGCGTCGCATCAGCCCCCCGCAGGACTGCTTCAGCCGCTCTCCATACCTGGGCGTCCCTGGTCCCACATCGCCCTGGACTTCGTAACCGGCCTACCCAACTCTAGAGGTAAATCTGTCATTCTCACCATAGTAGACCGGTTCTCCAAGTCCGTGCGTCTAATTGCTCTGGCCAAGCTCCCCTCTGCCCTTGATACGGCCAAAGTCTGTTTTGAGCAGGTGTTTCGGATATCCGGCATCCCCAGGGACATCGTTTCGGACCGGGGACCCCAGTTCGTTTCCCAGGTGTGGAGAGCGTTCCATAAGTTCTTTGGAACCGATGTGTCACTGACGTCGGGGGGTCACCCACAAGCCAACGGACAAGCCGAGAGGGCCAACCAGCTGGTGGAGACCACCCTGCGCTGTATGTCTGCCCAACACCCAGAGCGCTGGAGCGAGAACCTGGCGTGGGCGGAATACGCGATCAACACCGCGCGCAGCTCCGCCACGGGGAAATCGCCTTTTGAGGTAGCACTGGGCTACCAACCCCCCCTGTTCCCCGAGGACCAGATCGAGACCTGTGTGCCTTCGGTGAACCAGCACATCCGCCGCTGCCACCGCACCTGGAGGAACACCTTAATAGCGCTCCGCCAAGCCCAGCGCACCTACGCCGCCTCGGCCAACAGGAGACGCCGCCCGACCCCCAGTTACAAGGTGGGGCAGCTTGTGTGGCTGTCCACTAAGAACATCCCTCTCAGGAGAGACTCACGGAAATTGTCTCCCCGTTACATCGGCCCCTTTCCCATCTCCCGCATCATCAACCCTACTGCCGTCCGCCTTCAGCTACCTCGTTCTATGCGAATCCACCCCACCTTCCACGTTTCCCATGTTAAACCTGTCATGCACTCCCCGCTCAACCCCCCACCCCGCCCAGCCCCAGCCCCCCGCCTGATTGATAGACAGCCCGCATACACTGTCCACCGACTGCTGGACTCCCGTCGCCGTGGCCGGGGAATCCAGTTCCTGGTGGACTGGAAGGGCTATGGCCCGGAGGAGCGTTCCTGGGTTCCCCGAGCGGCCATCCTGGACCCGTCCCTCATAGACGATTTCCACCGCCGCTTCCCGGACAAGCCATTTAGGGCGCCAGGAGGCACCCGTTGAGGGGGGGGTAATGTCACGGGTTGTGTTGTCACGTGGTGTTTTGTGTCACGCCCCCGTAATCACGCGCACCTGGGATCAGTCACCATTTTATTATAAATATCCTACACGCCCGTCACTCTCCGCCAGTTTGTCTCGTGCCCTGCCTTGACACTACTAGCCGTCCGTGCATTCCTAGTTCCTGTTTATGCCCGTTTATGTGCTGTTCGTCTCGCCGCCTAGTGCACTCCGTTCCGGTACCCTGTTTGATTGTGTTACTCCCCGTGTGATGTCATCACTCCTCGCCTCACCATACCCACGTCCCGTGTTCTGTGTGTTCATCTGTGGATCATCGTTTGTGGATTCAATAAACCTCTTTGTGACTGTACCTGTACTCAGCTCGTTGTCTCCGAGTAGCGGATCCGCCTCGCTCGATCGTAAGATCGTCACAGGATCAAGGTCAATTGAATTCTCCAAATTGCCCCATATCGAGTGTGTGTGTGTGTGTCTGTGTGAGTGTGTGCCCACCGTTGGACTGGCGCCCTGTTCTGAATGTATTTGCCCAGCGCCCGAAACGTCCCCCCCACACACACACGCACACACACACGCGGGGGCAACCCTAGTAGAGGATAAAGCAGAAGTATCCGACTGTCGCTTCCGACTTCCGAAAGCGCGGTAAGCTAAGGTTCTGTAAAGGTTCCAGGAGTAAAATTCTTCCTTGATGTCCTGTGAATGCTTGCTGCTGTACGGTGAGGGTCCATATTGGCAAGCAGTTCCCGGTGGCTTGATATCAAAAAGCTTTAAGATTGAATAAGAGCTTTATTAAACTTGTATGGGATTAAAAAAAAAAATTCAAATACACAACAAAATTAATCAGCCCATCAAACAGTCAACATAATAGAACCTAACCTTAGTACCTTACTAACAAATCCAAATGAAACTACCAAAATCCATACTATGACAGGGAAAACGAAACACCAAACGGTAGCAATCAAGAACCTATATAGTAGCTGTTTAGACCACTTTTACAACAAAGGTGGTCACATTTCATAACATAACAGACCACTTATTTAAAAGAAATGTATTTACTAATAAACATAACTTGTTAATCATATAAACAAAATGAGCATTTACCATAATCAAACAAAACAACTTGTATTATAACTTGCGTAACAAAATTATTAATTATCCCCACCACATCAAGAATAGCAGCTGTCAGAAATTTTAAATTCCTTATACATGATGAGAGTTCCAATATGGCCGAAAGACAAACAAAGGACCTTGGATTTCCTGCCACTAGGAAACTACTGGGCTGGGATTGGCTGATTTAAAACCTAGGGCGGTAATTTGTGATTGGCTTAAAGCAGTTAAGGGGCGGGAACTAGACGTAACGGATATATACCCAGGTAAACCCTGTGGGAGGCGCTCTTTCACTCAGACCCGGAGGCAGACAGCATTGGAATGCTGAGGAGGGCAGACCGCTGGCCAGCGTGAGTAACTGAAGGTGTCCATGAAGTTTTCTTTTGTCCTCAATAAATCAGTTGAGGCGACCATCTTTGCATAGGCTCGTTCTTTCTGCCTTTTTCAAAATCAAAAGATCCTAACGAATGGTAGCCAGAGGATGGTTTTGAAAATAGGCAGGAGAACAATAATAATTTCGGTACTGGACCTGGACTCCTGATTTCATGTATACTCATTATAGGCGCGCCGAAGGTAAGCAGATTTACTGCATAGTTAGCTGCATTCAATATTTAGTTTTTAATGAGTATGTGTGAATGCCGTAGTCCGTAAGTGTTATAAATTGTTACAGTAATCAGAATTCTTCATGGACACTGGAAGGTAGATTTATTTGGTACCATTCCTGATATCGGCACTGAAGTTTACGCTCGAGTGTAAAACGTAGTTTGAGTTATATTTAAGAGGAACGTGCGAAAGTGTGGCAAAGTTGGTGAAAGGGCCCATGCCCCACATTTGGGTTGATAAGCGTTTTATGGATAGAACCGGGTTATAGGGACGTACGAAAATGTGGTAAAGTTGGTGAAGGCGCTTTTTTAGGATTAACTGGGATCGTGAAACAGGGTTTCAGACCAGTAATTATGAAATAAGAAATCGGAATATTATCCAACCCAGTAGGCAACTGTTTTCGTATCCAATGGTTGGAGAAATAACTGGTTATTAATTAGGACGATGGAGAGAGGCCTGGGGTCCCGTCGTGCCCGACTAGCGGGGTAAATTTCCAAATTGTGGCTAAATTCTAAATTACTCCGGTGCAAATATCAGGGAATCTTGTTTGTGTGTTTGTCTTGTGTTTGTCTTGTCTTGTGTGGAGCAGCAACGCGTGTGTGCACGCTGGGGGTTGAAATCAGCTAAAAAGGTAAAGTTCTGTTTTGTGCTTGATGTTTTATTTGAGAAATGGGGGGGAGAGTTCATTTTGTGGTAAGCAATTTAGCTGGTAAGTAAGTGTTTAGCTTGGTAAGTAATATTTGTGTTCTGCTTGTGTGTTATACAACTTAAATTGACTTAATTAAAATGGCTGACTTACTTCAGGACAACTAGCACACACCTTCATAAGCAGTTCATCTCATAAGCAGTTCATCTTCATTGAAGAATAAATCCAATCTAATGCAACTTATTACCATATACCGCCCTCCCGGCCCAAATACAGAGTTTATTAAAGAATTTGGTGAATTTCTCTCTAACATAGTAATCTCATCAGACAAGGCCTTAATAGTTGGTGACTTCAATGTTCACTTTGAAAACCCACTAGACTCATTTAAATTAGCCTTTGACTCCATCTTAGATTCCATGGGCATTACTCAAAGTGTAGTTGGTATAACACATCGCTGTAAACATACATTAGACTTAGTTTTATCACATGGTATTAACATTAATAATTTAACTATTGTTCCACTATGTGAGGTCATCTCCGATCACCATTTGATAACCTACGATTTAGAAATTGATACTGATCCAGTCATTAAACCGCGATATGACATGAAGCGTACAATCATCCCCTCTACTGCTGTGTCATTCCTACAACGTTTACCCGAATTAAACATTAAACCAGCATCAGGACCCGATGAACTTGAAAACACAGCGGATTACCTTAAACACGTGTTTTCTGCAACCTTAGACAGTGTCGCTCCACTTAAACTAAAAAGGATTAAAGATAAAAGACTCGCTCCATGGTTTAATGATCAAACACGCGCCCTAAAACAAGCCACTAGAACCATGGAGCGTAAATGGAGACAAACTAAATTAGAGGTATTTAGGGTTGCATGGAAGGACATTATGACTGAGTACAAACATGCACTCAATGCAGCAAAGACTAAATATTATTCTGAATTAATAGAGAACAACAAAAACAACCAAAGATTCCTCTTTAGTACCATTGCCAAATTAACCCGAAGTGCTACTGAATCAGATTCACAGATTCACTCACAGTTCAGCAGCAATGATTTCATGAATTTCTTTAGTGATAAAATTGAAAACATAAGACTTAAATCATCTAATGCATTGTGTAGCGTAACTGTACTGTTATTCTAAATTTCATGCTGGAATCCCATGTTTATGTTCTGTACATTGCTACCCCCTATTGGCCTGAAATGAGTTAGGTTTCGTTTTGCCGGATGATAAACAGGAAGAATCTAATTGAAGCATGGCCGTTCCACAGTGTGCTACTGAGACAGTCTCGGCGTTTTAAGCCTCGGAGTATCTTTGTTCGTAAGTTTACATGAAAAATATTGAGTTTGTTATATCAGCGATGTATGATGGCACATTGGTTTAGAAATTTGTTTTATTGGTTTTAAACAGTCTAGCTTACTAACATGGAGTAAAAAAAATACCTTTAAAGTTTATTGCAGTCTCTTTTAATTTATGTGTGCATTAATTAATCTGTACATGTAAGTGAACCAAATGTTTACAAATATATGTATGTATTTTTTCCCTCTCTTTTTAGTTTTACATAAAAGATAAGAGCACTCTCTCTACAGTCTTCAGTCTTTTTTGTTAACTAGTCTAGCATAGTCTGGCACGCCTGTGTGAGGACAGAATAGTAACCAATAATCAACCCCCAATGATTTCTGAAAAATCTAGTGGTAGAGAAAATAATACAGTACAAGAGTTAAATACCTTTAACCCCATATCTAAAAAAGAGCTTGTCTCATTAATTACACAATCAAAGACAACATCCTGTATGTTAGACCCAATACCTACAAACCTGCTTAAAGACCTCCTACCAAATATTACAGAGCCTTTTATAAACATTATAAATTCATCACTTAAAATAGGTTATGTCCCCAAAAATCTGAAGTGTGCAGTCATTAAACCATTACTTAAAAAAAACTAATTTAGATCCTCTAATACTGTCCAACTATAGACCAATATAAAACCTTCCTTTTGTCTCTAAAATCCTAGAAAAAATAGTCTTCAACCAGCTGAATCTTCTAGATAATAATGTTCATGAAGTTTTTCAGTCAGGTTTTAGGTCTCACCATAGCACTGAGACAGACTTAATTAAAGTCGTTAATGACTTATTAATGTCCTCGGATAATAACCGAATCTCTTTTTTTGTATTATTAGATCTTAGTGCAGCCTTTGACACTATAGACCATAACATCTTAGTTGATAGATTAGAAAACATTGTGGGTGTTACAGGATCTGCACTCCAGTGGTTTAAATCCTACCTGACAGATCGATATCAATTCACCTGTGTTAACAACCAATATTCTGATCTTGCTAAAGTTAAATATGGCGTCCCACAAGGGTCAGTTCTGGGCCCACTCCTATTTGCATTATATATGCTTCCATTGGGATCAATTATTTGTAAACATGGAATCAGTTTCCACTCATATGCAGATGATACACAGTTATATGTTTCAGCTAACCCTAATGATGGTTGTTCAGTCACTAAGCTCGAGGACTGCATCCAAGATATTAAAATATGGATGTCAAAAAACTTCCTGCTGCTAAATTCTGATAAAACAGAGTTTCTGATAGTTGGACCCAAGGACAAAATTAACAAAGCTTTTAACACTATGTTAAACCTTGATAACTCTTTAATTAGACCCAGTTCATCTGTAAATAATCTCGGTGTCATTATTGATTCAGATCTCTCCTTTACAAAGCACATTAGCAATATTACTAGAATTGCATTTTTTCACCTTCGTAACATTTCGAAGCTACGAAATATCCTCTCCCTCCAAGATGCAGAAAAACTAATTCATGCTTTTATTACCTCAATGTTAGATTATTGTAATTCACTTCTGACAGGATGTTCTAATATATCATTACATAAATTACAACTTGTGCAGAATGCTGCAGCTAGAGTTTTAACTAAAACCAGAAAGTTTGATCATATCAGTCCTGTGTTATCAAACATGCACCCGCTACCAGTTAAGTTTCGTATCGAGTACAAAATTTTATTAATAACATATAAAATTTTACATAATCAGGCTCCACAGTATCTGAGCTGAGCTAAGCTGATTCAATCATACAAGCCAACACGTGAGCTCCGATCTCAAGGTGCTGGTTTACTCTTAGCTCCTAGAATAAATAAAGTTACTGCTGGTGGAAGAGCGTTCTCCCACAAGGCTC
Source organism: Corydoras sp. C115 (assembly GCA_019802505.1). Lineage (NCBI taxonomy): Eukaryota > Metazoa > Chordata > Actinopteri > Siluriformes > Callichthyidae > Corydoras > Corydoras sp. C115. The sequence goes on along the minus strand of JAFMOC010001231.1, from coordinate 23,851 downwards.
CTCAACTTTGGAATAGCCTTCCAGTTACTGTTCGTGATTCTGAATCACTATTAATCTTTAAAAATAAATTAAAAACATATTTATTTATTCTTGCATTTAATTAATCCCCTGTAGATAAAGATGTAGATCTCAGACTTGGCTGTGTTGGATGAGAACAAGAACAAGGTACAAAATTTCCAAGCTTCAGCCAGTTTGTACAGTTTCTAACACGTGAAGCCAAAATCGTTTGTAACCCAATGACATCTTTCCCTACACCAAATCCACGTGAAGGAGAGAAAGGTAAGGGTATAAGTAATAGAGCAGGAGCAAATACTTTAATAACGAATTCAGATGAGAATGCTAACGTCAAAGACTGTGTCTTCTGTGAGAAAGCAAGACACAGTTTACCAGATTGCCGTAAGTTTATGAAGAAGACAATCACAGAAAGAGTCAAGTTTGTCCAGGAGAAAAGGTTGTGCTTCGGTTGCTTGAAATGGGGTCATCGTTCCAAGAACTGCAGTGAGAGAAATATATGCAAGACATGCGAGAAAGGTCATCCAACTTGTCTTCATGATAACCGTCCTAAAGAAGAACGCAAGCAAGAAAGAACACAAGTAGTAAAGGCTGATGGAGCAAAACACAAAGACAAGCCAAAGGATGAAAGGCCAGAACAACCACAAGATCAACCGAGTACATCTACAAGTACATGTGGACCCATAGTACATAAGGTCACACAGAATGGCAGCCACACCCATACATCTACAATAATCCCGGTGTGGGTCTCTGCTGCGGCTGAGCCATATCGTGAAGTTCTTGTGTACGCGCTTCTGGATACACAGAGTGATACGACATTTATACTGGAGGAGACCGCAAGGGCACTCAACGTAAGGAGTGAACCAGTTCAGCTGAGTATTACCACGCTATCTTCAACAAATAGTGTCCTGCAAGAAGATGACTGGTTTACAAGTAAGAGGGTTCTACTCAGACGAGATAATACCACTTCCTGTGACTTATTCCAGAGAAATTATGCCGGCAAATAGAAATCATATTCTTACACCGGAGATAGCAAAGTTATGGACTCATCTGGAACATATTGCAGATGAGATTGCCCCTCAGCAAAGCTGTGAAGTTGGCCTTTTAATAGGCAGCAACTGTCCTTAGGCTTTACTACCAAAACAAGTAGTGGCTGGTGAAAGAAACCAACCCTTTGCACTGCAAACGGATTTGGGATGGAGTGTAGTAGGCTGTGGTAATCCATGTCTGAACTATGGAGATAGTATGGGAGTAAGCCACCAAGTGGTAGTGAAGAAAGTGGTACCAGATCTTCAGTCTCCCTCAGATCTTACAAGTGAAGTGTATTCTGCCAAGTTCCAAGGAACCTCTCTGAATGTTCATCTTTTAACCGGTCCAGATCTAACGAATGCCTTGGTGGGAGTTTTGTTTCGCTTCCGAAGAAGTGACATAGAGTGCATGCTTCACCAGTTCCATATGAAAACAGAAGACCAAGATTATTTTCGATTCCCTTGGTGGGAGAATGGGAATCTTGTGTAAGAAGCCAGAGAACTTTGCAGCACAGGCAACCTACGACTTCACAAGCTTGTTTCCAATAGCAGAGAAGTCCTCTACACCATTCCCAAGAAAGAATTTGCTGAAGCTACTACAACCAAGGATATGACATTAGGAGAATCTCAAATAGAAAGAGCATTTGGGGCGCAGTGGTACGTGGCTTCTGACGAGTTTCGGTTTAGAGTGGTTGTCAGGGAGAAACCACTTAACCTCAGAGGATCATCGGGAAAGCAGATCCTGCTGCAACCGTGTTGGGACGATACTTCACCCGATGATTTGCAACCTCAGTGGGAACGTTGGCTCCAAGAATTCTTGGCCAATCTCTTCTGGAGTCGGTGGAAGAAAGAGTATCTCATGAACCTTCAACCAAGACAGAAGTGGATCAAGGATCGCAGAGATGCAAAGGTTAACGATATCGTCCTTCTACAAGAAGACGCTACGTCTCGTAACCAGTGGAAACTGGCAAGGGTCGTTGAAGTGTATCCAGGAAGAGACGGTAGAGTGAGAAAGGTGAAGTTGTGCATCAGCGATTCCAACCTGGATAAGAAGGGAAGGCGTGTTTCCAAACCAATTTATCTGGAGAGGCCTATCCATAAGACGGTGACATTACTTGAAGCAGAGTGAAGACCATCATCTTCATCTTCACTTTACAGTTGTAAATTCATGCGAATTCAACACCAAGCTAGTACTGTAAAATAATCTGCTTAGTATAATTTCATTTCATGATTTAAAATCATAGATTTTGGTGGGAGTGTAACTGCCTACTTAAGCAGTTTATATTCTTAGATGGTTTAAAGTTTGTAAAATTGTATAATAGTGTATAATAGAACTTGTGTATAGAACTCCTGTTCGTCTAAGAACATTGACAATGTTAATTTCCATGGTTACACTGCTAATTACCGCGGTTACCACGTTACAAATGTTCCAAAGTTAGCATTTAGGGTCATTCGGAAGGTTAAGACCAGCAGGGTACAAGGTGAAACCATAGCTCTCCTTAGATATTTCATGCAGCCAATGATGTTTGTATTCTGTTAATATACCAATTATGTTTATTACCTTTTCTAGCATTAGAGTGAATTGATATGTAATTATGGTTCTAAATCAAGATGTAAATTCGTGTGATAAAACCAACAAAGGATCAGTATTAAGATTAATAGTCTACAATATGTAAATTGCTCATTGTATATTTGTTTATTTGATTTATGTTACAGTTCTTACGGTTTGGTGTACGATTATGTACAAAGTTAAGGTGCATACTCCTATAAACCTAATCAGTATTGGCAAGAATATTTGTGCTGTCGACTTTGAATCTGAGGAAGCTACACTCTCTGTGTGTGTTTCTGCAATTTTTTTTTTTTTTTTTGTATATTTAAATATTTGTTTAGATAAATATATAATTTTGTATACTTTTTTTATTTTTATTCTTACTTCTGTGTTTTTCTTATTTGTGTTTGAATTTTTTTTTATTTCATGAATATCGTTAAAGCTCACTTTTCTTATTCTTGAGAATCTATTTTTTTTTTTTTTTAAAGATTTTGAACATAAATGAGAAACTTTTATATTTTATCATCCTTATTGCAGGTAACTTTTTCTTGAGATCTTTATTGATCTGCACTAAATGGTAACTTTGTTGATCTACACTACGAGTGTAAAACATATTTTTCCTCCCCGTCAGGGAATCGAACCCCGGTCTCCCGCGTGACAGGCGGAGATACTGTCCACTATACTAACGAGGATATACGAAACAAAAATCCTGCATCAGTTCTGTAACAGGGAGACGATAAATGGGATGGGACCAGGGGCGTCATTAGACCTGGGCTTTAGGGGCTATAGCCCCGGTTGTTTTGTCAGTAGCTCCGGATCATATTGAGATCAGCTTTCTAACTTTCTTCCGGGACCAAACGATGGAATCATCGTCAGCTGTTTGTGTTTCTAAGCTCTGTGTGTGTATATCTGCAGTTTTTTTTTCGTATATTAAAATATTTGTTTAGACATATATATATGTAATTTTGTATACTTTTTTATTTTTATTCTTACTTCTGTGTTTTTTCTTATTTGTGTTTGAATTTTTTTTATTTCATGAATATCGATAAAGCTCACTTTTCTTATTCTTGAGAATCTTTTTTTTTTTTAAGATTTTGAACATAAATGAGAAACTTTTATATTTTATTCCAAATGCCACTCATCCACTGAAGCAAGGAAATCATCCTTATTGCAGGTAACTTTTTCTTGAGATCTTTGTTGATCTGCACTAAATGGTAACTTTGTTGATCTACACTACGAGTGTAAAACATATCCTTCCTCCCCGTCGGGGAATCGAACCCCAGTCTTCCGCGTGACAGGCGGAGATACTGTCCACTATACTAACGAGGATCTATGAAAAAAACCTGCATCAGTTCTGTGACAGGGAGACGATAAATGGGATGGAACCAGGGGAGCCATTAGACCTGGGCTTTAGGGGCTATAGCCCCGGTTGTTTTGTCAGTAGCTCCGGATCATTTTGAGACCAGCTTTCTCCTTTCTTTCGGGACCAAACGATGGAATCATCGTCAGCTGTTTGTGTTTCTAAGCTCTCTATGTGTGTGTCTCCAGTTTTTTTTCGTATATTTAAATATTTGTTTAGATATATACAATTTTGTATACTTTTTTTATTTTTATTCTTACTTCTGTGTTTTTTCTTATTTGTGTTTGAATTTTTTTTTATTTCATGAATATCAATAATGCTCACTTCTCTTATTCTTGAGAATCTATTTTTTAAAAAAGATTTTGAACATAAATGAGAAACTTTTATATGTTATTCCAAATGCCAGTCATCCACTGAAGCAACGACATCATCCTTATTGCAGGTAACTTTTTCTTGAGATCTTTGTTGATCTACACTAAATGGTAACTTTGTAGATCTACACTACTAGTGTAAAACATATCCTTCCTCCCCATCAGGGAATAGAACCCCGGTCTCCCGTGACAGGCCCCGGTTGTTTTGTCAGTAGCTCCGGATCATTTTGAGATCAGCTTTCTCCTTTTTTCCGGGACCAAACGATGGAATCATCGTCAGCTCTTTGTGTTTCTAAGCTCTGTGTGTGTATCTGCAGTTTTTTTTGTATATTAAAATATTTGTTTTTTATTTTGTATACTTTTTTATTTTTATTCTTACTTCTGTGTTTTGTCTTTTGTAACTTTGTTGATCTACACTAGTGTAAAATATATCCTTCCTCCCCGTCGGGGAATCGAACCCCGGTCTTCCGTCCACTATACTAACGAGGACATACAAACAAACTGCATCATGTCGACCATATAAAAGTTGGAATGAATATTGATATGAAAGTTTATAAAGGTTATGGGTATTTGAAACACTGCATATGCTCATTATACTAACTTTAGGACAACGCGTCAGAGTTTGGAATCGTTCAAAACGACTCCACATTTAGCGCCATCTACTGCTCAAATCAAAACAACTACACAAGGACTGAATCAAGTAGCTATTAAAGGTGCAATTAAACAAAAGCCTATCAAATTAGCATATGAAAGCAAGTTTGCATGAAAACATTTCTGTTGGTGTAAAATGTAGGACATTTCTGTTGCTGTAGATGATTTCTGGATATTTACAATGTTAACTAAGACTGCAACAAGTTGAGAGCCCACCGTGCTATCGAAACTGTACAGCTTCTCTCTAAATTGGAGGAGGGTTAACAGGATGACGACAAATGAGGTGGGGCAGTAGCTTGACCATAATAACAATATCATAAACAGACAATATCATGTGTTCAATAACTGTCTAATGGTACAATAGCATAATTATCTGTAGATTTTTTCGTATTTTTAACAATTTGCCTATTGAAGGAAATACAAACAGACCATCAGTTCAAAGTTCAGTAAATGTGGCTGCGTGGCGACTGGGGAGGTGGGCGAGGATTGAATGGACGAATGACAGTTGAAGGCAGGGTGTCAGCCTGACCTTAAACCAACATACTCCCCTAAAATGTGCACGTTCAGCACGTCCATTCCAGGAACTGAGACATCAGACCTGGTAATTGAGGCTCATAGACGCCTAATTGTCAACAACCCCCCCTAGAAGAAAGGACAGCGTGGTCATCTTTAAGGTGCCCTCGACCTAGCTGAAAACACCAGACATAGGGGTGGGTTTATAGGATAAATAGGGGTAGAAACTGGACTTCTGGACTCTGGCTGGGGAGAGATTTTTTTTTTGCTTTGCGGGAGTCAGAGTCGACCGCGGTCTTGGGCTTGTTTTGGAAGAACACACTTTTATCTTGGTTTGTCTTAAATAAACCGCTTGATTCGAGCATCTACTACAAAGTCTGCCTCGTGGTCTATGGTCGCCTCCGGAAAAAGGTTCATCGTGGAAATTGAGATTTCCTAACAGTTGGTAGCAGAGGAATGGTCGGAGACGGCGTGGACTGCAATGCAGAGAATTGATCCCATTGAATAAATGGTTGATGATTCCAACGATAAGGCTTACGCGGTACTCACAGGCCGGCCAATAAAGTAAGGACCTTTTGATCCTATATTTAGATGAATATTATATGTAGATGTGAGTGGTGGGTAAGCCCAAGTTGGAATGTGAATTAAATTAATGCAATTGGAATAGTAAATTAAATTTAAGTTGTTGTGAGTTGAAGTGTTTTCTTCCAAGGCTTTGTGGCTTTGTGGCTTTGTATATTGCGTTGCATTGCGGTGTATTGCAGTGTATTATATTGCATAATATTGGGAAATTGTTGAATGCTGGGTTTAACTGAAAATTAATAAGGTCATGACCAGGGGATTCTGAGGATCCCATAGTTGCGTTACTGAGGCGAACGGGGTCGCAACCTGTGTGTGCGCAGTCGCGGACTGGCCCGTCTCAAAAGCCGTTTGGATAATTCCTCCAGGTTATATACCTAAAAAGGGGGAATACTAATATACGTATATTGGATACTTGTAAATTCACAGTGTACTGGTAGGTAAATTGGCAAGGTGTTTGGGTTTAAGACCCAAAAGCCACACAGTGTCTCGGTAGGTAAATCGGTCAAGGTGATTGGGTTCAAGACCCAAAAGAACCATAAATTACAGTTTTGGTAGGTAAATCGGTCAAGTTGATTGGGTTCAACGCCCAAAAGAACTATAAATTAAAGTAGATTCACAGTCTTGGTAGGCAAATCGGGCAAGGTGATTGGGTTAAACACCCAAAAGAACTATAAATTAAAAGTCTTGGTAGGTAAATCGGGCAAGGTGATTGGGTTAAACACCCAAAAGAACTGTATATTAAAGTAGTTTTAATGAGACACTTGTGGGGGCGAGGGTGAAATTGGTTTGTTTAAAGTTGTTTAAAGTTTGTTTTATGTTAAAGCACTGTGTGCGCGGGTGTAACTGAAATAGAGTCTAAGTCAAACTCAGCATACAGCAATAAAGCAGCTGCATTTGTGTGACATTGTTTGGCTCGTGGACGCACGAGAGAGGTTGAATTGAGGTTGTTGGGTGTGTGTGTGTGTGTGTAAGCTTGTGTGTTCAGTAAGTATGGGGGGTTTGACTGCTGGTAAGGTAAAAAATGAAGTAGTGAGGCGAGTAAAAGAAACGAATCCGGTTGCGAAACGCGAGAAGGTGGCGAAGAAGGTTGAGAACATGTTTAATGAATGGTGTGGTGCGGGGCTGTACCCCATCGATGCTGCCCCGCCGTTGGGCAAGGATGGGCGTGATCATTTGTTGTCTGTAATGCAAAAGAAAGTTGATACTGCAGAAGAGTGGGCAAAGAGTGCGCGGGGGTTGAGTAAGGTGGGGGCTAGAATAAGGGCTACAAAGGCAGAGAATGAGCAGGGGTTAATAAGACTGATACTGGAACACATGACAATGATAACCGAGGGCAAGTACGTAGAGTCAACTGATGAGAAGCAGGAAGTGAAGCAGGAACCCATTCCTACTCCGACCCCTCCTCCCTACACACCTCCCACTACTAGCTCCCCTCCCATATGCCCAACCGCCCTTCCTAGTGTTAATGTTATACTTGCCCTGTACCCTGTCCTGCGCTCAAACAAGCAAGACCGTAGAATCACAACACAATCTCATGAGTGTAAAATAAGGGTGCTTTTGTCCGGGGGTTACGTGGTCCAGAAATTGATGCCATGAAAAAGACCTTGGTTGAATTGGTACAAAAAGTGGGGCTCTCTGAGTCCGACACTGTTGTGAGACCCAGGAATGGGGGACACAACAACACAATGGGAAGGCGGGAGTGTTATTCGTGTGGCCGACTGGGACATTTCGCAAGAGAATGCCCACAGCGCGAGAAAGGGAGCAGAAGAGGAAGCAGAGGTCCACCCCCGGGGTTACCGCCCCGGACCCAACCACCAATGACGCTGCCCAGTCACCAGCCCGTCCCACCCCCGGCAGCCGAGAACTGATATTGAAGTTGTCTGTAAAAGGGTGGGATGTAGGATTTTTGTTGGACACCAGAGCAGGGACATCAGTGCTCGCGAATCAAATGTGGGGAAATTATCTGTGGGACAGGGATTATGCGGGCCACGACACACTGCTGCGCACCAACAGCATCATAATGGGACCAGAAGGGGTGGTGGCTGTAGTAATCCTGAATCCCAGACAAAAGGAAGTGTGGCGAGCAGATAAGTATGCAGACAGCGCACCACACACAACACTATTCATAACAGACTGGTCATGAGGCCAGGCAACTTGGCCCGATGGTGAAACATGCTCTGACACTGGACTTTCAGCCCACAGACACCCCCTACTTACACAAGACAGCGTGTGGTAAGTACTGGCAAATTGAATGCAAGTGCTTGGATGAAGGCAAATTTGAACATGTGGTTTTAAACAGGTATCACGGCAGAGAACTAACAGATCACCCACAGACGTCAGATCTGCTGGGACAGGTGCCAATGACACTTTGGAAGGTATCCAAAGTAGACGTGGGACTGACTGAACATCACGTGGCCCCGATAAGTGTCCAGCCAAACACCACTCCTGTGAATCGACCACAGTACCCCCTAAAGCGTGAGGCGATAGAAGGGATTGCTGACACGATACATGACCTCCTGGAGGTAGGAGTACTGACACCCACCGTCTCACCCTGGAACACACCCATCCTACCTGTGCTGAAACCTGGTAAGAATGAATATATGATGGTGCATGATTTAAGGCTCATTAACCAAGTAACAATCACTGAGGGGATTGCAGTACCTGACCCTTACAGAATGCTGCAGAACCTCACCCCAGAACATGCGTGGTTTACAGTAGTAGACCTGGCAAATGCATTTTTCAGTATTCCACTATCTGATGAGGTCAAGCAAATTTTTGCTTTCACATTTAGGGGTCAACAATACACCTACAACAGATTGCCCCAGTACAAAGACAGTCCAGGTATTTTTAATCAGTGTCTCCTAAAAAGACCTATCGGCACTGCAGGACGATGCCATCCTGCACGACAACACCTTGCTCTGCAAATACGTTGATGACTTACTCATTGCCTGTATCAGTCATACAGCTTGTTTAAAAGACACATTGGAACTGACCGGTCTTGTTTGAATTGCTGTTATATAATGTTATGTAAATATGCAGTGGTGTAGGGGGGCAGGCGCTTTTTCACACCACTGTATATATTGAAATAATTATATGGTGTACTTATTTGGATCAACATATTGTAATATAGAAGTTTAAAATAAGTAATAATTAGGGTATGAACCATAAATTAAAATAAAAATGCAGTATTTATAAATTAAAGTGCACACTGAAAAAAAAAAAAAAAAAAAGCTAAAACGTGTTGAAATATTGCAGTACGATATAGTTAGATAATTGTGTTGGTTTGGGTGTGGCACCACTGTATATGTTATTCTGTTAAAATTATGAGTGTTGTTTAAGTGGATCAGGTATGAATGTGTGACATGATGGGTGTAGAAACTAAAACCCTATTCATTTTCTATTCTAAACTCTTTTCTATATTGTGGGGGAGAATAACCAAACTAGGGAATAATAAATTAGCATAACTAAAAGCAAATGAGTAAACTATTAAATAAATAATACTTATGGTAGTAGTGAGTGAGGGTAAAATAACATGATACAATAATAAGTTAAGAAACACTGTGAATTAGAATAAAATAAAGTAAAAGTAAAATTTAAGCTTAACAATAGAGTGTGAAAGACAGAGTGTGTTTACTGCTGTAATAAAGCATTTACTCTAATGTCAATAGTGGTGAACATGTCAGGGCTTGGAATCAAATGATGTGTGCTAAAAGGTGTGTGTGTGTGATGGAGGCTGTGAGAATCTCTAGCGAAAAGAGAGGGCATGCTCGAACAAAGACGGGTGAGGGTCTGTTTGTTCCCAGATCTGCCCAGATCAGGGAGATGCCGACGGTAAGGAATTGTTAATGGTCAGTTTCTTATGATCAAGAGAGCTGTCCATTTCAGTCTGTCTGTCAGTGAGCAACTGTTTAAATAACCAGCCTGACTGAACCTGAACTGCTGCCAGCAGTAAGGTCATATGTTGCCCAGACTAAATAAATGTCATTTAGGTTTAAAATAATTAACATATGGTTGAAGGTTAAATCAATAAATTTGTCCATAAGAAATATGAGTTTTAGTTTGTTTGACTTAAATTAATAGGTCATTTATATTTGAAAAATAGACTTCATTAGTTACAAGCTTTCTGCACACTCTGTTCTTATCTCTGGTTAATACTGTGTGTGTATGTTTGTTTTTTTTTGATGAGTTCATGAGTAAGTGGGGCAAGTGAGTTAATATTTATTAGCCATGGCAAATAAAATAGTTGAGCTCATTTAAATATAATGTATTAAATGTTAAAAGAAAATAGCACTATCTTCCAATTTAAAGACAAGGTTCCCTGTGAAGATTTGACTGAATAAACTACACTGTTTGACTATGACGGAACTAATATATGACAGAAAATGGGCCATGGGACTGATAAGACTTTGACAGAAATCGATTTTTGAAATGTTTGTGGCAGCACTAACACAGACCACATGTAAAGAAGCAACTTTGGCTCTGTTGAAGCATCTGGCAGAGCAAGGTCACAAGGCCTCCAAAACAAAACTTCAATAATGTTGAAAAGCGATACCACTCGGAAATGCTGAAATTAATCTGTTAGAACTATTGAATGATTAAAATGAATCAAAGGGGGGATTGTGAAGAAAATATAATTTTACTGTGTATTAGTGATTCATCTTAACCACTTGTGTTTGCATATAACTATGAATGACCTCCTACAGTTATTATGTCTTATGATATCTTATGCTGATTATATCAAGCCAAGAATGTATACGTCGACAGAACTGAGACCCATGTCCGCACTATTATCAGAGATTATTGTTTAAAAATGGACCAAGCACATTTTTTGTTTAATAAAGGATAAAGATTTGACTGATAGTTAACTACACTAGACCAGCCTGCTGACATTACCTAATGAGGACAAAATTATATAATTATAAAAATTTATAAGGTTATATTTTTTCCAGATTGAAGTTTGAGAAAATGTATTGCCATGACACATGATTAATGTTATGACTATTTTTTGCAGCATTGTTGTTCATAAATTGTTTGATAAAGGTTTTATTTTTTCCTCCAGGTCATGCACTGAAGGCAGTCTAATTATCAAATTTTACATTTAAACAGGAGAAATACGAGTTTATTAAACCTATGATGTGCGATTTGTATAAAAGAATAGAAAAATTCAAGTTTGTTTGATGTTGTGTTTAACTTTACAAACCACACAAGTCAATTTGCAGGTTCTAGCAGACAGAACTGACGGTGCAGTTTGATCCAGTAAAAAGTAATAATAATAAGCCCTGCTGGTTTGATTTTTCCATAGACAGTCGTGGTGGTAATTTTAATGTTTATGTGTTGTGTGACGATCACATGTTTTGAATATGATCCACAGGCAATGAGGAGTGGACCATAATTACTTCAAGGAAGATCAACAAGATCACTTTAGCTGATAACATACCTCTTACAAATTGCTATACCGCCTTCATTAATTTACTTGTGGGATAATAACACATTTCATTTTGATATTTCTTAAAAAAAAAAAAAAAAAAAGAAAATGTTTGTTTTGTTTTAGAGAGGGGGGAGGCTGAAGGTATATTTTTTAAGTACTAAAGTTTTTTGTTTTGATGTACAAGGTACATAGCAACCTTAGCAGTGACTTTAAACAAAACCGCACACCTAGTAATGTGTCACCAATTAGTTGTGAACACTACCCATGGGGTGATTGCCTTTCTTACATCTACATCATTCACACTGTCAAGAGCTAGAAAGGACAGCTGCTCAAACAGGTGGCCATCATTAAAGGTAAAAGTAACTCCACTAAGGGGGACATGGAGGCGCAGCGGCCGATCAGGGGCAAGTTGGCAAGGACGTGCCATAACACTAGGTTGATCTGGGTAGGAGTGTGGCCACTGGTACTGATGACCATGAGAACATGTCAGGTAAGTGAGAAGACAAAGCAGGACCAAACAGGACGGGTCCAGCCAATGAAAGTGGGTGACTGTGTAAGACTCAAGATGGACAAGAGGAAGTGGAGTGAGCCAAGGTGGACCGGACAGTGGGAAATGACAGAAGTGACAAGCCATGCAGTCAAGGTAAAAGGTAAGAAAGGTAATCCCTGGTACCACATTTCCATTGTGTTGCAGCAAATGCCCTGTGACGGAAGACAGACGGAAGAAAGTTGGCGGGAAAAGCAAGAAGCATGTGGTGAAAGGGGGAGGCAGATACATAGCCCACTGCATCGGTGCAGACCTAGTCCTGGATACAGAGGTGGCCAAACAGATAAGGGAGGAAGTAGGTGTGTGCGGACTGACCACCACTGAGGTAGGTGAATGCCCCATACACAAAGGGGGAGATTAAAAAACTCTGTCGCCACTCTGGAAACTCCAATGTGGTCCGGGTAGTTTAAAGTGGGGGGTGGTAAGGTCAATTGTGAAAATGTGAATTAACCCCTCGATAGACATATACAACCAGGCGCTAAGGCGCCTAGGGTGCCAAACAAGGACGAAAACCCAGCTGGTAATAGGGGCAATCGTTCAAACAATTGTGGGAATGATAGTAAGGACTCACCCATTTATATAGACTCGATTGGGGTGCCTAGGGGGGTGCCAGACGAGTTCAAATGGGCAAACCAGGTGGCAGCAGGCTTTGAAAACATTCCAGTAATATCGTCCCTTTTTCCAGTGACTCCAAACAAAAATGTGGACAGAATAAATTTCATACATTACAATGTACTTCGGCTTACTAATCTCACTAGAGATGCCATTGAGGGATTAAGTGAACAATTGCATGTGACATCAATCGTGGCCATACAGAACAGGAAAAAGCTTTAGACATGCTCCTGGCAGAAAAAGGGGGTGTTTGTTTGCGTAATGATCGGTGAAGTGTGCTGCGTAATGCCTAATAACACAGCACCCGATGGGTCAGTAACCAGGGCCCTCAATGGGTTGCGTAAACTATCACAGGAAATGCATGAGGCCTCAGGCATAGATAATCCCTTAGAATTATGGATAAATAACATGTTTGGCAAATGGAAGGATTTAATCATGTCACTTGTTATGTCTGTTGCTGTGTTTATTGCTATATTGGTAACCTGTGGGTGCTGCTGCATACCATGTCTGAGAGCTCTGTTAACTAGATTGATTGTGACTGCCATTGGGGAATGATCGGAAAAGTCTCCAGACTACAGCATGCCGCTGCGGACGGCTGAATCGGACTCTGGAGATGAGGAATCGGATGAAGAAAGAACTAGCTACACTTAAATAATGCCCAAGATCATCTCTTTTTCCATCTAGGACTTCTGTACTTGATTTTTCTCTTTCTCTCTCTCTCTCTCTCTCTCTCTCTCTCTCAATCATTCCCTCTATGGTATTAGACCAGTAGAGAAGCTAATACACTGCACGCACACGCTTTAGTATAGCATTAAATGAACATATAGGGCATTAGGAAGTTATCAGCCGCAACCGGAGACCTGGGGGGACGGAGAGAAGGCTGGCCACCTAGTGATGGACGGAGGCAACAAAACTGCAGGCGTGGGGCACCTGAGTGGCGGACGCCCATTACAGTGACAGAAGCGGGACCTCCCACAACCCCAGGACCCTGGTAGCCGCACGTCATTAGAGTTTCAAAAATCTGAGTGTTTTACTTTGAAGAATCATGTACTGATCATAGGGCTCACACGCACGGCATACTGACATAGTAAATCTCTGCTGAATAAATGTAAGCGCTGGACTCTGACTATCTCACAGCATCCAGGGAATGGAACAAATTGGTGGGCGCGGGGAGATCGCGCCCAAGGGGGGAATTGAAGGAAATACAAACAGACCATCAGTTCAAAGTTCAGTAAATGTGGCTGCGTGGCGACTGGGGAGGTGGGCGAGGATTGAATGGACGAATGACAGTTGAAGGCAGGGTGTCAGCCTGACCTTAAACCAACATACTCCCCTAAAATGTGCACGTTCAGCACGTCCATTCCAGGAACTGAGACATCAGACCTGGTAATTGAGGCTCATAGACGCCTAATTGTCAACAACCCCCCCCCTAGAAGAAAGGACAGCGTGGTCATCTTTAAGGTGCCCTCGACCTAGCTGAAAACACCAGACATAGGGGTGGGTTTATAGGATAAATAGGGGTAGAAACTGGACTTCTGGACTCTGGCTGGGGAGAGATTTTTTGCTTTGCGGGAGTCAGAGTCGACCGCGGTCTTGGGCTTGTTTTGGAAGAACACACTTTTATCTTGGTTTGTCTTAAATAAACCGCTTGATTCGAGCATCTACTAAAAGTCTGCCTCGTGGTCTATGGTCGCCTCCGGAAAAAGGTTCATCGTGGAAATTGAGATTTCCTAACACTATATATATATATATATATATATATATATATATATATATATATATATATATATATATATACAGTGGGTTGCAAAAGTATTCATACCCCTTGAACTTTTCCATATTTTGTCACATTACAACCACAAACATAAATATATTTCACTGGAATTTAATGTGAAAGACCAACACAAAGCGGTATACAATTGTGAAGTGGAAGGAAAATTATACATGAATCAACATTTTTTTTACAAATAAAAAACTGAAAAGTGCGACGTGCAAAAGTATTCAGCCCCCCTGAGTCAATACTTTGTGGAGCCACCTTTTGCTGCAATTACAGCTGCAAGTCTTTTAGGGTATGTCTCCACCAGCTTTGCACATCTAGTGACTGAAATTCTTGCCCATTCCTCCTTGCAAAACAGCTCAAGCTCAGTCAGATTGGATGGAGAGCGTTTGTGAACAGCAGTTTTGAGATCTTGCCACAAATTCTCAATTGGGTTTAGGTCTGGACTTTGACTGGGCCATTCTAACACATGAATATTCTTTTTTTTTAAACCACTCCATTGTAGCTCTGGCTTTATGTTTAGGGTCGTTGTCCTGCTGGAAGGTGAACCTCCGCCCCAGTCTCAAATCTTTGGCTGACTCCAACAGGTTTTCTTCCAAGATTGCCCTGTATTTGGCTCCATCCATCTTCCCATCAACTTTGACCAACTTCCCGGTCCCTACTGAAGAGAAGCACCCCCAGAGCATGATGCTGCCACCACCATATTTGACAGTGGGGATGGTGTTTTCAGAGTGATGTGCAGTGTTATTTCTCCGCCACACATAGCATTTTGCATTGTGGCCAAAAAGTTCAATTTTGGTCTCGTCTGACCAAAGCACCTTCTTCCACATGTTTGCTGTCTCCTCAACATGGCTTCTGGCAAACTGCAAACGGGACTTCTTATGGTTTTCTTTTAACAATGGCTTTCTCCTTGCCACTCTTCCATAAAGACCACATTTGTGTAGTGCACGACTAATTGTTGTCCTGTGGACAGTTTCCCCCACCTGAGCTGTGGCTCTCTGCATTTCATCCAGAGTCACCATGGGCCTCTTGGCTGCCTCTCTGATCAGTGATCTCCTTGTTTGGCCTGTAAGTTTAGGTGGACGGCCTTGTCTTGGCAGGTTTACTGTGGTGCAATACTCTTTCCATTTCCGGATGATGGATTGAACAGTGCTCCGTGAGATGTTCAAAGCTTTGGAAATCTTTTTATAACCTAAGCCTGCTTTAAACTTCTCCAAAACCATATTCCTAACCTGTCTGGTGTGTTCTTTGGACTTCATGATGCTGTTTGCTCCCCAATATTCTCTTAACCAACATCTGAGGCCGTCACGGAGCAGCTGTATTTGTACTGAGATTAGATTACACACAGGTGGACCCTTTTGAGTCATTAGCACTCATCAGGCAACTTCTGAATGCAATTGGTTGCACTCAGGGAAAAAGGGGCTGAATACTTTTGCACGTCCACACTTTTCAGTCTTTTATTTGTAAAAAAAATGTTGATTCATGTATAATTTTCCTTCCACTTCACAATTGTATACCACTTTGTGTTGGTCTTTCACATTAAATTCCAGTGAAATATATTTATGTTTGTGGTTGTAATGTGACAAAATATGGAAAAGTTCAAGGGGTATGAATACTTTTGCAACCCACTGTATATATATATATATATATATATAGAGAGAGAGAGAGAGAGAGAGAGAGAGAGAGAGAGAGATTTGTCGGTGCAGCTGCAGCTATATATATATATATATATATATATATATATATATATATATATATTACACATACACACACCTCTCTGACGTGGGTGTGGTCAACTCACGTGAGAGAGAGACGTCTGTATAGTGCTTCCAACCTACCCCCCTTCGTAACATTAAGTACACACCACAATTCTGCATCTGATTTAGTTAAAATATTTAAACTCTCGATCCTCTGTATCTCCTGAGCGACTCCCCCCCCCCCCCCAAGAACCTCACACTGCTTTAAACATTATGTACAGTATTAAGTTTCAGAATCCTCTCTGCTGATCAGCTAACTGAAGCTCCACTGTTATACCCAAGTGATCCGATTCTACCAAATATTCAGCATTACTCTAATTTTAGGGTATTCACATAAATCCTGTCTATGCGCGTTTTAATGTCACTGCTAATCCTAGTAAAACCAATATTATGTGGATGTTTTTCTCTAAAAGTGTCCTTCATGTCACACGTCCCACAGACAGTTTTTAAAAGCATCCCTTCCCTTGTAATTTGCATGTTTTTAACAGGAACCTTGTCTTTTGTGTATGTGATCGTATGAAAGTCACCACAGAGTAGAAAATTGAACCCAACATCAAATAATTCGTATAACTTATTACATTTTCTCATTTTTCCAGCTCGGTCAGGAGGCATATGAACATTTATGACTCTTAATTTCCAATTCTTAAAGAAACAATCAATCATTAGAATTCGTCCAGGAATAACTTCTCTGTATTTAAAAATATCCGCAGTGCCTCTGAAAAAAATCCCGACTCCAACTGCTCAATCATCTCTGATGGACAGAACCGATGTCCCTTCAGTCCACAGCTCATTAACGTTCTCCAGGTCACGTTGCGTGGTTAGTCTCAGCCGTTGGGCGCATATCATATCACTTAACCGTTTAAGGCTATTAATTTTTTTATTTCGAAATTTCTCCGATTTTATCCCTCTAACGTTTATTGATGTAATTTTAAGACCCATGAAAAAGATACGCAACTACAACTGTGCGACAAAAAAAAAAAAAATCACACTAACGCCACAAATAGCACTCATTCTTTAATTCTCTTTTTAGTACTCAATATAGATTTTTTTTTCCTCCTTTTTATTTTTAAAGCATGTTGTCCTTGACGAGCTTCTATTATACTGACATCATAATTATCATCATTGTTAGACGGAAAAGAAAGGTTTTCTTCACCTGGGTGTTACGACGGGGCCATTTTCCGGGCAGCGCGGCGTGGTGGAGAATCACAGAGCCAGGAGACCAGGTAAACAAACACAAAAAGCTCTTTTAATGGCTGATCGCGGGAACGCCGCTAGAACGAGCCGAGAGCTCAATACACATAGAAGAATCGGTGCGGCGGGAACGCCGCTGCAGACACGATGGCACGTACTGAAAATACGTGGAGAAAAATGCAACCGCGGAAAAGCCACAGGAAGCCGAACGAACATTAAACTAAACCACCATACGAACACCCGACGTGACGATACACATACACCATGTATATCCACACACAATGCTGACCTACTGGCAGCTCAGCCGAGATTCCTTAAATCCTGCCAGTAGGTCGCCCGTGATTAGGTAGGGCCCAATCCCTGCTCAAGGGGGTGGGTCCTACCTACGGAAGCCCGACACGGCCGAAACCCGAAACACGGGAGGCAGGTGGGAGGGGCCCAACCCTCCCAACCCTCCCAACCTGACACTGGGTTCTTGCTGGTAGTTGGTTTCATCATCCCACATCCTCCCGACGAGGGTTCAGGTGACGATACAATAGTTTCCCTCCATGTCCTCAGAATCCAAACTGGGACTGATAGAGCTGCTGGTGCGCTACCTCTTTGTGAAATGGTTGTCCCATCGTCCTTCTCATCTTCCTCATAATTGTCACTGTCGTCAATGTTGCTTGGTGTGTTTTTTTTGTTCAGTTTGATGATCCGGAGCTGAATAGGTCTACACTATAATAAATTTCCTCGTAAAATTACAGTAAAGAGCTGGCAGCAGGGTTTCCAGCTTTAAACTGTAACAGTTTGTCTACTGTATTTTAAAATTACAGTTTCTTATTGTTGTATTAAAAAACGTTAAAATACCTTACATTTTAATACAGTAAAATACAGTAAAGTACTGGCAGCAGGGTTTCCAGTTGTATACTGTAATTTTTACAGTTTGTATACTGTATTTTACAATTACAGTTTCTTACTGTTGTGTTAAAAAAACTTTAAATTACCTTAAATTTTAATAAATACAGTATAATACTGGCAGTACATTTTTCCAGCTCTCAAACAATTTTTAGTTCTTTCCAGTGTATTAAAAAAACATTTCAAATAGCATGAATTTTGCTGTCATTTTAGTGTCTGTATATTTGTCAGGTTAGGAGGGTTGAGCCCCTCCTCCCTGCCTCCCGTGTATTGGGTTTTCGGCCGCCCTAGGCTTCCGTAGGTAGGACCGACCCCTTGGGCAGGGATTGGTCCCTACCGGATCACGTGCGACCTACTGACTGCATTTGAGGGATTCCGGCCGTGCAGCCAGTAGGTCAGCATTGAGTTCGTTTGAGCTCCCGCTCAAGAATCACGTCGGGTGTTTTGGTGATTTATTATTTCTGTGTATCTCTCGGCATTCAGCGGCTTTTCCGCTGTTTGCATGTTCTTCGCATTATTCGGGGTGTGTCACACGTTATCGTGTCCTCAGCGGCGTTCCCGCTGCACCCGCGGTTTTGCTGTCTCTCGCTCTCGGCTCCTTCTAGCGGCGCTCCCACATTTAGCCATTAAAGAGCTTTGTGTTTGTTTACCTGGTCGCCTGGCTCTGTGATTCATCACCGCACCGCACTGCACCGCCATTATTCGGGCGTCGCGCCCCGCCGTAACATAATGCTGACCTCCAACAACAGTAGCAGAGTCCAGGATCCCTCCTCCGGGTAAGCAAATCACTGTTATTATATTTCTGTGCGTCCGCGGTTAGCCGCGTCCCCCGGCTTTTTTTTTTGTGTTTGGGTATAAGCGCTAGCAGCGTTAGCGGCCGTGCTAACCGCTTTCAGCCGTGTTCCCCGGCTTTCGTCATAGGTTTGTTTTTGTTGGTTATTTATTCGCGCTAGCAGCGTTAGCGGTCGTGCTAACCGCTTTCAGCCACGTTCCCCGGCTTTCGTCCCGGGTTTGTTTTTGTTGGTTATTTATTCGCGCTAGCAGCGTTAGCGGTCGTGCTAACCGCGTTTAGCCGCGTTCCCCGGTTGTTTTTTTTATACACTATTGGCAGCTGCGTTAGCTTCGGCGCTAACCGCGATTAGCCGCATCTTCCGGCTGTTCGCGATCTTAGCTCCGGCGCTGGCCCGCGTCGGTAGTGCTTTTTCTGCAGCAGCATTTCGGCTATTTAGATCGGCGTTAGCCACGCCACTAGCCACGTTTTTTGGCTGCACCTGGCTATTTAGTTTGCCGTTAGCCACGCCGTTAGCTGCGTTTTTTTGTTGCTGCATTTGGCTATTTAAATCGGCGTTAGCCACGCCATTATCCGCTTCCTCCAGCTGCAGCACTTTCGTGGCATTAGCCCTGCCTTTAGCCGAGCCCCCGGCTGCAGCAGTAAGGCTTATTAACCCGGCACTAGCCATGCCATTACACACCCCTACTGTAGCGATCGGCTATCTTAGCCTGGCGCTGGCCACGCCGTTTAGTTCTCGCCGCAGTACTCGCTCCTCGGAGGTCGGAGCGAGGAGGGGTATCGATCGGGTCCCGGAGTATGGGGAGATAGCAGGGTGTTTGACATGGTCACCAGTCGGGAGCTCTCGGACCGAGAGAGGGTCCTGCGCTGTCTCCTGGGTCCTGCGCTGAGGAGGGCCTAGTGGCCACCGGGGACGTCTGTCTCACCTCAGCAAGCCGTTTCGAGTCGGCGTTCTTAACCCGGTTCGCCCCGGGTTCAGATGCCGGCTCCATGGGTGAGCACCTGGATGCGGTGAAGAGGCAGCTTCACTGCGGAAAGGCCGGGAATCCACAATGAATGAATACACAACCAGATGTAATATGCAACATTGTATGGCTTTAATAAATATTAAAACAGTAGAACATGGAATAGTTTTTAGCAGACGTCCCAATCGATAAAATTACATTACAGTAGTTGTAAGTAAAAGAGCAAAAATAATCAACTTGTATAAATTAACACACATCATTGCTTGACAGTAACCAATAAATACCAGTACTCAAGAAACCACGCAGAGTTCTTAAAAAAAAAAAAATGGATACTTCAGTATTTCAGTACTTTAGGGAAAGTACTGTTTGAGAACTTGTTTATGGTGGACTTAGTAATGGTCACGAACTTCATGGAACTCGTTGTTACGTCAGTGATCGATTTAATAGGTTAATATATATCAGTTTCAGGCTGAAAGGTTGGAAATGACAGCTCGTGTGAACTCTTTGCTTGAAGCATAACCACCAAGATCCACAGTATGTACCTGAAAGAGAAGAAAAAATAATTAATTATACATTTTTTGGAATGGGTATTATTTTTTGAACCAAAATAATAACATTGTCACAGGAAATGCATGAGGCCTCAGGCATAGATAATCCCTTAGAATTATGGATAAATAACATGTTTGGCAAATGGAAGGATTTAATCATGTCACTTGTTATGTCTGTTGCTGTGTTTATTGCTATATTGGTAACCTGTGGGTGCTGCTGCATACCATGTCTGAGAGCTCTGTTAACTAGATTGATTGTGACTGCCATTGGGGAATGATCGGAAAAGTCTCCAGACTACAGCATGCCGCTGCGGACGGCTGAATCGGACTCTGGAGATGAGGAATCGGATGAAGAAAGAACTAGCTACACTTAAATAATGCCCAAGATCATCTCTTTTTCCATCTAGGACTTCTGTACTTGATTTTTCTCTTTCTCTCTCTCTCTCTCTCTCTCTCTCTCTCAATCATTCCCTCTATGGTATTAGACCAGTAGAGAAGCTAATACACTGCACGCACACGCTTTAGTATAGCATTAAATGAACATATAGGGCATTAGGAAGTTATCAGCCGCAACCGGAGACCTGGGGGGACGGAGAGAAGGCTGGCCACCTAGTGATGGACGGAGGCAACAAAACTGCAGGCGTGGGGCACCTGAGTGGCGGACGCCCATTACAGTGACAGAAGCGGGACCTCCCACAACCCCAGGACCCTGGTAGCCGCACGTCATTAGAGTTTCAAAAATCTGAGTGTTTTACTTTGAAGAATCATGTACTGATCATAGGGCTCACACGCACGGCATACTGACATAGTAAATCTCTGCTGAATAAATGTAAGCGCTGGACTCTGACTATCTCACAGCATCCAGGGAATGGAACAAATTGGTGGGCGCGGGGAGATCGCGCCCAAGGGGGGAATTGAAGGAAATACAAACAGACCATCAGTTCAAAGTTCAGTAAATGTGGCTGCGTGGCGACTGGGGAGGTGGGCGAGGATTGAATGGACGAATGACAGTTGAAGGCAGGGTGTCAGCCTGACCTTAAACCAACATACTCCCCTAAAATGTGCACGTTCAGCACGTCCATTCCAGGAACTGAGACATCAGACCTGGTAATTGAGGCTCATAGACGCCTAATTGTCAACAACCCCCCCTAGAAGAAAGGACAGCGTGGTCATCTTTAAGGTGCCCTCGACCTAGCTTAAAACACCAGACATAGGGGTGGGTTTATAGGATAAATAGGGGTAGAAACTGGACTTCTGGACTCTGGCTGGGGAGAGATTTTTTGCTTTGCGGGAGTCAGAGTCGACCGCGGTCTTGGGCTTGTTTTGGAAGAACACACTTTTATCTTGGTTTGTCTTAAATAAACCGCTTGATTCGAGCATCTACTAAAAGTCTGCCTCGTGGTCTATGGTCGCCTCCGGAAAAAGGTTCATCGTGGAAATTGAGATTTCCTAACACTATATATATATATATATATATATATATATATATATATATATATATATATATATATATATATACAGTGGGTTGCAAAAGTATTCATACCCCTTGAACTTTTCCATATTTTGTCACATTACAACCACAAACATAAATATATTTCACTGGAATTTAATGTGAAAGACCAACACAAAGCGGTATACAATTGTGAAGTGGAAGGAAAATTATACATGAATCAACATTTTTTTTACAAATAAAAAACTGAAAAGTGCGACGTGCAAAAGTATTCAGCCCCCCTGAGTCAATACTTTGTGGAGCCACCTTTTGCTGCAATTACAGCTGCAAGTCTTTTAGGGTATGTCTCCACCAGCTTTGCACATCTAGTGACTGAAATTCTTGCCCATTCCTCCTTGCAAAACAGCTCAAGCTCAGTCAGATTGGATGGAGAGCGTTTGTGAACAGCAGTTTTGAGATCTTGCCACAAATTCTCAATTGGGTTTAGGTCTGGACTTTGACTGGGCCATTCTAACACATGAATATTCTTTTTTTTTAAACCACTCCATTGTAGCTCTGGCTTTATGTTTAGGGTCGTTGTCCTGCTGGAAGGTGAACCTCCGCCCCAGTCTCAAATCTTTGGCTGACTCCAACAGGTTTTCTTCCAAGATTGCCCTGTATTTGGCTCCATCCATCTTCCCATCAACTTTGACCAACTTCCCGGTCCCTACTGAAGAGAAGCACCCCCAGAGCATGATGCTGCCACCACCATATTTGACAGTGGGGATGGTGTTTTCAGAGTGATGTGCAGTGTTATTTCTCCGCCACACATAGCATTTTGCATTGTGGCCAAAAAGTTCAATTTTGGTCTCGTCTGACCAAAGCACCTTCTTCCACATGTTTGCTGTCTCCTCAACATGGCTTCTGGCAAACTGCAAACGGGACTTCTTATGGTTTTCTTTTAACAATGGCTTTCTCCTTGCCACTCTTCCATAAAGACCACATTTGTGTAGTGCACGACTAATTGTTGTCCTGTGGACAGTTTCCCCCACCTGAGCTGTGGCTCTCTGCATTTCATCCAGAGTCACCATGGGCCTCTTGGCTGCCTCTCTGATCAGTGATCTCCTTGTTTGGCCTGTAAGTTTAGGTGGACGGCCTTGTCTTGGCAGGTTTACTGTGGTGCAATACTCTTTCCATTTCCGGATGATGGATTGAACAGTGCTCCGTGAGATGTTCAAAGCTTTGGAAATCTTTTTATAACCTAAGCCTGCTTTAAACTTCTCCAAAACCATATTCCTAACCTGTCTGGTGTGTTCTTTGGACTTCATGATGCTGTTTGCTCCCATATTCTCTTAACCAACATCTGAGGCCGTCACGGAGCAGCTGTATTTGTACTGAGATTAGATTACACACAGGTGGACCCTTTTGAGTCATTAGCACTCATCAGGCAACTTCTGAATGCAATTGGTTGCACTCAGGGAAAAAGGGGCTGAATACTTTTGCACGTCGCACTTTTCAGTCTTTTATTTGTAAAAAAAATGTTGATTCATGTATAATTTTCCTTCCACTTCACAATTGTATACCACTTTGTGTTGGTCTTTCACATTAAATTCCAGTGAAATATATTTATGTTGTGGTTGTAATGTGACAAAAATATGGAAAAGTTCAAGGGGTATGAATACTTTTGCAACCCACTGTATATATATATATATATATAGAGAGAGAGAGAGAGAGAGAGAGAGAGAGAGAGAGAGAGATTTGTCGGTGCAGCTGCAGCTATATATATATATATATATATATATATATATATATATATATAATTACACATACACACACCTCTCTGA
>JAFMOC010001223.1:0-30512 GCA_019802505.1 Corydoras sp. C115 | reverse complement strand
GTCTAAAACACCACCAGCGCATTCACAAAGGATAGAAACCATATTCTTGTTCACAGTGTGGGAAGAGTTTTTCACGAGAGGATAGTCTAAAACACCACCAGCGCATTCACACATGAGAGAAACCATATTCCTGTATTGATCATTGTTTGAAAGACGCTTTAGTTAAGGAGACAGTTCAATAATGTACCAGTACATTCAGTCAGAACTGAATCAGTAACCCCGTGTTATTGTGTTACATATTGCCAATTTACACTCTTGATGATTTAACGACACATGGTAAAGTTCTGAATGTTTTACATTTATTCATATAAGTAGCTACAGTCAATTAAATGACAGGGGTGTTTTTACTCTGAAAGCCACTAATATACACTCACCGGCCACTTTATTAGGTACACCTGTCCACCTGTCCAAGTTAACACTTAATTTCTAATCAGCCAATCACATGGCGGCAACTCAGTGCATTTAGGCATGTAGACATGGTCAAGACAATCTCCTGCAGTTCAAACCGAGCATCAGTATGGGGAAGAAAGGTGATTTGAGTGCCTTTGAACGTGGCATGGTTTTTGGTGCCAGAATGGCTGGTCTGAGTATTTCAGAAACTGCTGATCTACTGGGATTTTCACGCACAACCATCTCTAGGGTTTACAGAGAATGGTCCGAAAAAGAAAAAACATCCAGTGAGCGGCAGTTCTGTGGGCGGAAATGCCTTGTTGATGCCAGAGGTCAGAGGAGAATGGCCAGACTGGTTCGAGCTGATAGAAAGGCAACAGTAACTCAAATAGCCCCCCGTTACAACCAAGGTAGGCAGAAGAGCATCTCTGAATGCACAGTGCGTCGAACTTTGAGGCAGATGGGCTACAGCAGCAGAAGACCACACCGGGTGCCACTGCTTTCAGCTAAGAACAGGAAACTGAGGCTACAATTTGCACAAGCTCATCGAAATTGGACAATAGAAGATTGGAAAAACGTTGCCTGGTCTGATGAGTCTCGATTTCTGCTGCGACATTCGGATGGTAGGGTCAGAATTTGGCGTCAACAACATGAAAGCATGGATCCATCCTGCCTTGTATCAACGGTTCAGGCTGGTGGTGGTGGTGTCATGGTGTGGGGAATATTTTCTTGGCACTCTTTGGGCCCCTTGGTACCAATTGAGCATCGTTGCAATGCCTCAGCCTATCTGAGTATTGTTGCTGACCATGTCCATCCCTTTATGACCACAATGTACCCAACATCTGATGGCTACTTTCAGCAGGATAATGCGCCATGTCATAAAGCTGGAATCATCTCAGACTGGTTTCTTGAACATGACAATGAGTTTACTGTACTCAAATGGCCTCCACAGTCACCAGATCTCAATCCAATAGAGCATCTTTGGGATGTGATGGAACGGGGGATTCGCATCATGGATGTGCAGCCGACAAATCTGCGGCAACTGTGTGATGCCATCATGTCAATATGGACCAAACTCTCTGAGGAATGCTTCCAGCACCTTGTTGAATCTATGCCACGAAGAATTGAGGCAGTTCGGAAGGCAAAAGGGGTCCAACCCATGGTGTACCTAATAAAGTGGCCAGTGAGTGTATATGATACTATAGTAGCGATTGAGGATAAATTAACATTTTTTAATAATACTGAATGGTGGTGTTAAAGGCCAAGTCATTTATTGTGATCACGTATTGTTATATGTATATGCACCAAAGCTTGTACATATTAAAGCAAAAAGGCATGAGAGGGTGTGCATTATTGTGAATAAAGGTACAAGAAGTGTTTTTACAAACACACTATAATAAAATATAGTAAATAAATGCATTTACTAAAAGAAAAATTGTTAATAAACTGGTTTTCTGCAACATAATCGTAGTTCGTGTGGTCAAGTGGTCAGACGTGTGCATTATTATAAATTATGTCATGACCTGACTTAGCCAATCAGACCAGGACTGGTACTGCTCATTTTATAAATGTCTCAACAACACTTCTTTTCTGTGAATTATTCACAGTAATGCACGCCCTCTTGTGCCTTATTGCTTTAATGAAATACCCATGTCATCAGTTATACTGTAGTATTGTTAGTTTATTTTATGTTGCTGTTATTACTTAGATGATGTATGATGTGCTGAAATTGTAAGAGAAGTGAATCCTGTAATAAATATTATAAACTTCATCTCTTGTTGCATATTATCATTGTTTTTGTTATTTTCTAGTCAACACCCTGCCCTTTGACATTTTTTATCTCTACACTTCATCACATGATTTCAAAATATATTTATTCTATTTATTTATTTGAATTACATAAACGGCTGAAAATCCAATGTAACAGGTGCCTAGGACAAACAGAAAAATCCAAATCTTAATTAATTTTATTTAAATAACACAGTGAAATAGATCTGCTTTTAAGACGCACAACACAACCAAAAACATACACAATGAGACATTCAGCACACATATATATGGAAGTAGAAATGAGGGTTTGGAGTCTTAGTTAAAGACATTTAGAAATACCAGAAGAAGAGGTAGGAACATCTCTAGATTGGCACCTGGTCCTGGGTGTATCTGCCCAGCGTCCAAGACGTTCTCCCCTGGATGTGCATGGAGAACCCCTTAGCGACCCTAATAGAGGATAAAGCAGAAGATGATGGATGGATGTTTTTTGGGTTCAACACAAATTATTTAGCCTTTCAAAAAGATCTCACACATTCAAATTAACTATTTGGTGAGTTCACAGTCAGCAGGATTTGAACCTGCACAGGGAGACCCCAATGGATTTCGAGTCCATCCCCTTAACTACTCGGTCATGACTACCACAGTATTTGGTTCTCCTTTATTTTCTTGTGATGGTCTTCAAAGTTTCACTGACTCAGTTTCTTTGGGTGCTAAACCACTTCCATTAACATTTAAAAGGAAAGGACTGTCTCTTCCATAACCATTCAAAAGGTGCACTTTCAATTTAAACATCTAGTAAATTTGTAATTGGAAGGATTTAAACCTACATAGGGAGGTGCCAACTGATTTCAATTCCATCACTTTAACCACTCAAGACTACCACAAGGACAGTGGCTTCCTTCATTTGCACTTGACGCTCCTCGCTGTGTAACTTAATCATGTTCTGTGGGGACAATAAAAACTGAAAATCTAGTGAGTCAATGGCTTTCTGGTGCATCGCATCAATCTGTAAATGACTCATTTTCTGTGGATACAAGGTCACTTCCATGATCTTCAGTAAGATTACCCACTTCCAAATTGGAAACATAGTAAAGATTTAGCCAGAAAAATTTAACCCTGCACAGGAAGACCCCAAAAGATTTCAGGTTCAATCTCTTAATTACTCTCCCATGACTACAGCACAGGTGGATCTTTTCTTCACTTTCACTTGACAGTCCACACTGTCACTGACTCATGTTCCTCGGGTACTACGCCACTTTCATGACCCTTTAAAATGTAAGGACTCTCACTTCCATAACCCTTCAAAAAGACCACCAACTTCTACAATGAACATCAAACAAGTTCATAGTCAGTAGAGTTCAAACCTGCACACAGAAACACCAATGGATCTCAAACCCATCACCTTAAACACTTGGACATAACTAAAACTTTTACTTCCTTCATTTTTGCTTGACAGTCCTCACTGTGTAACTTAATAATGTTCTGTGGGGACAATGCCACTTCCATAACCCTTTAAAAATATAAACTATTTAAAAATTAAAATCTATTGAGTCTGTAGTCTGCAGGATTCTTCACTGAGACCTTTAGATTTTTATAATACGTTATAAATACATTCAAAAAAATTATTTACATCATCAGTGATAAACTGCTTGGCCTTTCTGACATCATGTGGTCAGAATCCTGGTAACCTGTTCATTTAGTTAAGCTGTTATGGGTGTGGTTATAAAATGCAGCACAACAGAAGCAATTCTTTAGACAGTAAAAAGTCTGTCATGTTTTCTTTTCATTAATCAAATCCAACAACCAATCAGTCAAATTCTGCACCTTCTGAAATATTTCACCTTAATTATTTTAACGTATTTACATTAAAGATAATTAAAAGAAATAAATCTCCTGTTGTGATTTCATTTTGGGGAATGATCTTTGTTTAGAGTGTGAGAGTTTACCAGGTTTAAATCTCTGATCAGCTCTATACATATGTTTATTACAGCTGATTATCTCATAATCTCAGTCCTGTGTGTTTGAGGTCTTTATTATCTTAATTAGCTTTGTTTAAACAACACATTAAAATAAATCTGCTTTAAAGACTCAGCAAAAACAAAACTTAACAATGAGACCTTCAATACAAATGCATCTGGAAGCAGGATGTTGAAGAAATTGTTAAAGAAAAATATAAATATCAGCAGAAATGTAGAAAATTATTTTATTTGGTTATTAAATGCTTCATAGGTTTAAGATTTCTTGAATTTATTTTTTGGTCTCCTGCATCTCCATCTTCTGTACTGTTTCATCTGTACTTTTTATGTAAAAGCTCTCACTAATGACTCACCCTGAACTTTCATCTGAATAAAATCCTAAAGTCTCTGTGCACTAAAGTATAATAACACACAACCTGCTAAACATTAGGTTTCTCAATATGCTGCAGAAGTTTCTTTCAGCTGATTCAATGTGGTGAACTGTTTCACTCCATGTTTCCCATCAGCACAAAAATTATACTTCTCATCAGGATTCTCATTATTAAGTGGTACGCAGTGAGGGCATGGTGGCCAAGTGGTAAGGTGTTGGTCTCGTAAACCAAAGATCATGGGTTTAATCCCCATTCATGCCTTTAAGCATTTTATCATTAACATAAAAAAGACTTTTAAATATCTGAGATTATTCTAAGAGATCAGTTTGAGTTGAGTTCATAAGAAGCAAAACTATCTCTTGATGATATCACCATGTAACAAATTAAAAAAAAAAATTTGTTCCCAGTTGTTAAGTGTGTTTTCCTGATTGTTTGTACCCTAAATGAATAGAAATAAGTTATTATTCCCTGTAAACTTTGCTTTTGTGGTCAGCACAATAATATTTTGAAATTGATCTATTTTTAAGGATATTCGCCATATTTCAAGATACTTAAGAAGCTTCTGGAATTGTGAGAACTATCAAGAAGTTTCTAGAACTGTCCAGAATTATCTAGAACTTTCTGGGACTGTACAGAATTGTAGGTAGCTTTATAAAACTACAGTTATATAGGGCCACTATAGCCCTTTCTGAGAGACGGAGAGACATGATCTAATTGGTTGGGATTGCATAGTAAGTGGGCAACAGCCATCACAGACAAGGTTTCTTCCTTAAATAACAACATAACAGGGAGTTTTTTTTTCTTTGGGGGTTTAAAGGCTTTTCATTTTGTAAAGCTGCTTTGTGACAATGAACTGTTGTAAAAAGTGATATATAAATAAAATTACTTGAATTTGAACATCAGAATTTAACATTATACAAACCTGAAAAAGGATCTGATGAAAACCTATTAAAAACTCTATTAATACAAATATCTTTATTAGTCACTAGTAAATCTTACATGTGTCAGAGATTAAAAAAGATATTAAAATGACATTAAATAACAAACAAGATAGATTTTTTTTAATGAACAATGAGTCTCAATAAACAAACAGCACCCTCTGGCGGCGATAAAATTTACCTAAAGTGTTTAAACGTGTCGATGCTCAACGAGGGAAAACTGAGACGAAAACTTATCTATTTTGACAGATAAACTGGATGTTCTGTTTGTCAAACTTAATGGATTATAAGGATGAATTTTGCATTAGTTTCATCTACACCTGCAGATTTAAACCGCTAAAAACTACCAAACCGTGGTAACCAGTAACTAAATCTTTTAAATTTACTGTTTAAAAAATATAGGAATAGTTTAATAGTTTACTGTTTTACACTTAAAATTATACTCAAATAAATCTGTAAAATAAAGTGTGGTTTACTTTGTTACACTTTCTCAGTCCAGTATTGTTTCATTCCTGGGCAGAATGTCAAATGCCATTGTTTGGTAACAAAGTGCACTTCAAAGTGTATACCCGATACGGACACCTAGGGCACATTCGTAGTGTACGTTGTGCCATTTGGTACACCACCCTTATTCAAATTAAAGACGCTTCCTCGTGAAGACATATTTAGACACATTTTGTAGTTAAATGAAAACTAATGAATCTACATTAAACAAATGTTAATAAATGACTTATATTGTGATTATTGTTGAAGTTGGAGTTTAAATCAGCAGAAAGTGAATAATGGGTCTTTACACTTTCTTGCTGTCTGTTTCTTCACTGTTGTCAGTTAAATCATTCTTTTTAGAGCTGCAGGAAAACATTTTTTAAGAATTTAAATGATTATGTCTGAAGTGGGATTTGAACTCATACCTCCAAATGGACACCAAAACCCTCATGAGGACCATGAAACACTTTAAGGCTTATCCATAGTTAGACTTTCAGTGACCCTGTTATGGGTGTGGTTATAAAATGCAGCACAATTAAGGAATTTATTTAGACAGTAAAAAGTATGTCATGTATTTTTTTTTCAATAATCACATCCAACAATCATCCAGTAAAATTCTGGACCTCCTCAAAATATTCCACCTTTACTATTTTAACTTATTTATATTAAAGATTATTAAAAGAAATAATAGTCCCGAGGCAGTTTTATTTCAGTGTATGAAATGAAACTGCCTGTTCCAAAAAAAACGAGCTAATTTTGCTTAAATTCGGTTCCACGAAACAGGATAGAACTTCAGCCTTACTCAGAATATAAAGCCTTTGATGTTGTGCAGGACTCAATATGATGAATGATGAAGAAAATGTAGTTTGCTACTTTATACCACAAAAGTATCTTTAATGTGATTTTTAAGGAAAAGCTCAGGTTTTAATAATTTAAGATTAATGTTTAATATATCTGATCAGATTATAATCTGATCATCAGATTTTGAATTTCTGTCAAGGTCTTAAAATAAATCATCAGCAGTTTTTTTACAATGTCTTGAGTTATAGGCATTAAATGTCTTGTTTACTCTCTCTGATTGATTCACACAACATTTCAGGAACTAACCATAAAAAAAGAGGTTCAAATTGTACATGAAGCTCATGTAACAAAATAACTCTGAATGTGAATCAGTACATGGGGATGTAGCTCAGTCGGAGAGCGCTTGCTTTGCATGTAAGAGGTCCTGGGTTCAATCCCCAGAATCTCCATCAGAAGGACCATATCTTTAATGCTGGTTCTGAAGCTTTTAGTCATTTATCAATGTTGTGTGACAGAATGTCATGTCACAGAACATTTACATAGCAGCAAACAGGCAGGTAATTCGTTTTCACTAACGTAGCCACAGCACAACTTCCAACGTTAAATATTAAACATTAAAGTTAACATTAAAAAAAGTTAACTAGAAAAAAGTATAAGATGAGTTTAAAGATAAAGCGTCCAGCCAAAAAAAAAAAGGAAACTCATTTCGGCTGCTTAAAAACTCATTTCGGCTGCCTAAAGATTCTTACATCACTGATGCTTGTTATGTCTCTAGTACTGACTGGTGTTTCTTTCTGTATTCAAAATAGTACAATATTATAATAGAGCCTTAAAAAGGAAGTCGTGAGATAAACATTTTACTTTCACAGATCCCTAAAAAAATAACAAAAGAAAACTGTCAGAAGTGGGATTCGAACCCACGCCTCAGGTGGAGACTGCGACCTGAACGAAGCGCCTTAGACCGCTCGGCCATCCTGCCACCAAAATACATTACCTCAAGTAACGCAGCTGTATAGTATCAGCTTTAACAGTAAAGTTAATACTTGATATGAGATGAAATTGAATCCCAGTGAAGTTAATGGAAGACAGAGTGATATGTACAGAGCACTCAGTTTTATAGAATAATATACTGTCCACTCATTTAAATCAGTCCCTCTTCTCACAACAAATTAAGTTTAACTCCAGCTGTTTCAGTGCACTGTTGAACTCCATCACACAATATCACTGACAGAAGTTACCACTACCATCAGAACATGATTCAACTTATTGTCTCAGAGCTGCTTTATAAAACCTGCATGTGAAAGTTAAGGGGGTTTGTTCAAAGATTTTGTTGTAATTCATTTATAACAGTCAGGATAGATGAATTGTTTAAGAGCTCTGGCTTCAAATCCCACTGCTGAAATTTTTTTTTGTCAGAATGGCCGAGTGGTCTATGGCGCTGCGTTCAGGTCGCAGTCTCTACCTGAGGCGTGGGTTCGAATCCCATTTCTGACAGATTTCGTTTAGTTTTTTTAGGGTAAGTATTAATAGATTAACCTTGGGAGGACCAAGGCTCAGCAGGGAACTCATATTCCCTGAGCGACCGAGCAGAATCAACAGTGTAGTACAGCCATGTACATATTATGAAGTGATCAGTGTTCCGTAGTCAACAATTTGAAAAGCTATGGTAGTCCAGGTGGCTTAGTGGCTTAGTGGTTAGTTCGTTTGCCTCTCAGCACTAAGGATTCCTGGTTTGAACCCCAATCTGATTGAAGTATCCATGTTCTCCCCGTGTCCGTGTGGGTTTTCTCCGTTTTCCTCCCACAGTCCAAAGTCAATTGAACTCTCCAAATTGCCCCATATAGAGTGAGTGTGTGCCCAGTGATAGATTGGCGCCCTGTCCTGGGTGTATCTGCCCAGCGCCCGAGACGTTCTCCCCTGGATGGACATGGGGAAACCCACGGGACCCTAATAGGGGATATAGCGGAAGATAATGGATAGATATTTCCATTTATATGATAATTCATTCATTCATTCATTATCTTCCGCTTTATCCTATATTAGGATCGCCGGGGGGTTCCCCATGCCCATCCAGGGGAGAATGTTTTGGGCGCTGGGAAGATACACATAGGACAGGGCGCCAATCCATCACTGGGCACACACTCACTCAAACAGACACACTCTATATGGGGCAATTTGGAGAACTCAATTGACTTGATCCATGATTTTGGACTGTGGGAGGAAACCGGAGAACCCGGAGGAAACTCACACGGACACGGGGGGAACATGGAAACTCCACCCAGATGGGGATTTGAACCGGGAATCCCTAGTGCTGAGAGGAGTACGTGCTAACCACTAAGCCACCGTGCCGCCCCCTATATGATAATTTTAAAATTAAATAAAAGAAATATGAAAAGAATGAGTAAACATCTTTGGTATATGTTTTTCACACAGTTGGCTCTGTGGCGCAATGGATAGCGCATTGGACTTCTAAGGTAATGTAGTCATTCAAAGGTTGTGGGTTTGAGTTCCACCAGAGTTGGTTGTTTCAAGGAAGTTCTTTATGAGAATCATTCAATCAATATCTTCCTACTAAAAGTTACACTGGTCAATCGTTAAAAATATTTCATTCTGCTGAAGACCAGATGGTAGATCATTGTTTTTTTGTGAGATTAACATGTTTTACTTAAACTTCCTTTTTAAGGCTCTATACATCACCATTTCTGCCTTCAGGAAAATCCATTAGTAAGTACTGGAGTCACGATGGACATTAGTGACATAAAAATGAGTTTGCTTTCTTTTGTTGGGTGTTATATCCTTAAACTCTTTAAAGGAGATGAGCAAAAGCATTAAGTGGCAACAGTGGGATTTGAACCCACGCCTCCAAAGAGACTGGAGCCTTAATCCAGCGCCTTAGACCGCTCGGCCACACTACCTACTTACCTACTAGTGTTCTTGAGGTGGGTGTGATTACCAGGGCTATACAAGGGCTCTACTATACTTTCTTGTTCAGAATAGTATCATTCACATGGAATAAATGTTCATTTACAATAAAACGTCTAGTGCTGAGTTGACATTAAAAAATGATCCAGTTTATAATCGCAGGGCGCAATACCTGTTTTTATGCAGAACACATGGAGACAATAGTGCTCTCACATAGTGTGATCAGTGTGAGCTAGAGTTAAAGACAAGTGTTTTCAGGGCTTCTAAAAGAAAAGACAAGTGAATTCTCACCATTTTATCTAAATGTTCATTCAACATTTTAAGTGACAGTAAAAAATAAAAAAGCAATTGATTTATTTTTTCTAGAAGCCCTAAAATATTAATCTTTCACATTGTTTCACATCGGCCTCACTATGTGAGAGAACTATTTGTCTCCTGTCTAACTCATGATAGCGTCTAAACAATAGCATGACGTATGGTCTAAGGGCTAGGTTATGGCTCCATCCATTTCGGAGGTGTGTGTTGAAATCTGACCGCTGCCAGTAGAATCTGTTGCATGTTCCTTTAAAAGGACGACTGTTCAAGGTTAACTTATCATAATCAAATAACACGCAACCTGTTGTTTTCTATGAGCTGTGTCTTTGTTATGTACAGTACAAAGAAGCTAACATGCTAAATGTTTTCCCATAAATAGCTGGACTTTTAACTGGATTTGAGGGAATTTATGTCACATGAATGTCTTTTGATGTGGAAAATATATACCTGATTTATTTCCTCCCTATTTGTCTTGTTTGCAATTACCTGATTAAAAACTTCAGTTGCTCTAATTCTTTGCAATGTCAGCTAGTGTGGCCGAGTGGTCTAAGGCGCTAGATTTAGGCTCCAGTCTCCTCGGAGGCGTGGGTTCAATCCCACCACTGCCAACAGGTCTTTTTTTTTAATTATCATCGTCACTTAAAACATTTAATGAACCTTAATTCCAGCTGGGGCGGCACGGTGGCTTAGTGGTTAACATGTTCGCCTCTCAGCGCTAGGAATTCCCGGTTCTAATCCCCATCTGGGTGGAGCATGTTCTCCCCGTGTCCGCGTGGGTTTCCTCTGGGTTCTCCGGTTTCCTCCCACAGTCCAAAATCATGGATCAAGTTAATTAAATTCTCCAAATTGCCCCATATAGAGTGTGTCTGTGTGAGTGAGTGTGTGCCCAGCGATGGATTGGCGCCCTGTCCTGGGTCTATCTGTCCTGGGTCTATCTGAGACGTTCTCCCCTGGATGGGCATGAGGAACCCCACCGCGACCCTAATAGAGGATAAAGCGGGAGATAATGAATGAATGAATGAAATTACCACATATAGAGTGTGTTTGTGTGATGATAATGTTTATGCACAATTAAAAATAATAATTTAATAATATAAATACAAAATATTGAACAATACAGCATAAAATATAATAGTTTAGTGAAACTGCTTAAAATGACAATGTAACAGTTTGAGATTCTTTAGACACATTTACAAATTTTCAACATAAAATCCTAAACAAACCAGCTATGAAAGTTCATTCTTTGCAGCTAGAATACATTTTAACACAACACTTATAAGATGGAATATACAAAAATATTCACCTAGTGGAAATATATTAGCTACAGTTTATATTTTTTGGACTGTAGAAGGAAACCTTCTGGTTGATACCCAAACATACAGAGAACAAGCAAACTCTGGCTCACCCAGCCAGGTCTGTAAATGTTCAAGAGGTAATTTTGCTATTATATGTCTGCTTTTTTGTTTTCATTAACCAAAAAAACTTCGTCCTCCAAGCCGGATTTGAACCAGTTTGAAGTTGATACAAAGAGGGCAAACCAGACGTAAGGCCAAAAATAGCAATAAAAGGGCAAGGAGCGATCCGCAGATTAAAATCTTTAGACATAGCGTCAAAATTACTGGACCAAAAATTATGAAGCGACGGGCAGAGAAAAACATCTGACTTAGATTGCATGGTGAAGCACAGCATCTATCACAGTGATCATTAATCGATCAGAAGTTACCACTACCATCAGAACATGCTTCAACTTATTGTCTCAGAGCAGCTTTATAAAACCTACAGGTTAAAGTTATATGTTCAAAGATTTTTGTTGTAATTAATTTATAATAAGGGTGGCACGGTGGCTTAGTGGTTAGCACGTTCACCTCTCAGCGCTAGGGATTCCTGGTTTGAATCACCATCTGATTTTCCATGTTTTCCCCATGCACGTGTGGGTTTCTTCCAGGTTCTCCGGTTTCCTCCCACAGTCCAAAAAACATGGATCAAGTGAATTGAGTTCTCCAAATTGCCCCATATAGAGTGTGTCTGTGTGAGTGAGTGAGTGAGTGTGTGTTCAGTAATAGATTGGCGCCCTGTCCTGGGTGTATCTGCCCAGCGCCCTAAACGTTCTCCCCTGGATGGGCATGGGGAACCCCCCCGCGACCCTAATATATAGGATAAAGCGGAAGATAATGGGTGGATGGATAATTTATAAAATTCAGGATAGGTGAATTGTTTAAGAGCTCTGGCTTCAAATCCCACTTCTGATTGACTTCTGTTATTTTGTAGTCTAAGGGGCGTGTCTTTGGATCCTGTCTCTGATTTTAATATGTTTGTCAGGGTAGGTTCTCGACTCAAAAGTCAGGATGGCCGAGCGTTCGCAGGTACTGCGTTCAGGTCACATTCTCTAACTGAGCCGTGGGTTCGAATCCCACTTCTGATAGACCTCTTTTGCTATTTTTTTGAATCCCAATCCCAAGCTGGGTGGAGTTTCCATGTTCTCCCCGTGTCCACGTGGGTTAACTCAAGGTCATGGGTTAATGGATCAAGGTCAGTTGAATCCTCCAAATTACCCCATATATTGTGTGTTTGTGTGAGTGAACGTGTGGCCAGCCAAAGATTGGCGCCCTGTTCTGGGTATATCTGCCCAGCGCCCAAAACGTTCTCTCCTGGATGGGCATTGGGAACCCCCCCCACCCCGTAACCCTAATATAGGATAAAGCGGAAGCAATATATGTTTCCATTTAGGCGGCACGGTGGCTTAGTGGTTAGCATGTTCGCCTCTCAGCGCTAGGGATTCCCGCTTCGAATCCTAATCTTGTTGAACCCATGTTCTCCTGGGTGTATCTGCCCAGCGCCCGTTCTCCCCTGGATGGGCATGGGGAAACCCACTGGACCCTAATAGGGGATAAAGCGGAAGATAATGGATGGATATTTCCATTTATATGATAATTTTAAAATAAAATAAAAAAGAGTAAACATTGTTGGTATATGTCTTTCACACAGTTGGCTCTGTGGCGCAATGGATAGCGCATTGGACTTCTAACGTATTGTGGTCATTCAAAAGTTGTGGGTTCGAGTCCCACCAGAGTCGGTTGTTTTAAGGAAATTCTTTTTGAGAATCATTCGTTCAATATCTTCCTGCTAGAAAATACACTAATAAAGAAAACCAAATATGCAAAGAGAGAATAAAGAAGATGCAGCATGTGGAATTGAACTGGAAAAAAAAAGTCCAAGGTGTATCTGCCCAGCACCTGAAACGTTCCCCTCTAAATGGGCATGGGGAACCCCCCTCTACCCTAGTCCCTAGTTTAGGATTAAATGGAAGATGATGAGATGAGGGCGGCACGGTGGCTTAGTGGTTAGCACATTTGCCTCTCAGCGCTAGGGATTACCGGTTCGAATTCCATTCTGAATGGAGTTTCCAGCTTCAAGTTTGTTTGACAAAACAAAACACAAAGTTGCTTTGCTAAAGAAAACACAAAAAACAGAATGAATTAGTTCAAAAGGAGTTCTTATTAGAAAATAAAATGTAAAAAAAATGAAAATGCGGAAAAAAATAGTCGCCCAGCCCAGCGTCTGAAACTTTCTCCCCTGGATGGGAAGCCCACCGCGACCCTAATAGTCCTCTATCCATTCTGTTTTTAAAGCGGAAGATAATGGATGGATGATGAGATGAAACTGTAAAAGAAAAAAAGAAGAGAGTGATGTCTTCTGATGTCAAAATCTTCTTAGTTCCATTTAAGACCCAGACAGAACATTAATATACCAATTTTTCATTTTGGGGATGTGTGTTGTAAACAATATAACTGCAATAATTTAACACAAATAATAAACAAACAAATAACAATGTTCATGAAGAGTTTTTCTGTTTTAAACTGTGAACATCATAACCACTCTGAACAAACTCCCTTTCTCCATTCTGCCAAAAGCAAAAAGAACATTCATCAAAGAAATAAAGCAGATGAACTAATTCATCACTCTATATCTGATTCATGCTCAAAAGAGAGTATCTTGATTCTTCATCATGGTTAAGGTGACACAACACTTTCTAATCACATTTCCAAGTTACAAACTATAGAAATGATCCCTGAAAGTATAGTCTTAATCCTGAAGGTGTAAAGTACAATTGCGTGCACTACAAGGTTACTGTTTATGTAGATGGTAAGTTTAGTCTGTGTATATGTAATAACTTGTATTGTGGAGCCCCCACCTGGCATAAATAAATTACTGCAACCAATGTTACACACTGACAGGTTAACATTCAGTCTCCTCTGCAGATCTGTAGTGTGAATGTGGCACTTTTATTTCTTTTATCTCTGTATTTACTTTTTTGTTATAACTAAAGGTTCAATTGAATTATTCTATTAAAATCTATTGTATTTGACATGATGAAATATCAAAATATATTTTTAGATGTAATACTTGTTTTCATTTGTATTAATTTAATATAATGTTGCTTTTGTCACCTATAGAACTAAATCTCTTAAACTACTCACAGTGCCTGTAATATCTTACTCTTTTTGTTTCTTTTATCGTAGAACACATAAATGAACACATAAACCACAACCAGAGTAAGAGCTTGTGCTCAATTACATGTCCATGAAATTAATAAACATTACTAAAGCACATTACACTGTAATACGCTGTGCATGTACTGTCTCTGATGGATGCTAAAAACTTAATGACGAGCCTGTCAACAGAAATCAAAACAAAAATAGAGAACTGTCCATGAACTTTCTCAAAATCAAAGGCTCCACTTTTTTACCTTAGCGCATAGACTGACATAAAGTCTCTGTTCTCTACAAAATGAACTACAAACAAGAAAATATTTATATCAATATTTAAATATAAAGAACTCAAATATTAATGAGGTAATTAACATTTCAGGTACTTATTAACGCAAAGTTTTTGGCAATTGTCCTCATTAGTATAGTGGACAGTATCTCTGCCTGTCACGCAGAAGACTGGGGTTCGATTCCCTGATGGGGAGAATTAGCTTTTACACTTTGTTAATGAAAACTATTTACATGAAGCTTCAAGGATAAATGTCGACTTCTCTGCTTTTAATATCCATAAACAGACAAAAAACTTTTTTATTAAAAATATTGATTAATTAAGGAAATGTCATCTACATCAATGAACACTATTATAATGAGGACTCCTTATTGCTGAGACAATAAATAAAATATTTCTATTTCTATCTCTATTTATCAGATTCCACAGACTTCTGGATGACAAGCAGAGACACTGTACTGACGAGGAAGGTTGTTAAAATGCGCCCTCTGTTGGTAAGTTTGTTGCTGACACCTCAAATCATTCATTAATTCATTCATTATCTTTCACTTTTTATCTTTCACTAGGTCGCGGTGGGGTTCCCCATGCCCATCCAGGGGAGAAGGTTTCGGGCGCTGGGCAGATACACCCAGGACAGGGCGCCAATCTATCTCTGGGCACACACTCACTCACACAGACACGCACGCATACACACTCTATATGGGGAAATTTGGAGAACTCAATTGACTTTCATTCATTCATTCATTATCTTCCGCTTTATCCTCTATTAGGGTCGCGGTGGGGTTCCCCATGCCCATCCAGGGGAGAACGTCTCAGGCGCTGGGCAGATACATCCAGGACAGGGCGCACAGGAGAGGGCGCACACGCTCACTCACACAAACATACTCTACATGGGGCAATTTGGAGAACTCAATTGACTTGATCCATGTTTTTGGACTGTAGGAGGAAAATGGAGAACCCGGAGGAAACCCACGCAGACACGGGGAGAACATGGACTCCAAAAACTCCACCCAGATGGGGATTCGAACCGGGAATCCCTAGTGCTGAGAGGTGAAACGTGCTAACCACTAAGCCACCGTGCCGCCGCTACAAATCTATTTGAACATAAATTGTATGACAGCTCCTTGTCTCAGCGTTCAGCTCCACTGACTACATTTGTATTAGTTTGTGCTGATTGATCAGTTGTTCTCATCATGCAGCAATGATTCCCTTTGACTGATCTTTTTATTTCCTTTAGCTTTTCCCTGCCACTGTTCTCTCTCCATTTTGTGCTCCTGTCACTTCTATTCTACAATAATTTTGTCTATATATATATATTCTGAGAAAAATATATTGTGTATTATTTTGATTGATCTGATAAATATTGATATATTATTCAGCTCTATCCTGATGAAATATATTGTAGAGCTTTTTATCATAATAAAAGATTAAGATAAAAATCACTCACATACTGAGCAAGCACTCCACTCATTGAGCTAACTCAACTTTCGAGAACTTTCAATTTTTCCATAAGTCGATATATCTAAAGACGATCACTCTATAATGTTAAACTTTCCACTGGAGAATGCGGATGTTGTTCCTGCTACCTCACACTTGCAAACTGAGCGCGCTACCATTTGAGTTAATTCCTCATTTCTCCTGGGAATTTATATTTTCTCTTAGGCCGATAGATCTAAAAATGATCATTATAAACTTACCAATGCAAAGCCAGCCTGGAAGCCAGAAAGCTAATGTTCAGTCTGGAGCTCTGGCTGTGGTTGGATGGCTGATTAGCTCAGTTGTTTAGAGTGGGATGCTGATAATGTCAAGGGCTTAGGTTCCCTGTATCAGCCTTTTTTGTGATATTAAAATTTGTGATATTAAAGGCAAACAGTTTTTCTCAGGAAAATAAAACAGACACCAATAACAGAACAAACACAACAAAACAATTTAAAAATTGTAATAAATTCATCAAGTCCAAAAATGTATAGACTTAATATTGTGGCCAAAATAACTTTTCCAAGGAACCAGCCATGACTTTGCCTCCAGCAAAAAAAAAATAATTGAGCCTTACAATGGAGAATGCAGGCATCGATCCCGCTACCTCTCGCATGCTAAGCGAGCGCTCTACCATTTGAGCTAATTCCCCACAACCTGAAAGTTTTAATCTTCTCTTAGGGCAATACTTCTCGAACATGTTCACTATAAACTTTCCAATGCAAATCCAGCCCAGAATCTATACAGAAAATTATCAGACTGGAATGTTTCCACTCATTGTCAGTCCAATTAGCTCAGTTTGTTAGAGTGTGGTCATAGGTTCAATCCCTGTATTGGCCAATTTAACAATCTTGTTGTGGTATTAAAGGCAAACAGCCTTTCTTTGGGAAATGAATCAGACAACAACAGAACAAACACCATAACTTAAAACTATTTGAAATTGCAATCAATTTTTCAAGTTTTTCAAATTTTTCAAAATTTACATTGTTGATATTGTGGCCAAAAGAATTGTTAATTTTCCAAGGAACTGGCCATGAATTTTCCTTTACCATACCCATCCATCCATCCATTATCTTCCGCTTTATCCTATATTAGGGTCGCGGGGGGGGGGGGGGGGTCCCCATGCCCATCCAGGGGAGAACGTTTCGGGTGCTGGGCAGATACACCCAGGACAGGACGACAATCTATCACTGGATCCTCTACCATTTCCCCTTTGTCCCTTTTCGCCCGTGTGTCCAGCAGTGACATTATTGACAATAACACACACCTATGAGCGTTTCACATTCGTATCAAGTCGTGATAAACAAAACATTATTTTAAATCATAAAGCACAGATTAATGGAAACAGCATATAAACAGTTGCGGCAGTTTTTTAAAATAAATTCGTTCTGTAATTTGGCCACTAGATGGCAGTATTTGATTGTTAGAGAAAGAGTCAGTTTTTGCTCTAAATTTACTTCACTGACAAGTAGCTTAAACTATAGCAGTTGATTTTAAAGCTCTTCCCTAATGTAAAATTGAAAAGAATTAAGCTCAATCAAATTAAATTCATACATGGCATCAGTGTAGCATGTGGTCTTGCAGTTTGGATTTCTGGCCTGCACCTTGGAATTTAACCGGGTTCCTGCTATGTGAGAGCTTTATTTAGGTCCCGAGATCAATTGGCAAAATAAGAGCTTTAAAAGGGCAAACATTGCTGCTGTTTCATTACCATCCAGTTTTATGAAAGAGTGCAGTAATGGCATTGTTGTGTGCCGTGATCGTAGCACGGTTAGTATGGCTGCACCTAACAATAAATTTTCAATCAATTAATCAAATTTTTTTTCGATTAGTCGATTAATCTAAAAGCTAAACCTCTAAAGTGTTTGGGTTTGAAATGAAAATAACTTTTCCAAAATAATGAAAAATAAAAACCATTTAATGTTGAAATATTTTCTTTAAACACAGTGCTCTTAAGGGCACTATTGAAACACAAAAATGCTTTCGCATTAGCAGCTTTATCATAGATAAAATCTCAGCCACAAGAGATTCAATAATTCATAATATAAAGCACATTAGAATGATGGTGGAACATTTTAAAATTAGTCTTTTACTATTACTCAAATGTCTCATCAAAAATGCTGGAAGTAATTTTTTTTTTTTGCCCCAGCCATAGTGGTTAGTGCCTGCAGCAACTCTGGTCATGGCAAACTTTATTTTCAATGATTCGTTAATTTTTGTTCAGAAATAAGCATTTGGATGTTTTTACTGTTTTATATTATTATACTCATAATATTAAACTGAACAAAATACTTTCAAGTTTCAGGATTAACCTGCTCCAACTGTGGTATCTTTCTTTAGTGGACTTTACAGAAAGTGCTATCAAGTTGGGGTTTGTTATTATTTTATTTATTCACAAAAATTATTAAACAATTTAAAAAAAATCAAGTATTTACATCAAGAAGATCATCATTTATTGAGTTTACAGTCCTGTTCATTTCATTCTCTTCTTAAACTTCCTCTACTGACTATCGGAATATACATCTTTATTTTTTTCCTTTTTGGTTGTTGACGTTATTTTCAAACATGTCACTGTAAATGGCATGAGCTCTTCATTATTTGGAACAAAACAATCTCCTTCACCATGAGGTGTTTGTTGAGCCAGCGTGCTTAAATAATGATTGGTTATTGTCTGCCATCCAATCACGAGTTCGCACCGCTCCTCACCTCCCGCCTCCTCCGCCGTTTAACATCCAATAGGATTCAGATTTGAACTTCATTAACTGCACGAACAGAATAAATCAATGTAATCGATCTATAAATAAATGTAGTAGAAATAAAGTAACGAACCTGTTTTAGAAATGTAGTAAGTAAAAAGTACAGGGATTTCTTTTGACACGTAGAGACGATGCGGTAGCTCAGTGGTTAGGGTGTTGGGCTATCAAGGTTGACAGTTCAAATCCCAGGTCCACTGAAGTTACCACTGTGAGTCCTTGAGCAAGGCCCTTAACCCTCATTGTTGTGATTAATCCTGTGTTCACCTTGTAAGTTGCTTTGGATAAAGGTGTCTGCTAAATGAC
Source organism: Corydoras sp. C115 (assembly GCA_019802505.1). Taxonomy (NCBI): domain Eukaryota; kingdom Metazoa; phylum Chordata; class Actinopteri; order Siluriformes; family Callichthyidae; genus Corydoras; species Corydoras sp. C115. The sequence continues at coordinate 11,232 of JAFMOC010001223.1, read as the reverse complement.
CAAATGTAATGTAGAAGTAAAATATATAAAATGACAGAAATGCCCAGTAAAGTACATTCACTTCATTACTTACTACCTCTCGGCCACAAACATAGTGGACACTAAAATCCATCATTAGATAATAAAAATATTTGTATTAATACAGTTTTTGGTTTTCATCAGATCCTCTTTAAGGTTTGTAAAATGTTAAATTCTGATGTTGATGCACAGAGAGAGGTCTCTTTGATGTTTCAAAATGTAGGATCCATTTAAAATTTAATCCAATTTTATACATACAGAAAATATATCAGTTTATTACAAAAACTTTCAGATTGTGTCATTTCAATATCATCTCTCTGTCCTGGATTGTATGAAAACATAAAAGGTTTAAAGTCTGCTCTTTAAAAGAGACAACTGCTGAAATAGTAAAAACACTAATAATAATAAAACACTTAATTTTTTACACAAACCTTTGACTGAAACAAGTTCTGTCTACAATCCTTATTTATACAGGTTTTTAAAAATGTTCTGCTGTATTCAATCTGTTCTTTTGATTTTATTTGTCTAGCATATGTGTTAATTGTTATAAAATTTTGAACTAGACAGTCAAAACACTTGAAACCTGGTCTCGAACCAGGATCCTTTAGATCTTCAGTCTTACGCTCTCCCAACTAAGCTAGATCAGCAAAAAAAAAAACAGCAAATTTAATTATCAAAATACTGTTCTAAATAATAACTAGTGTAAAAAATACTTTTGCCTTCGAAATACAGTTTAATGGATGAAGACAGTAAATTAAAAGGTTTTTGCCCTTTATTTCTATTAAAAATTTTTCAGAAATCATTTTTTAAAGTCAACACAGGTTCCACCGAGATTTGAACTCGGATCACTGGATTCAGAGTCCAGAGTGCTAACCATTACACCATGGAACCACAAAACAAGGTGACATGGTCAAGAATGTCATTCTGCTTCTGTTTACAATCCTTATCATAAATGTTTTTTTTAATGAAATTTTAATGAAAAATTAGTTGTTTGCTGTATCTATCTGTTCTTTAGATTTTCTTCTAATGTCTAATGTAGGTATAAGTTGTAATTGAATTATGAACATACATACCACGTTCTCCCCAGGGGTCTCCATGCCCATTCAGGGGAGAACATTTCGGACTCTGGGCAGATACACCCAGGACAGGGCGCCAATCTATCACTGGGAACACACTCACTCACACAGACACACACTATATGGGGCAATTTGGCGAATGCAATTGACCTTGATTCATGTTTTTTGGACTGTGGGAGGAAACCGGAGAACCCGGAGGAAACCCACACGGACACGAGGAGAACATGGAAACTAATAATTCATTCATTATCTTCCGCTTTATCCTATATTAGGGTCACGGGGGGGTTCCCCATGCCCATCCAGGGGAGAACGTTTCGGGCGCTGGCCCGATACACCCAGGACAGGGCGCCAATCTATTGCTGAGCACACACTCACTCACACATACACACTCTATATGGGGCAATTTGGAGAACTCAATGGACTTGATCCATGTTTTTAGACTGTGGGAGGAAACCGGAGAACCCGGAGGAAACCCACGCGGACACGGCGAGAACATGGAAACTCCACCCAGATGGAGATTCGAACAGGGAATCCCTAGTGCTGAGAGGCGAACGTGCTAACCACTAAGCCACCATGCCGCCCTGATAAATAACACTATAGAAATATTATTTTTAATAGATTACTGATTAAATATTACCATAAGTTTGATAAGACTAGTGACTGTACACTGTGGTTTTAACCTGCTTACTGGAGCTCTCTATTAACAGTTTATTTTTAAATTCTATTTAGGTGTTTAAGATCAGATGTAATACATTGAGAAGGGAAAAGACAGGTGATAAAAAAGCCCCAGACTATGCTCCTAACGAAGCACAATTCAGGAACCCAAAAAAACACCTTTATATATGACAACATAGATATAGACATGGTCACTATTTTTGGACCAGCTGCAACTTAAAGACCGACAGGCATTCTGCTAGCTTGAATATGGAGTCTTCAGCCCGGCTAGCTCAGTCGGTAGAGCATGAGACTCTTAATCTCAGGGTCGTGGGTTCGAGCCCCACGTTGGGCGAGTAGTATTTTTATTAAGTTGAAAGCTAATCATTGCCAAATGTGTCGACAGTGATGATCATTTCTTACTGCTTATTGACCTTACAAATTTCCTTGCATGCATCTGAGTCATTTCTTTTTGCTCAATAAGCAGAGCAAAGAGAAATGAAGACAACTACTTACTCCACTTCTGTATATAACATGACAAATGAAGCATCTGTAAAACTGCAATGTCCCTCCTGAGATTAACAAAGTATTCTGATTTGTGTATGGCTTCTAGAATGGCAGCTGTGGTGTGCCGTGATTGTATAGTGGTTAGTACTCTGTGTTGTGGCCGCAGCAAACCGGGTTCGATTCAGGGTCACGGCATATATGAAGTAACTTTATTATTAATTAATCAGTGTTGGAAAAGTTATTTTGTGAGTTGAGTTCTCCGAATTGCCCCATGAAGAGTGTGTTTGTGTGAGTGAGTGTGTGCCCAGTGATGGTGCCCTGTCCTGGGTGTATCTGCCCAGCACCCGAAACGTTCTCCCCTGTATGGGCATTGCGAAACCCCCTGCGACCCTAATATAGGACAAAGCGGAAGATAGTGAATGATTGAAAAAATATGTTTACATCAAGAAGAACATGCTTTATTGAGTTTGCTTTAACAATGTTTACCACAAACACTAAGAAAAATATTAATGTTTAGAAAATTACAATTAAGCACATTAAGAATCATTACAATACTTGGTAAAATGAACATAAAATCCACCCAGACACGGGAAGAACATGGAAACTCCACCCAGATGGGGATTCAAACCAGGAATCCTTAGTGCTGAGAGGCGAACGTACTAACCACTAAGCCACTAAGCCACCTGGACTACTATAGCTTTTCAAATTGTTGACTACGGACAACTGATCACTTCATAATATCTACATGGCTGTCCTACACTGCTGATTCTGCTCGGTCGCTCAGGGAATATGAGTTCCCTGCTGAGCCTTGGTCCTCCCAAGGTTAATCTATTAATACTTACCCTAAAAAAAAAACAAATGAAATCTGTCAGAAGTGGGATTCGAACCCACGCCTCAGGTAGAGACTGCGACCTGAACGCAGCGCCTTAGACCACTCGGCCATTCTGACAAAAAAAATTTCAGCAGTGGGATTTGAAGCCAGAGCTCTTAAACAATTCACCTATCCTATCAAAAATCTTTGAAAAAACGCCCCTAACTTTCACATGCAGGTTTTATAAAGCAGCTCTGAGACAATAAGTTGAAGCATGTTCTGATGGTAGTGGTAACTTCTGTCAGTGATATTGTGTGATGGAGTTCAACAGTGCACTGAAACAGCTGGAGTTAAACTTAATTTGTTGTGAGAAGAGACTGATTTAAATGAGTGGACAGTATATTATTCTATAAAACTGAGTGCTCTGTACATATCACTCTGTCTTCCATTAACTTCACTGGGATTCAATTTCATCTCATATCAAGTATTAACTTTGCTGTTAAAGCTGATACTATACAGCTGCATCACTTGAGGTAGTGTCTTTTGGTGTCAGGATGGCCGAGCGGTCTAAGGCGCTGCGTTCAGGTCGCAGTCTCTACCTGAGGCGTGGGTTCGAATCCCACTTCTGACAGATTTCTTTTGTTATTTTTTTAGGGCTCTCAAGTAGTGCTCTCAAGTAGTCTGGTCTGTGTGAGCTAGTCCAGGAAACGGTTAAAAAAATATATGAAGGCCAGTTGCTCGATCACCCATGTTTTTTGTGAAAGTAAAATGTTTATCTCACAACTTCCTTTTTAAGGCTCTATTATAATATTGTACTATTTTGAATACAGAAAGAAACACCAGTCAGTACTAGAGACATAACAGGCATCAGTGATGTAAGAATCTTTAGGCAAGCAGCCGAAATGAGTTTCCTTTTTTTTGGCTGGACGCTTTATCTTCAAACTCATCTTATACTTTTTTCTAGTTAACTTTTTTTAATGTTAACTTTAATGTTTAATATTTAATGTTGGAAGTTGTGCTGTGGCTAAGTTAGTGAAAATGAATTACCTGCCTGTTTGCTGCTATGTAAATGTTCTGTGACATGACGAGTCCTGTCACACAACATTGATAAATGACTTAAAGCTTCAGAACCAGCATTAAAGACATGGTCCTTCTGATGGAGATGCTGGGGATTGAACCCAGGACCTCTTACATGCAAAGCAAGTGCTCTACCACTGAGCTGCATCCCCATGTACTGTTTCACATTCAGAGTTATTCACATTCATGAGCTTCATGAACAATTTGAACCTCTTTTTTATGGTTAGTTCCTGAAAGGTTGTGTGAATTAATCGGAGAGAGTAAACAAGACATTTGGTGTCCATTTGGAGGTATGAGTTCAAATCCCACTTCAGACATAATCATTTAAATTCTTTAAAAAATGTTTTTCTGCAGCTCTAAAAAGAATGATTTAACTGACAACAGTGAAGAAACAGACAGCAGGAAAGTGTAAAAACCCATTATTCACTTTCTGATTATTTAAACTCCAACTTCAACAATAATCACAATATAAGTCATTTATTAACATTTGTTTAATGTAGATTAATTAGTTTTCATTTAACTACAAAATTTGTCTAAATATGTCTTCACGAGGAAGCGTCTTTAATTCGAATGAGGGTGGTGTACCAAATGACGCAACGTACACTACGTATGTGCCCTAGGTGTCCTATAGGGTATACACTTTGAAGTGCACTTTGTTACCAAACAATGGCATTTGACATTCTGCCCGGGAATGAAACAATACTGGACTGAAAAAGTGTAACAAACTAAACCAGATTTTATTTTACAGATTCATTTGAGTATAATTTTAAGTGTAAAACAGTAAACTATTAAACTATTCCTATATTTTTAAACAGTAAATTTAAAGGAGTTAGTTACTGGTTACCTCGGTTTGGTAGTTTTTAGCGGTTTAAATCTGCAGGTTTAGATGAAACTAATCCAAAATTCATCCTTAAAAATAATCCATTAAGTTTGACAAACGTCCATCTGAAACAGAACATCCAGTTTATCTGTCAAAATAGATAAGTTTTCGTCTCAGTTTTCCCTCGTTGAGCATCAACACGTTTTAACCCTTTAGGTGCATTTTTTTTTATCGCCGCCAGAGGGTGCTGTCTGCTTATTGAGACTCATTGTTCATTTAAAAAAATCTTGTTTTTTAATTTAATGTCATTCTAATATCTTTTTTTAATCTCTGACACATGTGAGTTTTACTAGTGACTAATAAAGATATTTGTAGTAATACAGTTTTTGGTTTTCATCAGATCCTCTTTTAGGTTTGTATAAATGCTAAATTCTGATGTGGGTGCACAGGGAGCGGTCACATTGATGTGTTTCAAAATGTAGGACCCATTCATAATTTAATGTAATTTATACATAGAGAAAAATATATCAGTTTATTATAAAACACTTTTAGATTGTGTTATTTCAGTATCATAGGCTTGGTCCTGGATTGCATGAAAATATAAAAGGCTAAAGGTCTACTCTTTAGACTGGATTTAAATACAACTGCTGAAATTCTAAAACCACTAATAATATTAAAACACTTCATTTGTCAAAAACACTTGACTTAAACACACAAAAATGATTGATTTATTGTGTTGTGCTAACCATTAGACCATGGAACCACCAATCAAAAAAATACTTGGTCAAGGATGTCAGTTCTGTTTACAATCCTCATTATACAGCTTTTACAAAGGTTCAATAAAGTTCTAGCATTGTTTGCTGGATACAATCTTTTCTTTTGATTTTTTTGTGTAGTATAGGTGTAAACGGTAATTCAATTTTGAACTGGACAGACAAAAGGCTACAGCCTGTAAGTTCTGCCGAAACCCGGGATCGAACCAGGGACCTTTAGGTTTTCAGTCTAACACTCTCCCAACTGAGCTATTTCGGCACAAAAATATGTAAAATTAATTAGCAAGATACTGTTCCTAATTATTATTGATGTAAAGAATACTTTTGGCTTTAACATACATTTTAATGGAAGAAGATTATAGTAAATTAAAAAAGTTAATGCCATTCATATTTATTAAAAGTAATTTCAGAAAACACTGGCTTAGTGGTTATCACGTTTGCCTCTCAGCACTAGGGATTCCCAGTGGAGTTTCCATGTTGTCCGCGTGGGTTTCCTCCGGGTTCTCCGGTTTCCTCCCACAGTCCAAAAACATGGATCAAGTCAATTGAGTTCTCCAAGCAAATATTTTGCTAGCTTTAATATGGGTCTTTAGCCTGACTAGCTCAGTCGGTAGATTATGAGACTCTTAATCTTCACTCCATATTTTTAAAACACACTCCAACTCGTTTATTTCGCTCTAGTGATGAATGTCGCCTGGTGATTCCACCTCACTGTGGCGCTAATTCTCACTCTGTAGCATTCACAGCTCAGCCTAGGACAGGCTTCTGAATAGAAAGGAAATCCAGGACACAGTGCAATGTCTCTTTGATGAGATAACATTTATTATTTATTATAACTGAATTTTCCCTCAGTGATTAATAAAGTATTCTGATTATTCTGATTATGATCATTGGAGAACATTGTAACATGTTTATTGATGCTAAACTGGCAACTCTGTGGGGGTGTAGCTCAGTGGCAGAGCATTTGACTGCAGATCAAGAGGTCCTCAGTTCAAATCTGGGTGCCCCTTTTAAATACTTAACTCACCACTTTTAATATTCTCCATTATAAAGTGAATACAGCATGTTATAAAGACTCATGTTATCAGTGTACAATTCTTGGTGGCACCTGAGTTTTATTTTTTGTAGTGATCTCAGTAACACTTATTAATGAAAATCAAAGGGCATTGACCTTTTTTTATTTATAGTAATCTTCTTCCTCTAAACTATGTTTCAAAGCCAAAACTACTTTTTAAAAATAATTATTAATTAGAAGGCCGTAAGACTGAAGATCTAGACTAGAGGTAACCAGTTTTATCCCAGGTTTCGACATCCCAACTTGACAGTGTCATGTGTTTTGACTGTCCACTTCATCACTGAATTGCAATTAACACCTAAATTAGACAAAGAAAATTAAAAGAACAGATCAGATAAAGCAAACAATCACTTAATGATTTTTTTAAATATATAAACAGTATAATAAGTGTTGTAAACGGAACCGACATTTTTGAGCATGTGCAGTACTTCAGTGGTTCCATGGTGTAATGGTTAGCACTCTGGACTTTGAATCCAGTGATCCGATTTCAACTCTCGGTGGAACCTGCTTTTTTTTCGCCTGTGATAGTGGTTTATGTTGTATCTATAGAAATCAAAGGGCACAAAACTTTTTTTATTTACTGTAATCATCTTCCACTAAACTACATTTTAAAGCCAAAAGTACTTTTTACACCAATTATTATAGAAGTTGATTTTGCTAATTAAATTCATTCTTTTTGTGCCAAAATAGCTCATTTAGGAAGAGCATTAGACTGAAGATCAAAAGATCTTATTTGTCTATGCACTACAAAGCTCAATAACAATTAATTGGTATTGGATTTAGCCGACAATAACTTGGTATAATGTAGTCGAAAGCTGAGCCTGCTTTTAAAATTTCTTTCAGTAATATCTAATAATGAAATTAAAATGTTTTACATTTTTTTATTTTATTGTAACTTCTGTCTCTAAGCTGCATTTCAAAGCCTAAAGTAGTTTTTACACCAATCTTATTTATCTTATCTATCTCTGTGCCGAAATTAATAGTTAATGAATAGTATTGATCCAGATTACCTTCTTAACAAATAGCATCATGGTAGTCATGACTACATTTGTTGTGAAGACAAACTAACTTAAACAATATTCCAGTTCAAATTTAAATTTGTGTTTGTATGTTGTACCCTAGGCGGCACGGTGGCTTAGTGGTTAGCACATTCGCCTCTCAGCACTAGGGATTCCCAGTTCAAATACCCATCTGGGTAGAGTTTCTATGTTCTCCCCGTGGGTTTCCTCCGGGTTCTCCGGTTTCCTCCCACAGTCCAAAAACATGGATCTAGTCAATTGAGTTCTCCAAAATGCCCCATATAGAGTGTGTATGCGTGCGTGTCTGTGTGAGTGAGTGTGTGCCGAGCAATAGATTAGCGCCCAGTTGTGTTATGTTCCAATAAACGGTCAGATGTCAATGGTTCCATTCCAAACGTATTTGATGCATTTTACTGAATAGTAACGGAACAGTGTACAGAAAAAATCATCAATGGCAGGTAACCATGATTGATGATAGAGCTCTGAGCACAATCCTCTCCTTCATCCATTTAAGTCCTTCATGAGGACGTGACTTTTCTTGTGTGTGTGTGTGTGTGTGTGTGTCCTTTGTCTTGTCTTGTGAGAACATCCGACAACTGCATCTCTAACTACTTCACCATCTGGTTCATATCCTGCCTCCTCTGTGGTATAGTTTTAACACATTTAACACAGGAATTTAACATATTCCTGTTGGCTGTTCCATTGTTCCTATTTTACACATTCAGTTAAATTATTACAACATAATGATTACATACTTATAAACAGTTTCAAATATTTCAAAGCAGTTAGAAAACGTTTAAAGACCTTACAAATTCCCCCCTTTTATAAATCAATTAATCAGTAATACATTGGTCATATGATTATGTGGTGTAATACCTAATGTTAATGTGCAGATGGGGATTGAGACTTCTTCATTCCTCTAAAAAAAATATGTTTCTTAGAGGGTCTTCTGTTTCTCTGCGTAGGTCCAGTGCATATCAGTACAGTTCTAAAACAATTAACCTCACATTTTCCCTTGTGGTGTACGCGTTTATGCAAATGTGCTTGGTGTATGTGGTGCATGAGTCTTCTCTCTGATCCCGAAACTTGTGATTATGTAAACTTGTTTCTTGTTTCTCACAGTCTTTTTTATTTTGAAGTTAGTGGCCTATTTGAAAAATTATGGACGTGTTGTTTTAACTATTCGATAAGAGTCACTGACACAGTGAAGATAGCTAAGTGAAAATAAAGGCAGTAAGAGCCCAGCTGTAGTCCTGGCAGAGTGGTTAAGGCAACTGACTAGAAATCCATTGGGGCCGCCCTGTGCAGATTCAAATCCTGCTGACTACGTCCTCACAGCCTTTTCATTTTTAAAGTTTGTGGCCTCTTTGAAAGGTCATGGAAGTGTTGTTGTACTTACAGCATGTAGTTCACTGAAACACTAAAGATTGCCATGTGAAAATTAGGGAAGCAAACATTCAGCAGTAGACATGGTTGAGTGGTTAAGGTGATGGTCTAGAAATCCTTCTCCCAAGGCAAGTTCATATCCTGCCGACTACAAGCTCACTGTCTTTTTGATTTTAAAGTTAGTGGCCTCTTTGAAAATTTATGGAAGTGTTGTTGTAACTATACGATAAGAGTAACTGACAGTGAAGATCGCCAAGTGAAAATAAGGGAAGCAAGAACTCAGCAGTGGTCGTTGCTGAGTGGTTATGTTGATGTCCTTTGAGAGCCCCCTGCGCATGTTCAAATCCTGTCGTCTATGAACGCACAACCTTTTCAATTCTTAAGTTAGAGGTCTTTTTGAAGGATTATGCAAGCGTTGTTGTACCTAAACTATGTGAATCACTGATACAGTGAAGATCGAAAAGTGAAATTAAAGGAGGCAGAAAATCCGCAGTAGTCGTGGCCGAGTGGTTAAGGCGATGGACTTGAAATCCATTGGGGTTTCCCCGCGCAGGTTCAAATCCTGCCGACTACGAGTTCACAGGCTTTTTGATTTTAAAGTCAGTATCCTCTTTGAAAAGTAATGGACGTGTTGTTGTACCTATCCGATAAGATTCACTGACACAGTGAAGATCAGCAAGTGAACAAGTCAGGCGCTCGTGTAGGAAGGAACTGCTGTAACTTTATATCACCTGTTGTACATCGTAGATCTGCGCGTCGGCACCCCTAGAGTCACGGTAATACTTATATTTTATCCTAATCGTTGTTTAATTGAATAGTCTGTTTGGGCGTTCTTTTACTAGATATTAAAACTACTGTCGGTTAGTTAGCATATAACTGTATGTAGAATAACTGGTTTCAGTTCTAGTTTCGGTCTATTACCTATTTGCACCTTGCTTTGAACGTGGGATTGTTACGGAGGGGGCGTGTCCCGGTGGTAACATTTAAAAATCGGCAGTTTTCACTAAAAAAGTCAGAACAAGTCAGGCGCTCGTGTAGGAAGGAACTGCTGTAACTTTATATCACCTGTTGTACATCGTAGATCTGCGCGTCGGCACCCCTAGAGTCACGGTAATACTTATATTTTATCCTAATCGTTGTTTAATTGAATAGTCTGTTTGGGCGTTCTTTTACTAGATATTAAAACTACTGTCGGTTAGTTAGCATATAACTGTATGTAGAATAACTGGTTTCAGTTCTAGTTTCGGTCTATTACCTATTTGCACCTTGCTTTGAACGTGGGATTGTTACGGAGGGGGCGTGTCCCGGTGGTAACATTTAAAAATCGGCAGTTTTCACTAAAAAAAAGTCAGAACAAGTCAGGCGCTCGTGTAGGAAGGAACTGCTGTAACTTTATATCACCTGTTGTACATCGTAGATCTGCGCGTCGGCACCCCTAGAGTCACGGTAATACTTATATTTTATCATAATCGTTGTTTAATTGAATAGTCTGTTTGGGCGTTCTTTTACTAGATATTAAAACTACTGTCGGTTAGTTAGCATATAACTGTATGTAGAATAACTGGTTTCAGTTCTAGTTTCGGTCTATTACCAATTTGCACCTTGCTTTGAACGTGGGATTGTTACGGAGGGGGCGTGACCTAGTTTCATCTGGGCTATATAAGAACCGTGGTTACGCTGACGCGACAGCGGAAGCGACAGCCCCTCGAGTTCCGCCCCTCGTGTTAAGACCTATTCGTGTAAAGACCTGCGAGTCTACCTGCGCGAGTCCACCGAGCAAGGACAACGACAAGGCAACCCATTTCAATTATATCTATTCATTTTCTTTTCCTTTCACACCTTTCCTTTCACACATCAGCATGTGTTTCCAGTTCATCCCTGTTATTTACTCCTCACACAGACGCTCCTTTCCTCAGAGGAGAAGGCGCACTCTTGCACACCTGCGAACTCTGCGGCAGGTGAATACAAGCGAGCCCTTCACCTTCTCTGCAGGACTATGGAATTGTCAGTCAGCCA
>JAFMOC010001221.1:22500-39541 GCA_019802505.1 Corydoras sp. C115 | reverse complement strand
TACACCCACACTCTATAGGGGGCAATTTGGAAAACTCATTGATTTGATCCATTTTTGGACTGGGGGAGAAACCGGAGCCCCGGGAAAAAACCCCCGCGGACAGGGGAAAACTGGAAACTTCCCACCCAGGGGGATTCGAACCGGGAATCCCCACGCTGAGGGAAACATGCTAACCACTAAGCCACCGTGCCACCCTGTTTTATTCATTTTCATCATTCTTTCTTCATTTTTTCCCCCTTTATCCTCTATTAGGGTCGGGGGGGTTTTTCCCCATGCCCATCCGGGGGAGAATCTCGGGCGGGGGAAATAGCCCCCGGACGGGGGCCCAATCTTTCGCGGGGCACACACTCACTCACACAGACCACTCTAAGGGGGCAATTTGGGAACTAAATTGTTGATCCATTTTTTTTGCTGTGGGGGGAAAACCGGAAACCCCGGAGAAAACCCACGCGGACATGGGGAGAACATGGAAACTCCACCCAGATTTTTTTTTTTACCTCATTTATTATTATTTTTTATTTATAGCATATAAATGTGGGTATTTGGGGTTTTGTTGGTCTTTTAATATTAGATTATTTAAAAAATTAAACAAAAATAAAAAAAAAAAAAAAAAAAAAGTCTAAAAACCAAAAATTTTTTTTTTTCGGTGAGTTTTTAAAAAAAATTAAATTTTAAATTTAAAAAATAAAACAGAAATAAAAAACGGAAAGCATGACTAAGGTTCATTGACCTGTAGACCCCGGGGCTCCCGCCAGTATGCCGGGGCGCGGGGCTTTGGGGTTTTTTTACTGTGAAAACGTTTTTTTTTTAAAAAAACATTGAACTTATTTCACTTTTACTGCATTATTTTCGACGTCGTTTGTCAAAAGAAGGCCGCCGCTGCTCCCTGAACAATTACACGACTCGGTAACTGTCTCAGTTTCTCTGTTACATTCATAACATTCATACACCTTTATGACGAAAAGCTACCGAAATATTGTTATATTGTTAACAATATGTGATACTAAAGTATTTTTAAATATATAACCTAACTTTCTAACTTGTAGGGCATTAAAGCCATGACGTTCTGGTCTGTGTGACTAAAAACACTTTTAAATTAAAATCCATCCATCCATTATCGCCGGGGGGGGGGGGGGTGAAGTGGTTCCCCAAGCCCATCTAGGGGAGAACGTTTCGTACAGGGTGCCTTTATCACTGGACACACACTCACTCACACAAACACACTCTCTATGGGGCAATTTGGAGAATTCAATTCACCTTGAGCCATGTTTTTGGACTGTGGGAGGAAACCGGAGAACCCGGAGGAAACCCACACGGACACGGGGAGAACATGGAAACTCCACCCAGATGGGATTCGAACCGGGAATCCCTAGCGCTCAGAGGAGAACATGCTAAACCACTAAGCCACCTAGGAAGGAAACAAATATTTAAAATAAAGTGTTAAAATCCGGTGGCTTAGTGGTTTAGCATGTTCTCCTCTCAGCGCTAGCGATTCCCGGTTCGAATCCCCATCTGGGTGGAGTTTCCATGTTCTCTCCGTGTCTGCGTGGGTTTCCTCCAGGTTCTCCGGTTTCCTCCCACAGTCCAAAAACATGGATCAAGTCAATTGAATTCTCCCCATATAGAGAGTGTCTGTGTGAGTGAGTGTGTGCCCAGGGATAGATTGGCGCCCTGTCCTGGGTGTATCTGCCCAGCGCCCGAGATGTTCTCCCTTGGATGGGCATGGGGAACCCCCCCCCACCGCGACCCTAATAGAGGATAAAGCGGAGATAATGGATGAATGAATAGTGTTAAAATCAAGCACCTTGGACACCTGCATGCATCCAACGTTGTAAGGATGGAGCTCCACGAAGCAGAATCCATAAAGGAAAGAATTTGGTGTGCAACTCCACACACACACCTCCACACACACACCTCCACACACACACACCCACACACACACCTCAACAAACACTTTTGGAAAGAACTAGAATGGATATTATGAGCCTCTGAATCAGCACCAGTTTTTAATTTCATAAATGTTCTTTTATATACAAAGGTAAAACATTCCTATAACTTGTAAAAAGAGAAACCAGTGAAAAGGTGCGACGTCATAGACGTTTCTGTAGGTGTAACGTCCAGCTGTCTTCATACTTTTGTCCATGTAGGGTATTTGTGGTGTAAAAATCCTAAAACCAGGGTGGCAGTTGGAACTCAATGGAAGCGTTTCCACTCATTTTAAGACTCAAGAGCTGGAAACCTGAGCTATAAAATATAAGGGGGGGGGGGCAGGAGAAAAAGTTGGCTGACTCTTGCCTTTATGTTCTCAATAATGATTTATTGTATTCCTCTCTCGTATTCTGAATAACATCCTCCTGGGTCCTGCCAGGGAACACAGCTTCAAGTGGAAAGAACTTGGGTGTACAATATTAGCACTACACACCCAGATCTGCATTCAATTATGATGTGATACGATACCAGAACGAGAGAAACCGGAACCCAAACGACCGTAGATGAGCTAATAAACTGCGTACTATCAAAACTATACTGCTGTTTATGTATTTATTATATATATATATAATATATTGTATATAGCGGCACGGTGGCTTAGTGGTTTTGCACGTTCTCCTCTCAGCGCTAGGGATTCCCGGTTCGAATCCCCATCCGGGTGGAGTTTCCATGTTCTCCCCGTGTCTGCATGGGTTTCCTCCGGGTTCTCCGGTTTCCTCCCACAGTCCAAAAACATGGATCAAGTCAGTTGAGTTCTCCAAATTGCCCCATATAGAGTGTGTCTGTGTGTGTGAGTGAGTGTGTGCCCAGCGATGGATTGGCGTCCTGTCCTGGGTGTATCTGCCCAGCGCCCGAAACGTTCTCCCCTGGATGGGCATGGGGAACCCCACCGCGACCCTAATAGAGGATAAAGAAGAAGATAATGGATGGATGGATAATCTGACTGACTAGGGATTCCCGGTTCGAATCCCAATCTGGGTGGAGTTTCCATGTTCTCCCCGTGTCCGCGTGGGTTTCCTCCGGGTTCTCCGGTTTCCTCCCACAGTCTAAAAACAAGGATCAAGTCAATTGAGTTCTCCAAATTGCCCCATATAGAGTGTGTCTGTGTGAGTGAGCATGTGCCCAGTGATAGATTGGCGTCCTGTCCTGGGTGTATCTGCCCAGCGCCCGAAACATACTCCCCGTATGGGCATGGGGAACCCCCCCCGCGACCCTAATAGAGGATAAAGCGGGAGATAATGAATGAATGAATGAATATTGTATATATTTATTACACTTAGTTGGTGGAGGGCATGGGCTTGAGAAATCCTCATATTAAATATTAATGCAATTAAATATTATATAAAATTCGCTGGCTGTTCTGTCCTCTTACTAAGTAGCCATGCTTGGACTCGTGACAACTCCCAGAGATGCAAAGGCTTTAAATAGGTCACAGGGGCTTAATATTTAGCACTGAATAGGACTGAATGCATTCAGGAAATAGCGTGTCCTTTTAAAAACAATAAGCAGCACACTGTGTATTAAGGCTGGAAAATAACACCGGTCTTAAATATTTAGTTATTAGAAATCTACAAGGCTGATTCCATCAGTGCATCAGTCTGTCTAATCAAACGGCCAGAACAGATCCACTGTAGAACTGATTATGTTATCATTTCTGTTTTCCAGTTCCCAAAAAACTATGTCAAATCCCAGCCCCGAGCTTTGGAGGTTTGCATATTGAGTGCCTGCTTAATCAGAAGCACACTTGCAGCCACTGCCCTGCAGTAATCTCACAGGAGCTTGATTCAGGTTTAATAAGTTTGCCTTTTGCATAACATTTTTCCAAAACAAGTCAGTTGACACCAATTCCAGCCACTTTTCAGTTGATTCAAATGAATTCAATGATTTCTTTTCACATTTTTTCTATATTTAAAGTAAAAACATTCACAAAACCTTGTGATATTTTCCAAAGCTGTCCATTTTGTTATGAACAGACTTCATTAACTCTCAAACAGATGATCATTCATTCATTATCTCCCGCTTTATCCTATAGTAGGGTCGCGGGGGGGGGTTCGGGCGCTGGGCAGATAGACCCAGGACAGGACGCCAATCCATCGCTGGACACACACTCACTCACACACACACACTCTATATGGGGCAATTTGGAGAATTCAATCGACTTGATCCATGTTTTTGGACTGTGGGAGGAAACCGGAGAACCCGGAGGAAACCCACGTGGACACGGGGAGAACATGGGAACTCCACCCAGATGGGGATTCGAACCGGGAATCCCTAGCGCAGAGAGGAGAACATGCTAAACCACTAAGCCACCGTGCCCCCACACTGTATTAAATTTCATTAAATTAGGCCAGGTGGCACGGTGGCTTAGTGATTAGCATGTTCTCCTCTCAGCGCTAGGGATTCCCGGTTCGAATCCCCATCTGGGTGGAGTTTCCATGTTCTCCCCGTGTCTGCGTGGGTTTCCTCCGGGTTCTCCGGTTTCCTCCCACAGTCCAAAAACATGGATCAAGTTAATTGAGATCTCCAAATTGCCCCATATAGAGTGTGTCTGTGTGAGTGAGTGTGTGCCCAGCGACGGATTGGCGCCCTGTCCTGGGTGTATCTGCCCAGCGCCCGAGACGTTCTCCCCTGGATGGGCATGGGGAACCCCACCGCGACCCTAATAGAGGATAAAGCGGGAGATAATGAATAAATGAATAAATTAGGTCATTTTCCATCCATCTATTATCTTCTGCTTAATGCTATACTCGTGTCCTGGGGGTTCCAATGCCCATCCAGGGGAGAATGTTGTGGGTGCTGGGCAGATACACCAATCTATTGCTGGGCACACACTCACTTACCCCCACAGACACACACAAACACTTTAAGGGGTAATTTAGAGCAGCAACCTGGCATTCTAGCCAATGAGCTTCCACTGTATGCTTTATCTGCTGCACAACATGAAGCATCAAATCTTTTTATGGCACCTTTTTCTGATATGTTTTTGCCTTTGTTTTTTGAAAGCATTTTTTTTTTTTTGTATTTATTGCGTAAAAAAATTGTGTAACCGAGCATGTTAAATGTGCCGCACACTAATCTGAATCAGATTTCTGTTTCATAAGCTACAGTTCATGCAAAAATGGCTAAAAGTTGAGATAATGCACGAACTTGTTAATGAAAAACAGTTGCTCAGATGATGAATGTTTCAAATGCAAACCAACAACCAACACCCAAAATACTTTAGTGCACAACACAAGGTTCAAGGCATAGCTGGATTCATTTTGTGTTGAATAGCTCAAAGACTTTTAAGATAAACTAGAACCAAAACTATCAGAGCTTTGAATATTAAGCTATAAGAATGTAACCTCATTATACATTCATTCATTATTTCCGCTTTATCCTCTATAGGGTCGCGGGGGGGGGGGGGTCCCATAGCCAGGGGAGAACGTTTCGGGCGCTGGGCAGATACGACCCAGAAAGCGACACCAATCCATCGCTGGGCACACACACTCACTCTCACACAAGACACACTCTATATGGGGCAAGTTGGAGAAACTCAATTCGACTTGATCCATGGTTTGTCGACTGTGGGAGGAAACCGGAGAACCTGGAGGAAACCCACACAGACACGGGGAGAACATGGAAACTCCACCCAGATGGGGATTCGAAACGGGAATCCCTAGTCAGTCAGTTTATCCATCCATTATCTTCCTCTTTATCCTCTATTAGGGTCACGGTGGGGTTCCCCATGCCCATCTAGGGGAGAACCGTTTCGGGCGCTGGGCGACACACCCCAGGACAGGGGCGCCAATCTAATCGCTGGGGCACACACTCACACCACACAGACACACTCTCTATATGGGGTCAATTTGGAGACTCAATTGACCTTGATCCATGTTTTTGGACTGTGGGAGGAAACCGGAGAACCCGGAGGAAACCCACGCGGTCACGGGGAGAACATGGACACTCCACCCAGATGGGGATTCGAAACGGGAATCCCTAGTGCTGAGAGGAGAACATGCTAACCACTAAGCCACCACCAATCTAAGCCTACAATCATACAGTTCTATAAATGTTTTTTTTATATATTTTCTAAAGCTGCATCAAATAATAATTTTTATTCTTGGAATAAGAGCAAATAGAAAGTGTTTAAACGCATGCCGTCAGTCAGGAAACCTGAGATCGTGAGGCATGTAGAGTGTAAACCAGCAGGACTGGTCTGCACATTATGTTTGAACATACCTGAACATGCCACATGTTTGACTAATGGATGGGTGTTAGGGAAATCATAATCAGGTCTCACCTCACATACCGAAGTGTTGCACTAAAATTAGCCAGCTTACGAGGGAAACTTGACCCGCTGTGCGGGATAAATCCCATCAGGGGTTTAATCAACCAAGCCCATGTCTATTACTGGCTTGGATTAAACGGATTATCATGCCACAACTCTTAGAAAAAAGAGATAAGATTATAATCCATAACACTTATCATATGAATTGCCCCGTATATGATTAAGCTGTTCTCATACTTTCACACTCACCAGCTGGTTTTAACTCTCTTGTAGGTTGCTGCTGCCTGGAGGAATGGGTGTAAAGGATACTCCTCTGCTTTCCCTTCTACAGACGGAGCAAAGAGCAATGCAAAAACAAAGAGGGTCCCTTGGAACCAGGTAACACCCCAAATTCACAATGTATAAGCAATCTGTATCGTTTTTTAAGGTTTTATATGTATTGAACGGTTTGCATAAACCAGCAGCCACATTATTAAACAAACTATATATATATATATATATATATATATATATATATGGCTTAGTGTTTAGCACGTTCGCCTCTCAGCACTAGGGATTCCCGGTTCGAATCCCCATCTGGGTGGATTTTCCATGTCCTCCCCGTGTCCGCATGGGTTTCCTCCGTGTTCTCCGGTTTCCTCCCGCAGTCCAAAAACGTGGATCAAGTCAATTGAGTTCTCCAAATTGCCCCATATAGAGTGTGTCTGTGTGAGTGAGTGTGTGCCCAGCGATAGATTGGCGTCCTGTCCTGGGATTATCTGCTCAGCGCCCGAAACGTTCTCCCCTGGATGGGCATGGGGAACCATCCCCCCCTTCGACCCCTAATAACAGACCCTAATAGATATACCCTATATATATATAGAATATAATATATATATATATATATATAATATATATATATATATATATATATATATATATATTATATATATATATATCTATTTATATATTTTTAAACACCCACTATATAAATTACTTTATCCTTAATTAATTCTGCTTGTGGCCCAGTGATGGATTGGCGCCCCTGACATTCTCCCCTGGATGGGCATGGGGAACCCCCCCCGCGATCCTAATAGAGGATAAAGTGGGGAAGATAATGAATGAATGAATATATATATATATATATTTTTTTTTTTTTTATATATATTTTTTTTTTAAACACCCCCATATAATTTACTTTATCCTGAATTAATTCATAATGAATGAATGAATAATTCTGCTTGTGAAGTATAAAGTTTTATAGAAAATGGGCAATATATCCATAGAAAACAAAATTAATAAATTACCACTAATTAGTTAATTAGTTGGTAATTTTTTTTTTTTTTTTTATGAAAAATTTAAATAGCATTTGCAAACTTTTTACCAGTGGGCATGTCTCTGACACACAGACAAAACAGGCTGAAGCTAATATGTGACGGGTGGGATGGATAACAGGGACAAAAAAACAGTCAATTCAATACATGTCTCATGTGGACATTACTAGAAGCAGTGATTAGAACTCTTCTAGTTCTAGTTACTGAACATATTTAGAACAAAATAAATTGCTTAAATGTATATGCCCTTAATAAACCAATCCAAAACATTGTACAAATGAAGGACTCGACATGATTAATATACCAAACATTGTCATCAGGCTGTCTGCACTTATATTTTTAGAGAATCATGTGAAACCCGAACACTCCTCAGCGCTGGATTTCACAGTCGTACCCAAATATAGAACCGAGACATTAGACGTGATGATGTGCCTGTGATAAATCTCTGCAATGTCCTAATAACACTACGTCTCTATCTTTAAGAACCCATCGTACCGGAAAAGATGAAGCCTCGTCTCTCGTCCACGACGTCGGTGGCGAGTGACAGTGGGAGCAGCGTGGGGAGCCCTCAGGTCTACTTCTCTGAGAAGGCTCGGCTCTCGTTCCGGCACCAGATGGACAGCAACATCAATGCGATAGATGCCACGTACTAAGTTCCATCGACTGCTAGGACTTAAATCCTGATCCCATTGAGGAACGAGACTAAAAAAAGACTAAACCAATGAGAAGGCCTTTATGTCTTAGCTCGCTCAGTGAACGATGAACATGCCGTGAAAGAACCACATAAGCCGTGACGACCACAGAGGGGCGGTGCAGTTCTTTTGTGGCTAATGGAAGAGAAATGGAATCTGTGGAACAAATGTTTACAAGTCTTCATGGAAGTGCGTTTAAGGTTTCATGTCCATTATGTTAATACTGCACATCCACACAACATGAACAAAGGTATTGGGACTACATCCTTAATTTACTTTTACATTAGCATTAGTCGGCGGCACGGTGGCTTAGTGTTTAGCATGTTCTCCTCTCAGCGCTAGGGATTCCCGGTTCGAATCCCCATCTGGTGGGGTTTCCATGTTCTCCCCATGTCCGCGTGGGTTTCCTCCGGGTTCTCCAGTTTCCTCCCACAGTCCAAAAACATGGATCAAGTCAATTGAGTTCTCCAAATTGCCCCATATGGAGTGTGTCTGTGTGAGTGAGTGTGTGCCCAGCGATGGATTGGCGCCCTGTCCTGGGTGTATCTGCCCAGCGCCCGAGACGTTCTCCCCTGGATGGGCATGGGGAACCCCCCCACGACCCTAAAAGAGGATAAAGCGGGAGATAATGAATGAATGAATGTTGCTGACTCGGATGGCTTAGTGTTTAGCACGTTCTCCTCTCAGCACTAGGGATTCCCGGTTCAAATCCCCATCTGGGTGGAGTTTCCATGTTCTCCCCGTGTCTGTGTGGGTTTCCTCCGGGTTCTCCGGTTTCCTCCCACAGTCC
Organism: Corydoras sp. C115; assembly: GCA_019802505.1. Lineage (NCBI taxonomy): Eukaryota > Metazoa > Chordata > Actinopteri > Siluriformes > Callichthyidae > Corydoras > Corydoras sp. C115. The sequence goes on along the minus strand of JAFMOC010001221.1, from coordinate 30,487 downwards.
AAAAACATGGATCAAGTCAATTGAGTTCTCCAAATTGCCCCATATATAGTGTGTGTGTGTGAGTGAGTGTGTGCCCAAAGATGGATTGGCGCCCTGTTCTGGGTGTATCTGCCCAGCGCCCGAGACGTTCTCCCCTGGATGGGCATGGGGAACCCCACCACGACCCTAAAAGAGGATAAAGCGGGTGATAATGAATGAATGAATGTTGCTGACTCGGGTGGCTTAGTGTTTAGCACGTTCTCCTCTCAGCACTAGGGATTCCCGGTTCAAATCCCCATCTGGGTGGAGTTTCCATGTTCTCCCCGTGTCCGCGTGGGTTTCCTCCGGGTTCTCCAGTTTCCTCCCACAGTCCAAAAACATGGATCAAGTTAATTGAGTTCTCCAAATTGCCCCATATATAGTGTGTGTGTGTGAGTGAATGTGTGCCCAAAGATGGATTGGCGCCCTGTTCTGGGTGTATCTGCCCAGCGCCCGAGACGTTCTCCCCTGGATGGGCATGGGGAACCCCACCGTGACCCTTATAGAGGATAAAGCGGGAGATAATGAATGAATGAATGAATGTTGCTGACTCGTGGTTTAATTAGCATTTACTCAGTTGATTTCAGGTGCATCATTAAGTCCCATTGACACAAGTATAACAAAATCTACTTAATTATGTACGTAGGCTTCTAACTTTGTGGGAACAGTTTAGGGAAGGCCCGTTTCTGGTTTTCAGTGATCCGTTTTGCCTACTGTGCTTACACACAGGAATCATTCCTCCACATTTAACATACACTGAGTGAATTAAGCACACGTGACAGCGGTGGACAGCCTTGTACTCAGTGTCTGAGGTGCAACCGGAGTTAGGTGCCTTGCCTAAGGGCACTTCAGCCATAGTACATGGTGGGACTGGAAAGGGCCGTTACAAACCTTATTAAACATCTTTGGGATGAACTAGAATGGCGATTGCGATCAGTCCCTCTCAGAGATGCTTTTCTGGATAAATGGACTAAACTTCTTGTAGAAACACTCCGAAATCCTGCAGAAAGCCTTCGAGGAAGCTGTGGGAGTAACGTGTGGGTTTTCTAATACTTTTGTGCGTGTGGTTTATTTTATTATAAATAATATTTAGGGTTTGCTTCGTGAAATGGTTCAAAAAAAAAAAAAAAAAAAAAAACTTTCATAATTCTTTATTTACATCTTTAAAAGTGTCTTATTGGTGTTTGTCCTTCTACACTAAGAACACTGTCCAAACAGATTAAATTTTACTTTTACGGGGTTTAAACTGTCGATGAGTGATGTGCTTTGAACAGAACAGAGGGGTTTTTATTAATGAGGTTCAGACAGTCTGAATTAGTCTGATGCACAAATTAAAATTAATATAAAGATGATGGGGCGGCACGGTGGCTTAGTGTTTAGCACGTTCTCCTCTCAGCGCTAGGGATTCCCGGTTCGAATCCCCATCTGGGTGGAGTTTCCATGTTCTCCCCATGTCTGCGTGGGTTTCCTCCAGGTTCTCCGGTTTCCTCTCACAGTCCAAAAACATGGATCAAGTCAACTGAATTCTCCAAATTGCCCCATATAGAGTGTGTGTGAGTGAGTGAGTGTGTGCCTAGCGATGGATTGGCGCCCTGTCCTGGGTGTATCTGCCCAGCGCCCGAAACGTTTTCCCCTGGATGGGCATGGGGAACCCCACCGCGATCCTAATAGAGGATAAAGCGGAAGATAATGAATGAATGAATAAAGATGAGGATGATGATTATTATTATTTTTTTTTTTTTTTGCTTGCTACGGCAGCACATATACTAAAATTGGAACGATACAGTGGCCTTAATTCTTACCGGCCTTTTGAAACATCTTTAAAACGTGCAGACTAACGAAAATGTTAGCTTCTAAACACAAAGACAAAATGTACTTTTTTCCAATGTTTTATTAAAAATACTCGAGAGTACAAATGAAAAGAAAATGCCGTTATTGTTTTGGTGAAACACATCGCTTCACATATTTTTAGGTTTGGATATGACGCCATCAGGGTAGCGCTTCTTGAAGCGGGCTACCACATCCGGATCCAACAAATGGATCCCATCCAACTGATTTCCCAGTGTTACCCTGGAAACAATATAAACCAGATATTAATCAGTTACAGTGATGGATTAAAGGTTAATTCGTGCAGTACATCTCTGAAAGGTTACCAGTTTGGCTGGACGTTGTGAGGTCGTCCGAACAGCTCTATCTTTCGGGTTCCGGGGGATAGCCGCTCGATCATGCCGTAAATCTCATCGGGTTTGTGGCTGGTGGATCTCACCTAATGTATTAATCAGAGCAAAGCTGTTAATGAGCAACAAGAGTAACTTTTATTCATTCATTCATTATCTCCTGCTTTATCCTCTATTAGGGTCGCGGGGGGGTTCTCCATGCCCGTCCAGGGGAGAACGTTTCGGGCGCTGGGCAGATACACCCAGGACAGGACGGCAGTCCATTGCTGGGCACACACTCACTCACACACGCACTCTATATGGGGCAATTTGGAGAAATCAATTGAACTTGATCCATGTTTTTGGATTATGGGAGGAAACCGGAGAACCCAGAGGAAACCCACGCCGACACGGGGAGAACATGGAAACTCCACCCAGATTGGGATTCGAACCGGGAATCCCTAGAGCTGAGAGGAGAATGTGCTAAACCACTAAGCCACCGTGCCGCCTATTATTATTATTATTATTATTATTATTATTAATTTTTTTATGAACTTTTAGTAATCAATAAATATCTCCTGGCGGCACGGTGGCTTAGTGGTTTAGCATGTTCTCCTCTCAGCGTTAGGGATTCCTGGTTCGAATCCCCATCTGGGTGGAGTTTCCATGTTCTCCCCGTATCAGCGTGGGTTTCCTCCGGGTTCTCCGGTTTCCTCCCACAGTCCAAAAACATGGATCAAGTCAATTGAGTTCTCCAAATTGCCCCATATAGAGTGTGTGTGAGTGAGTGTGTGCCCAGCGATGGATTGGCGCCCTGTCCTGGGTCTATCTGCCCAGCGCCCGAAACGTTCTCCCCTGGATGGGCATGGGGAACCCCCCCGCGAGCCTTATAGAGGATAAAGCGGGAGATAATGGATGAATGAATGAATAAATATCTCCTGCCGCCCACCTCTGCAACGATGACATCACAGTCCAGACCTCGGTTGAATCCCTGTGGGTTTCCCTTCACCCCGACCTGATGAAAGAGTGCTGTATATTTTAGATTAAAGGTGATGGAATAAAGGCGCAGGCTGGGTGTTCACTCACAAAACATACCAAGCAATGTTCCTTTCCATGGTTCAACCAGTGCCCGGTACGTCCTGTCCGGATGATCCGCTGCAGCTGGTTGGTCTTCACCCAAATAATTTCATCAACTCGTTCGTACCTGAGGCAGCAAGAGTGAAATAATTATGAGGGGAAACTTAAAGTCCTTTTTTTGGGTGGATTCTTAACAGGGGTGAGCTGCAATATTCGCTGATTCGACGATTCGATTCGGAGAACCGTAGTCGACTATGAACCTCATAGTCGAATGTACCATTTTGACCACATGGGGGCGCCCATGGCTGCTGCTAAGCATTAGTTTTTACATGAAATGTCTTTGTTTTCGTTATATATATAGCCTTTTGTCAAATAAAATCATCCTAATTTCTAGAAAAAAAAAAAAGAAAAACAAACAAAAAAAAGGTTTTCTTTTGTTAGAAAAACAAGTAAAATATAGGGGTGGTTTAGTGGTTAGCATGTTCTCCTCTCAGCGCTAGGGATTCCCGGTTGGAATCCCCATCTGGGTGGAGTTTCCATGTTCTCCCCGTGTCCGCATGGGTTTCCTCCGGGTTCTCCGGTTTCCACAGTCCAAAAACATGGATCAAGTCAATTGAGTTCTCCAAATTGCCCCATATAGAGTGTGTCTGTGTGAGTGTGTGCTCAGCGATAGATTGGCACCCTGTCCTGGGTGTATCTGCCCAGCGCACGAAACGTTCTCCCCTGGATGGGCATAGAGAACCCCCCCGCGACCCTAATAGAGGATAAAGCGGGAGATAATGAATGAATGAATGTTGCTGACTCGGGCGGCATGGTGGCTTAGTGGTTTAGCATGTTCTCCTCTCAGCACTAGGGATTCCCGGTTCGAATCCCCATCTGGGTGGAGTTTCCATGTTCTCCCCGTGTCCGCATGGGTTTCCTCCGGGTTCTCCGGTTTCCTCCCACAGTCCAAAAACATGGATCAAGTCAATTGAGTTCTCAAAATTGCCCCATGTAGAGTGTGTCTGTGTGAGTGAGTGTGTGTCCAGTGATGGATTGGCACCCTGTCCTGGGTGCATCTGCCCAGCGCCCGAAATGTTCTCCCCTGGATGGGCATGGGGAACCCCACCACGACCCTAATAGAGGATAAAGCGGGAGATAATGAATGAATGAATGAATGAAAGTAAAATATAAAAAAAAAAATCTTTTTTAAAAACCACGCTTATCGCGCCATCTTGTGGTGAAATTTTAACTGATTCGACTATCAGTCGACTATAGGGAAAATCTGACGAATCAGATTCGACTATGAAAATCCTTAGTTGAAGACACCCCTAAATGTTAAATAGAATTCATTTCTGAAGTCTGTTACACTCACCCCCAGAGGCTCAGACACTCCCTGCCCAGCTCCATGGCTCTGAAATTCACATAAACAGGATTACAGCTTTATCCAAACATTGGGGCAAATACACGGCTTAGTTTAAGAGCTTTTCTCCTTAAAGCGAATTACTTAGTATTATTATAACACTGGGATGCACATAATTGGTGCACATGCATGTCCAAGACTAGGATTAAAGTTAAGCTTGATTAATTCCATGTAAAATAAATATATATACATTTAAATAGATGAAAAGTGGCGGCACGGTGGCTTAGTGTTTAGCATGTTCTCCTCTCAGCACTAGGGATTCCCGGGTTCGAATCCCCATCTGGGTGGAGTTTCCATGCTCCCCGTGTCCGCGTGGGTTTCCTCCGGGTTCTCCGGTTTCCTCCCACAGTCCAAAAACATGGATCAAGTCAATTGAGTTCTCCAAATTGCCCCATATAGAGTGTGTCTGTGTGAGTGAGTGTGTGCCCAGCGATAGATTGGCACCCTGTCCTGGGTCTATCTGCCCAGCGCCCGAAACGTTCTCCCCTGGATGGACATGGGGAACCCCCCCGCGACCCTAATAGAGGATAAAGCGGGAGATAATGAATGAATGATATTTTTAATAAGTTATGCAGCCCAACCTTCCTGTGACCCAGAGAAAAAGGAAGCCATCATCTTGCAGAGTGGGAATGTTGAGTTTCCTCATCTCATCATCGGTCAGCGTTCCATACGGAAGCTCCATGTGGATGTCCCACGGAGGGTCTGCCATCACCACGGCAAACTTCCCCAGGATCGACACATCCAGGTATCGGATGTCACAGCAGATCCACTGAAGACGACAGAAACCAACTTCAGCTCAAACACGAACAATGGAAATTAGACACCTTACGGGTTCGTTATTCCCATCTTTAAATCCGTTTCTACAGCCATGACATTTTGACATTAATACACATCTCTGCGCGCCTCACATTCGTATCAATGCGTGATTAACAACATTTTAAATCATGTACGATAGACTACAGATGAATATAAAGAGCTGGCTGCAGCGGACTCTTACCTGAGATGGAAATAGCTTCCCCACGTTGCTGTCTCCATCGCTGGCAGGCAGAGCAAGCTCAGTGGCTCCAGGCTGAGGTCCCAAAGAACCACTTTCAGCTTCCGGGGGACAGTCAATCTCATAGTGCACATATTTACAGGTGTCCATGTGGAAGCAGGTGTTCAGGAAAGAGCAGTCACCCAGGCTTTCATCTGTGTGCTTGTTGATGATTCGCCTACAGAAGTCACATGCCTTATTATCAATGAGCCAGGATCAATTTATATAAATATATAAAAATAAAATCCATCCATTATCTTCCACTTTATCCTCTATTAGGGTCGCGGTGAAGTTCCCCATGCCCATCCAGAGGAGAACGTTTCGGGCGCTGGGCAGATAGACCCAGGACAGGACGCCAATCTATCGCTGGGCACACACTCACTCACACAGACACACTCTATATGGGGCAATTTAGAGAATTCAATTGACTTGATCCATGTTTTTGGACTGTGGGAGGAAACCGGAGAACCCGGAGGAAACCCACGCAGACACGGGGAGAACATGGAAACTCCACCCAGATGGGGATTCGAACCGGGAAATCCTAGTGCTGAGAGGAGAACATGCTAAACCACTAAGCCCCATATATATATATATATATATAAACTACTGATTTGTGATGTTCTCATTTGTAAGTCTCTTTGGATATAAAAGCGTCTGCTTAATGACTATATATATATATATAAAGTAGGGCAGCATGGTGGTTTAGCATGTTCTCCTCTCAGCACTAAGGATTCCTGGTTCGAATCCCAATCTGGGTGGAGTTTCCATGTTCTCCCCGTGTCCGCGTGGGTTTCCTCCGGGTTCTCCGGTTTCCTCCCACAGTCCAAAAACATGTATCAAGTCAATTGAGTTCTCCAAATTGCCCCATATAGAGTGTGTATGTGTTTGTGTGTGCCCAGCGATAGATTGGCGTCCTGTCCTGGGTGTATCTGCCCAGCGCCTGAAACGTTCTCCCCTGGATGGGCATGGGGAACCCCCCCCCCTCCCAGCGACCCTAATAGAGGATAAAGCGGGAGATAATGAATGAATGAATGAATGAATCTATAAAGTATAGAAAAGGACTATAAACCTGTTCTCTACAGTTTTTAACTTTAAATTTTTCATAGATTTTTTTTTTTTTTTCCTGGGCTGCAACCCATTTTCCGAAATTCTTTTTAGCACATCATGAAAGACCTTCTTTCTTCTTCAAAGAAGTTAAGAACATGAAAAATCTCCAAAGAATCAAGTGTGAAGGCAAAATCCCTGGCAGAACTCAGACTCAACCCTCAGACCTTCACACTCACACAGTGGGGGGGTGGGGGGTCCCTTCACTATTCCTTTAAGCTACAGCCATCAGACAGAGGCTTCAAAGTGTCTGTCAGAATCCAAATCTTAAGAAGTCTGGTTAATTCCACCGTCATATCCATTTTAAATGTTTCAATGCAACACTATAGAGCTAGATTGTGGCAGAATGTTATTTCATATCTTTTTTTACATTTAAAATATGTACAATTGCATTTTAGTCAGTCCCTAATCCAAACATGTGTTGCTGCCACCCTCTGGAAGGCGTTTTATACGATTTTATAAAGGCACAGGACAAAGGGGTATAAGGTGAAAGCACGGAGGGCAAATTAGATTTCTTTCATTGTTTCACTTTCGGGCGGCACGGTGGCTTAGTGGTTAGCATGTTCTCCTCTCAGTGCTAGGGATTCTCGGTTCGAATCCCCATCTGGGTGGAGTTTCCATGTTCTTCCCGTGTCCGCGTGGGTTTCCTCCGGGTTCTCCGGTTTCCTCCCACAGTCCAAAAACATGGATTAAGCCAATTAAGTTCTCCAAATTGCCCCATATAGAGTGTGTCTGTGTATGTGAGTGTGTGCCCAGCGATAGATTGCGTCCTGTCCTGGCTGTATCTTCCCAGCGCCCGAAACGTTCTCCCCTGGATGGGCATGGGGAACCCCCCCCCCCCCCAATATAGGATAAAGCGGAAGATAATGGATAGATGGATAGTTATTATATTTAGTATTAATATGATGATTTAGAGGGTGGCACGGTGGCTTAGTGGTTGGCATGTTCTCCTCTCAGCGGTGGGGATTCCCGGTTCGAATCCCAAACTGGGTGGAGTTTCCAGGTTCTCCCCGTGTCCGCGTGGGTTTCCTCCGGGTTTTCCGGTTTCCTCCCACAGTCCAAAAACATGGATCAAGTCAATTGAGTTCTCCAAATTGCCCCATATAGAGTGTGTCTGTGTGAGTGAGTGTGTGCCCAGAGATAGATTGGTGTCCTGTCCTGGGTGTATCTGCACAGCGCCCAAAACGTTCTCCCCTG
>JAFMOC010001221.1:0-17500 GCA_019802505.1 Corydoras sp. C115 | reverse complement strand
ATATATATATATATATATATATATATATATATATATATATATATATATATATATATATATATATATATATGTGTGTGTGTGTGTGTGTGTGTGTGTGTGTATTGATTCATTCATTCATTATCTCCCGCTTTATCCTCTATTAGGGTCGCGGTGGGGTTCCCCATGCCCATCCAGGGGAGAACATCTCGGGCGCTGGGCAGATATACCCAGGACAGGGTGCCAATCTATCGCTGGACACACACTCACTCACACAGACACACTCTATATGGGGCAATTTTTGAGAATTCAATTGACCTTGATCCATGTTTTTGGACTGTGGGAGGAAACCGGAGAACCCGGAGGAAACCCACGCAGACACGGGGAGAACATGGAAACTCCAGCCAGATGGGGATTTGAACCGGGAATCCCTAGCATATATATATATATATATATATATATATATATATATATATATATATATATATATATATATATATATATATATATATACAGGTGAAAGGATATAATAGCAGAAATGGAAAATTGTCTTGTAATTATATTTTTTTAATGTAAACCTTTTCTTATAACTTTCAGAATCATCTTGGCACCTCCCCCACACCTGACCCCCCCCCCCCCCCAACACACCTGCCAGAACAGGGCAAACAATTGTAATGTCTGTATATATACTTACAGATTAATTTAATGAATACTGAATAAAATGAATAAAAATCTTATCTAAGACCATTATGAAACCTGCTCTGCCTGTAATCCCTAATAATCCCTAATAATCCCTAATAATCCCTACTAAAGTCACAAAAACAATGCAAAATATTTGGTGCGTTCTTTTAATTAACATAAAACTATTGAAAGCGTAATCGTGTCCACTGCAGTCAGATCTCTCAGCTGGTTGCAGTTGCCCATCTGCTCTCAACTTCTCCTGTAGGGGAGATTCTGAAGTCCTGCAGCTTCACCATGAAGAGAGTCATCTTAAACCAAGCTTTATTGTGACTCGGGTCCAGTTGGTTGAGGGGACTGCTCTTTGCTCCGCTCAGTTTCAGAGCTTTAAAATGATCAGATTGGGGGTTGCTCTGTTTGAGATGTTTCCAGAAGTTGATCGTTCTTTTCAGTATATTTATAATAAAAGATAAGTTTAATTAATTCTGCCCTTCACACATTGTTCGTAGTGTGTCCAACTTTAGGATGTTTATACAGAACTCTGTGTGGAGAGTTCATCCTTAGCATGAGCGCTCTCTTCATTGGCCAGCTCGCTCACACACTCCCTCTCCTCCAGCCGTTCTTTGCAATTTGCCAGCAGAACTTGTTGGTGATCATAGAATGCGTTGACTTTTTGTATGACTTGCTTCAGCTCTTTTCGTAATTGTTTGTTTTCCTTACATACTACACTTTTTTCAGCAAGTAAGATCCGGAAAGCTTCCTAAAAGGGGGTAATATTTAGGGCAAAAAAAGAAAAAGATCAATAACAGTAATGGAATGCAAGCAATAAATAATAACCAGCTACGTTAATGTTCGCGTGTTAGGTTTCACATGGTAAAGTTGTCCCATAATGCATTACATTAAAGGTGTGTGAAGTAATACGTACCTTAATAGCTGCGCGGGTAAATTCCTGAACCTTTAGTTTGGCTTGAGCTTCATAAAGCTCTTTCTTTTGCTGCAACTCAATTTCCAGAGATTTGTAATATTCAACCTCCAGAGCAAATGCTTTCTGCTTCTCCAGGGCTATTTCATAGGCCAGCTGCCTTTTCTGCATAAAAAAGACAAAATGAAACCTCAACTGATAAAATTCCTCCAAGTCTAATGTGCGAGAATAATTAACTGTTATTACATTTGTTCAGGGCGGCACGGTGGCTTAGTGTTTAGCATGTTCTCCTCTCAGCGCTAGGGATTCCCGGTTGGAATCCCCATCTGGGTGGAGTTTCCATGTTCTCCCCGTGTCCGCGTGGGTTTCCTCCGGGTTCTCCGGTTTCCTCCCACAATCCAAAAACATGGATCAAGTTAATTGAGTTCTCTAAATTGCCCCATATAGAGTGTGTTTTAGTGTGTGAGTGTGTGCCCAGCGATGGATTGGCACCCTGTCCTGGGTGTATCTGCCCAGCGCCCAAGACGTTCTCCCCTGGATGGGCATGGGGAACTCCACCGCGACCCTAATAGAGGATAAAGCGGGAGATAATGAATGAATGGATGAATACATTTGTTCATTGCCTTCTTGAATAAAATATTAATTCATTATCTTCCGCTTTATCCTCTATTAGGGTCGCGGGGGGGGGGGGGGTTCCCCATGCCCATCCAGGGGAGAACGTTTCGGGCGCTGAGCCGATACACCCAGGACAGGGCGCCAATCCATCACTGGGCACACACTCACCCACACAGACACACTCTATATTGGAGAGCTCAATTGACTTGATCCATGTTTTTGGACTGTGGGAGGAAACCGGAGAACCCGGAGGAAACCCACACGGACACGGGGAGAACGTGGAAACTCCACCCAGATGGGGATTCGAACCGGGAATCCCTAGTGCTGAGAGGAGAACATGCTAACCACTAAGCCACCGTGCCGCCTGCATAAAATATAAGTAAGTAAATTAAGTATATATGTAAGTCTAAGAATTCAGTTTCTTTTGTTTAAATGATTTTTTTAATCTATTACACACACACACACACACACACACACACACACACACACACACACACACACACACACACATAAAACCATTATTCCACAGTTACCCTACATACCTTAAGCTCGTCTACTTCAGCAGTCAGCTGCTCAAACTCTCTTTTGTTCTCCAAAAGCTCTCTCTTCAGACCTGCGATGCATACAATACAATTCAGATTCTCACTTATTAACACCATTTGCATAATTTCTAATTTAATGACCATGAACGTTAATAAACTGAAATGACTCTGCTGACATCTGAATTCTCAGTTTAGTTCTAGACTAACGTTCAGATGATGCTTACAGACTTATATTAAGACACTGACCACTGGCCTGCTCCTCATATTTCTCCATCATCTCTGCTCTCTGTCTCCTGAGCTCCTCCAGTTCCTGCTGGTTCTGATTGTGCTGTAAAACAAGAGCTCTCTGACGCTTCTGCAGGCACTTTGACAAATAGGACATGTATTCCTCCTGCAAAAACATCAGAAGTCTTTCATCTGGTTGAACAAAACCAGGTTGATTTGAAGAAAAAAAAAAGAAAAATTATATATATATATTTACATTTTTTTATTATTGAAAAAAATATAATTATCCACGATATATAACTTGACTTACACTTATCTTATGGTGTTAATAAGATAACATTTTGTTATGAGTTAGAAAGCTTGAGCGTGTAACTGTTTGTGTATACTCACATTTTCCACACGTGTTTCATGAACTTTACTTTGACGTGATGCATAATCTTTTCGTCTGTTGTTTATTGTGAGTTAAAAGAAATGTTAGAATAGATATCTTTATATCAATATCTTATATATATATATATATATTCATTAATTCATTCATCCATTATCTCCCGCTTTATCCTCTATTAGGGTCGCGGTGGGGTTCCCCATGCCCATCCAGGGGAGAACGTTTCAGGCGCTGGGCAGATACACCCAGGACAGGGTGCCAATCCATCGCTGGGCACACACTCACTCACACAGACGCACTCTATATGGGACAATTTGGAGAACTCAATTGACTTGATCCATGTTTTTGGACTGTGGGAGGAAACCAGAGAACCCAGAGGAAACCCACGCAGACACGGGGAGGACATGGAAACTCCACCCAGGTGGGGATTTGAACCGGGAATCCCTAACGCTGAGAGGAGAACATGCAAACCACTAAGCCACCGTGCCGCCATATATATATTCATTCATTCATTCATTATCTCCCGCTTTATCCTCTATTAGGGTCGCGGGGGGGGGGGGGGTGTTCCCCATGCCCATCCAAGGGAGAACGTTTCGGGTGCTGGGCGGATACACCCAGTACAGGACGCCAATCCATCGCTGGGCACACACTCACACACTCACTCACACAAACACACTCTATATGGGGCAATTTGGAGAACTCAATTTAGAGAACTCGGAGGAAACCCACGCGGACACGGGGAGAACATGGAAGCTCCACCCAGATGGGGATTCGAACCGGGAATCCCTAGTGCTGAGAGGCGAACGTATATATATATATATATACAATGGAGCAGGATGTCCAAACTTTTGACCGCTCATTAAACCTCAAAACAAGAAACTAAAGCTTTAGAGAGAGACAGGATACTTTTGTTCGGCATTAATCTTGATGTTACGGAGTATTTCACTTAGTCTTTCATACCTGAAACATTAGAAAACAGACAGAATTAGTTAGGATTCAGTTATATGTAAAACTTTTCCAGAATCGTTCTAATAATCACTTTTCTGTAACATGCTTCTAAAGATCGGTCAGATATTCACAAATGTTTTTAAAAACACTTCTTAATTTATTTTGTACTTTTTAGTTAATAATTTGTTCATCTCATGTGCTGGGATAGGCCATGTGAAAATAAATGAGTGAAACTAATATTTACTCGTGCATCTGAGCCTCTAATTCTTTATCATCAGTCACGCTTGGTGCTGCAGTCTTCTTCGGCTGCTTTTTTGGGGGCATCCTGAATGCACTGTAATAAAGTTTATTATTAGGAAACAAAATCAGAAACATTTATTCTTGTTTGTTTTTGTAAGCGGTTCACTGAGTGTTGTTCATCTTGTTATTTTGTTCCCCAGGGACGGGAGGTGGCTTCTGAGTGGTTAAGGTGCATTTGGCATATTTGTGTAACGTAGCTTGTTATATTTCTGTGGGGGGGGGGGGTGTTTGTGAAGTGAAGCATCATTTATTGCTGAGAAACTAAAAGCTTAACACATTTTTACATGTAGCTCACCCAACACGGCCTACATATTTAAACTAACATTATATCTGAGCGGCGGCACGGTGGCCAGTTTGAATCCCCATCTGGGTGGAGTTTCCATGTTCTCCCCTTGTCCGTGTGGGTTTCCTTCGGGTTCTCCGGTTTCCTCCCACAGTCCAAAAACATGGATCAAGTCAATTGAGTTCTCCAAATTGTCCCATATAGAGTGCGTCTGTGTGAGTGAGTGTGTGCCCAGCGATGGATTGGCACCCTGTCCTGGGTCTATCTGCCCAGCGCCCGAGACGTTCTCCCCTGGATGGGCATGGGGAACCCCCCCCCCACAACCCTAATAGAGGATAAAGTGGAAGATAATGAATGAATGAAAATGAATTATATCTGGGCAGTAGCTCAGTGGTTAGGACATTGGGTTATCAATCTGAAGGTTGGGGGTTCAAATCCCAGGTCCACTGAAGTTACCAATGTGGGTTCTTGAGCAAGACCCTTAACCCTCATTGCTGCAGGGATGTTGTGATTAACCCTGTGTTCACCTTGTAAGTCTCTTTGGATAAAAGTGTCCAATAAATGACCAAATGGAAATCTGAGTAAAAAGTCTAAGATTTCAGTGTTAGACACGTTTTTCTCACCTAAACTTATTTGTGGAATCTTAAAATATCTGACAATTTGCCTCAGCGTTTTGCAACTCAACCTGACTTTTGTCTGAACACAATTAATCTGACGTTCTAAGTTCTAAGATCTCCATTAGTTTTATCACTATGACAACCACCACTCTTAACAGTCCGAGTTGTTGACAATGTTTAATTGTATTCTGTGGACTGTAGGGGTTTTTATAAAACCTAGAAAATATTTTAGAGTTTATTTGTAGTTTTGACAAATTTCGGGTTTTTTATTCACTTTTTCTCTTCCACAACGTTATTTATGTATTCTACACTTTCAAATACATGCAAATTGACTATTATGCAAATTAGGTGCTGATGTCACTTAGTGTATTCGATTTTGGGCATGTACAGTTCAGTGTGGACATGAAGTGAGCAGAAATGTAATATGATCTTATATTATTATTATTATTAATATTATTATTATAATTCATTCATTCATTATCTCCCGCTTTATCCTCTATTAGGGTCGCGGTGGGGTTCCCCATGCCCATCCAGGGGAGAACATCTCGGGCGCTGGGCAGATACACCCAGGACAGGACGCCAATCCATCGCTGGGCACACACTCACTCACACAGACACACTCTATATGGGGCAATTTTTGAGAATTCAATTGACTTGATCCATGTTTTGGACTGTGGGAGGAAACCGGAGAACCCGGAGGAAACCCACGCAGACACGGGGAGAACATGGAAACTCCACCCAGATGGGGATTCGAACCGGGAATAACTAGCGCTGAGAGGCGAACGTGCAAACCACTAAGCCACCGTGCCGCCTATTATTATTATTATTATTATTATTATTATTATTATGTAAAATAACCTGTAACTCTTATAATCATCTTATCTCTCCTTCCAAAAGCCAGCCATGCATCACTATGGTTCTATTGTTTATAAGCACTATGCCAACACAGCTTTCAGATCAGGGGAAATAATTTTATTTTTGTACCAAAGTATATGTACAGATTTATAAATGAAATGAATAGAAATCTCTAAATCACAATTATGAAAAGTTATAAAACCCAAATAAAAATGATAAAACCTGATCTGCACAGCGTTTGTGTTCAGACAGAAATAAATCCAAATATAATCACACAAAAAAAAAAAAACAATAAAAAAATTTGGTAAGTTCTTTTAATTAACAAAAAAAACATTGAAAGCGTATGAGTTGGGTGTGCATTGCAGTCAGAACCCTCAGCTGTTTGCACTTGCCCCTCTGCTTTCAACTTCTCTTGTAGGGGAGGTTCTCAAATCCTGCAGCCTCTCCACACACTCTCTCTCCTCCAGCAGTTCCTTGCGCTTTGCCTGCAGAACTTGTTGGTGATCGTAGAGAGCTGTGATTTTATGCATAACTTGGTTGAACTCTTCCCATAACTGTTGGTTTTCCTTAAATACCAGCTTTGTTTCAGCAAGTAAGATCCGCGATGATTCCTAAAAGTGGGTAAGATGAAATGTAATGAATCAGCTGCATTAACGTTCACGTATATATATCAAATATATTCGAATCCCCATCTGGATGGAGTTTCCATGTTCTCCCCGTGTCCGCGTGGGTTTCCTCCGGGTTCTCCGGTTTCCTCCCACAGTCCAAAAACATGGATCAACTCAATTCAGTTCTCCAAATTGCCCCATATAGAATGTGTCTGTGTGAGTGAGTGTGTGCCCAGCGATGGATTGGCGCCCTGTCCTGGGTGTATCTGCCCAGCGCCCGAAACGTTCTCCCCTGGATGGGCATGGGGAACCCCACTGCGAACCTAATAGAGGATAAAGCGGAAGATAATGATATATATATATATCCAGAAAATAATTCAAATTAGAGGCGGCACGGTGGCTTAGTGGTTAGCATGTTCTCCTCTCAGAACTAGGGATTCCCGGTTCGAATCCCCATCTGGGTGGAGTTTCCATGTTCTCCCCGTGTCCGCGTGGGTTTCCTCCGGGTTCTCCGGTTTCCTCCCACAGTCCAAAAACATGGATGAAGTCAAATGAGTTCTCCAAATTGCCCCATATAGAGTGTGTCTGTGTGAGTGAGTGTGTGCCCAGCGATAGATTGGCACCCTGTCCTGGGTGTATCTGCCCAGCGCCCGAAACTTTCTCCCCTGGACGGGCATGGGGAACCCCCCCCGCGACCCTCATATAGGATAAAGCGGAAGATAATTGATATATATATATATATATATAGATGGATGGATGGATTTCACTAAGTAAATTAGTCCCATAAAATGAAATTGAATTTTCAGGTCTGTAAAGTAATTGCGGTTATACCTTGTTAACTGCCAGAGTAAATTCCTGAATCTTCTGTTCGGCTTGAGCTTCATAAAGCTCCTTCTTTTGCCGAAAAGCAATGTCCTGAGCTTTGTAGGATTCAGCCTGAGCGTGCCGAGCAACTGCTACCTGCTTCTCCAGGTCAGTTATATAGGCCAGCTGCCTTTCCTGCATACAAAACACAACATGAAACTTTCAAGCCCAATGTGCAAGACTGTTTAAGTGTTATTATATGAGTAAGTATAATAATTTAGTTTTAAATGGGTTCTCTTTATCTATCACACACACATACACACACACACACCATTATATAAAAGCATTATTCCACAGTTACCCTACATACCTTAAGCTCGTCTACTTCAGCAGTCAGCTGCTCAAACTCTCTTTTGTTCTCCAAAAGCTCTCTCTTCAGACCTGCGATGCATACAATACAGTTCAGATTCTCATTTATTAACACCATTTGCATAATTTCTAATTTAATGACCATGAACGTTAATAAACTGAAATGACTCTGACATCTGAATTCTCAGTTTAGTTCTAGACTAACGTTCAGATAATGCTTACAGACTTATATTAAGACACTGACCACTGGCCTGCTCCTCATATTTCTCCATCATCTCTGCTCTCTGTCTCCTGAGCTCCTCCAGTTCCTGCTGGTTCTGATTGTGCTGTAAAACAAGAGCTCTCTGACGCTTCTGCAGGCACTTTGAC
The DNA here is from genome assembly GCA_019802505.1 of Corydoras sp. C115. Classification (NCBI taxonomy): domain Eukaryota; kingdom Metazoa; phylum Chordata; class Actinopteri; order Siluriformes; family Callichthyidae; genus Corydoras; species Corydoras sp. C115. Next base: position 9,004 of record JAFMOC010001221.1, on the reverse strand, counting down.
AAATAGGACATGTATTCCTCCTGCAAAAAATCAGAAGTCTTTTTCACTGTCAGTGTTGTGTATTTGCTCATTAAGAACTGGGTTCTAAACTTAAAAAAAAACATCTAAGAACGTCTTAGTAATACTAATGTCTTCACAAAGCCCATTGATATATGCGTAAATCATCTGGTGCTTTAAGCTACATATAATTACAGTGTAAATTGATCATTTATTTAGTAATCAGTACATATAAAATAAATTCAATAGCCTTAGAACTTATATAGGAGACATTAATTTACTAACACTACAGCTGTTTAAATTAATCATTCATCCATTATCTTCCGCTTTATCCTCTATTAGGGTCGCGGTGGGGTTCCCCATGCCCATCCAGGGGAGAACGTCTCGGGCGCTGGGCAGATACACCCAGGACAGGACGCCAATCCATCGCTGGGCACACACTCACTCACACACACACACACTCTATATGGGGCAATTTGGAGAATTTAATTAAGTTGATCCATGTTTTTGGACTGTGGGAGGAAACCGGAGAACCCGGAGGAAACCCACGCAGACACGGGGAGAACATGGAAACTCCACCCAGATGGGGATTCGAACCGGGAATCCCTAGCGCTGAGAGGAGAACATGCTAACCACTAAGCCACCGTGCCGCCTGCTGTTTAAATATCTGGTAAAAATATTACAATTCAAAATTTATTATCCACTATTCAATATATATAACTTGGCTTACATGTCTTATGGTGTTAATAAGATAACATTTTTATGTTATAATTTAGAAAACTTGAGAGTGTAACAGTATGTCTGTGTGTACTCACATTTTCCACACGTGTTTCTTGAACTTTACTTTGAAGTGAAGCATAATTTTTTCGCCTGTTGTTTACAGTGAGTTAAAAAATGTAAAAAATATATTATATTAAAAAAATAAAATCTATCTATCTATCTATCTATCTATCTATCTATATATATATATATATATATATATATATATATATATATATATATATATATATATATATATATATATATATATTTATATATATATATATATATAAATATATATATGTACTGTATATATATATATATATATGTCTATCAATCTCTCTAGTACAAATCAAAGGTTTGAAAACACCTCATTTTCTCCACTTATTGTCATTTGTAAAAGTTTATCAGTGAAATTTGTAGTTCTATAATTCCAGACTGTAGTCCATCTGAACATATTGTGTACAGCCTCTTTACTCTCTTCTCTAATGGTCAAAGTGGAGAAAATATATAAACCAGCAAAAGTTAATATTTACACAGTTCAGTTGTTTAAAATGTACATTGAAAATTTAAGCATAAAAAAAAAGCTTTAAAGAGAGAGGATACGTTTGTTCTGCTCTTTTCTTGATGGTACTCAGTATTTCACTTAACGTGTCATTCCTGAAATATCAGAAACCAGACAGAATTAGCTGGGATTTGAATCTGTATGTTTTCCAATATAGTTCTAATACTATCCATCCATTATCTTCCGCTTTATCCTCAATTAGGGTCATCCAGGGGAGAACGTTTCGGGCGCTGGGCAGATACACCCAGGACAGGCGCCAATCTATCGCTGGGCACACACTCACTCACACACCCACACTATATATGGGGCAATTTGGAGAATTCAATTGACTTTATCCATGTTTTTTGGACTGTGGGAGGAAACCGGAGAACCCAGAGGAAACCCACATGGAAACGGGGAGAACATGGAAACTCCACCCAGATGGGGATTCGAACCAGGAATCCCTAGTGCTGAGAGGAGAACGTGCTAACCACTAAGCCACCGTGCCGCCGTTCTAATACTATTAATAAGTATTTTTTGTAACATGTTACTTGGGAACAAATCTGAAATCTGAACACTTTGTAATTTATGTAGCACATTTTAATCATTTTAATCATTTTAATCATTTGTTAATTTCAAGCTAAGTGTAACCCTACCTGAAATAATTCTTGTGAAAAATAAAAAATGAGTAAATGAATGGGGCGGCACGGTGGCTTAGTGGTTAGCATGTACTCCTCTCAGCTCTATCTCCATCTGGGTGGTGTTTCCATGTTCTCCCCGTGTCCGTGTGGGTTTCCTCCGGGTTCTCCGGTTTCCTCCCACAGTCCAAAAACATGGATAAAGATCAATTCAGTTCTCCAAATTGCCCCATATAGAGTGTGTCTGTGTGAGTGAGTGTGTGCCCAGCGATGGATTGGCGTCCTGTCCTGGGTGTATCTGCCCAGCGCCCCAAAAGTTCTCCCCTGGATGGGCATGGGGAACCCCACCACGACCCTAATAGAGGATAAAGCGGAAGATAATGAATGAATGAATGAAAACTAATATTTACTCTTTTTGCAGCTGCTCCTCTCTTTCTAAGTTTCTCTCTTCCTCAGAGACATTTTCTGCTACATCCTTCTTCTTCTTTTTTGGGGCCATCCCCAGTGCACTGTAATAATAATAAAAAAAGTTTATTATTAAGGGACAAGAAACAGTTATTCATCAGAAACACGTCTTATTCTTGATTGTTTTTGTAAGGCTCACTGAACGACAGCTTGTTATTTTGTTCCACAGCGTCAGCCGTAACCAGGCAACCAGTCACCAAGAGATAAACATCACAAAAGTGATTTTACAAATAAAAAATATAGTGCAAAAAGGGGATTTTAAACTGATGTAATGTATATCAATGTGAATGATATGAAATACAGCGTTAATAAAGCAGTTTATCCCATCAGTTTATACTTTAACAAACAATGTGAGGAGAGACTGGTTTATTATTAAGCAAAAAACCTACTTTGGCATAAGGCTCGATTAAAGTTGCATTTAAACATGTTTAGACACTTACCTTATAAATATAGTTAATATCTGGTCTTGATTTTCCGACGCTTTATTCCAGAAAACAACTTACACACTGTAATCTTTTAAAAAAGCTTTGAAAATCAGAGTTATCTGAGTCGGTTCAAACAAACGATTCGTAATTGATTCGTTTGGCGAATCGTGGGAGTGTGCAAAGTGGTAAATAAAATATTTTAATAATAGTGAATATACTATTTTATTGTACGTGAAAATATCCTCACGTGGAAAACAATTAGTTTACATTTAAAATGTGGATTAGTCACAAAAATTAATAAAATATAAATTTATATCCAAGTCTAAGGAAGTCCAGAGAGGCCATGCTGTTATCCATTCATTATCTCCCGCTTTATCCTCTATTAGTGTCGTGTGGGGGGGGGAGGGTTCCCCATGCCCATCCAGGGGAGAACGTCTTGGGCGCTGGGCAGATAGACCCAGGACAGGACGCCAATCTATCACTGGGCACACACTCACTCACACAGACACACTCTATATGGGGCAATTTGGAGAACTGAATTGATTTGATCCATGTTTTTGGACTGTGGGAAAAATCCGGAAGAACCCGGATGAAACCCACGCGGACACGGGGAGAACATGGAAACTCCACCCAGATTGGGATTCGAACCAGGAATCCTGAGAGGAGAACATGCCAACCACTAAGCCACCATGCCCCATATAGTTATCTTCTGCTTAATCCAATTCTAGGGTCTCGGGGGGGTTCTCTATGCCCATAGAGGTTCTCCTCTCAGCGCTAGGGATTCCTGGTTCAAATCCCCATCTGGGTGGAGTTTCCATGTTCTCCCCGTGTCCGCCTGGGTTTCCTCCGGGTTCTCCGGTTTCCTCCCACAGTCCAAAAACATGGATCAAGTCAATTGAGTTCTTCAAATTGCCCCATATAGAGTGTGTATGTGTGAGTGAATGTGTGCCCAGCGATAGATTGCCCCCCTGTCCTGGGTGTGTCCACCCCGCGCCCAAAACGTTCTCCCCTGGATGGGCATGGGGAACCCCCCCCTCCCCCCCGCGACCCTAATAGAGGATAAAGTGGAAGATAATGGATGGATGGATGGATTAACCTTGTAGCAATGTATTTGGACTGTGGGAAGAGAGCCAGAGAACCCGGAGGAAACCCACACGGACACGGGGGACCCTAGTAGAGGATAAAGCAGAAGATAATGGGTGGATGGACGTAGTGAATCACAATTGCACCCAACACGCTGACCCGAACGAGTCATCAAGGAATCGATTCGCCGCGCTCTACCGAATAGAAATCGTTCGAGCAGATGAATCGACTCATTGAGAGGAGTCTGAGAGGCTTCATTCAGTGAGGCGCTGAGAGGAAGGCGTTCTTTAGCAGCAGCGTCGTTTTTCTTTGTTTTTCTTTGTTTTTCTTTGTTTGTTCGGAAGCATTTCTCACAAAGCCCGCTGTTTTTTTGAAAAGGTCGGTAAAGGCTGGAGACGGTGCTGCCTCCGACCGCACGCTCAGCCGCCACCTGGAAGAGAGGAATGGAAAGATGGAGGCAGAGAAAGCTCTGTAGGTTCCTCTGAAGCGACCTGCTTTCATCGCGTTGAGCTCATCCACAGAGATGGAGAGGACACCCGGGTTTCTCTGCGGGGTGGTGGAGGGTGAGAGCACTTTACACATCGAACAGTTCGTTATTAAACAACTTTATTATATGATGCATGCGATTCGAGCGTGATGGATTATTGACAGGTTCCTGACTGCACTGTTCCACTCACACAGTACAGTATGGAGGCACTGATCACAGAACCTTACATCCATCCTCTATTAGGGTCATGCCCATCCAGAGGAGAACGTCTCGGGCGCTGGGCAGATACACCCAGGACAGGGCGCCAATCCATCGCTGGGCACACACTCACTCACACAGACAGACACACTCTATATGGGGCAATTTGGAGAACTCGATTGACTTGAATCATGTTTTTGGACTGTGGGAGGAGACCGGAGAACCCGGAGGAAACCCACGCGGACACGGGGAGAACATGGAAACTCCACCCAGATGGGGATTCGAACCGGGAATCCCTAGTGCTAAGAGGAGAACATGCCAACCACTAAGCTACTGTGCCGCCTATTTATTAGTTATCCATCCATCCATCCATCCATCCATTATCTTCCGCTTTATCCTCTATTAGGGTCGTGGGGGGGGGGGGGGGGGGGGGGGGGGGGGGGGGGGGGGGTTCCCCATGCCCATCCAGGGGAGAACGTTTCGGGCGCTGGGCAGATACACCCAGGACAGGACGCCAATCTATCGCTGGACACTCACTCACTCACTCAGACACACTCTATATGGGGCAATTTGGAGAACTCAATTGACTTGATCCATGTTTTTGGACTGTGGGAGGAGACCGGAGAACCCGGAGGAAACCCACGCGGACACGGGGAGAACATGGAAACTCCACCCAGATGGGGATTCGAAGCGGGAATCCCTAGCGCTGAGAGGAGAACATGCTAAACCACTAAGCCACCGTGCCGCCTGAATTCACATAATGAAGAATAAAATATTCATGACAATTGAATGCAGTTTCTTTTTTTTAATAAACATAAAATGTAAAATGTATTTCTAATTGAAGTGTATTTATTCTGCAGGTTTTTATGGACGACCCTGGTCTATGGAGCAGAGGAAGGTCTTGTTTCAGTGGTGAGTATCAGGAGAACATCTGTGTCTCAGTTCACTGTGACGGTCCCCTTCACTCATTCTGTAATGGTCAGGACCCCCACTGGACCACCGCAGAGCAGATATGTTCTGCATGTCTGATCATTCTCTGCACTGCAGTGACACTGACGTGGTGGTGGTGGTGTGGAAGGGTGTTGGGTTAAGTTGATTTTGGTGCAGATCCTGAATTCAGAATGTCTGCACATTGTATCAGTAGATATTATATTATATTATTTACTTAAAAGTTAAAGACTATCTATATTAAAGTAGGGTGGTGTAGTGATTAACATGTTCACCCCTCAGGCCTAGGGATCCAGGTTCAAATACCAATCTGTTCATGTTCTGTCCATGTTCTTCCCTTGTCCACATGTTTTTCCAGGTTCTTCAATTTTCTCCCACAGTGCAAAAAAATGGATTCAAGGTGAATTGGCTGCTCTAAATGGCCCCTATCTTAATTGCCCCTATATAGTTTGTGATGACGTCATATATTTTGCCCACAGAGGAATGTATATTCCACATTTAACCCATCCGTGCAGTGAAACCCACACTCAGTAAAGTGAGCACAAGTGCCCGCGTTAGGGGTAGGTGCCTTGCTCAAGGGCACTTCAGCCACAGTACTTGGTGGGACCAGGAATCAAATCAGGAACCTGGAGTCCTGTCCTGTGTATATCTGGGCAGCGCTCCAAACGTTTTTCTCTGGATGGGCATGGGGACCCACCACCACCACCACTACCCCAGGATAGGATTAAGCATCATAGCTGATGAGATGAGCTATATTCAAGATTCAAGAACGAAATTATGGGTCACAGACCCCGATTACCTTGTTATTTTAAAGTTATCATTTAAATTAAAATTTTAAAGAAGAAAATGATAATTTAATTTTTTTAAAATACAAAAATACAGTATATAGACTATACAGTATAAATATACTAATATACAACTATGAATATATATTTTATATATATATATATATATATATATATATATATATATATATATATATATATATATATATATATATATATATATATATATATAGGTGGCTTAGTGGTTAGCATGTTCTCCTCTCAGCTCTAGGGATTCCCGGTTTGAATCCCCATCTGGGTGGATGTTCTCCCCGTGTCCGTGTGGGTTTCCTCCGGGTTCTCCGGTTTCCTCCCACAGTCGAAAAACATGGATCAAGTCAATTGAATTCTCCAAATTGCTCCATATAGAGTGTGTGTGTGAGTGAGTGTGTGCCCAGCGATGGATTGGCGCCCTGTCCTGGGTGTATCTGCCCAGTGCCCGAGACGTTCTCCCCTGAATGGGCATGGGGAACCCCCCCCCCGACCCTAATAGAGGATAAAGCAGGAGATAATGAATGAAGAATGAATATATATATATATATATATATATATATATATATATATATATATATATACACTATATATAAAAGTATTATACGATAGATGTAAATTTAGAATATAAAATATAAATATAGCAGCAATTTTATAATGTGTATAACGGTACATGTGAGATGAGATGAGGTATTTTGGTGGAGTGATGATTAACGTGATGATACAATTGTTTTAGCCTATAAATTAGTTTGTGGACTTCCGTCTCATACATATAACATTACGGTTTCTAGATTAGATCTTATTGTTTTGTAAAACTTGGCATCGGCGGTCTATTTGTGGAAAATTGGCAGTAAGGTTTAGTGTGGCGGGACCCAGCGCGCTCACTCTTATCACTCGGTGAAATGCGTGATGCAGACAGGCTCCATTTCCCACGAGTGCGGTGGAAATCGATGAAGTGATGATTACTGCAGTGATGTGAGGCATTAGAGCAGAGTTAGAGTGGCTGCAGCAGGAATGAGAGGGATGGAGGAAGCGGGAATGAATTATACAGGAGCTAAGCGAGGGAGAGAGACAGACAACACACGTCCGAGCCGGACGGCGGGACGCAGACAGATCGCAGAACGTGTGGGCTACGGAGAGCGAGTGTGGCCCGTGTCCTGGTAATTGGGTAAAGCGTCCTTACAGTCTTCCTGTTCACATACGGGTTAAATTACCCAATTAAATAAAAATCATTAGTCATTTATTCCAGACTTTGGAAATAGGCCGAGCGCGCCGCTCTCTGTACGCGGTGTGCTTATCAGATTTCTCATGCTTAAATCCGGTTACTGTTATTATTTATCCGGAGGATCGTGGCTGGTGTCGACTGACGAAACATAATTTAAAAATGTGAGAGAGATTTTTACCAGATTTGGATCAATTATCAGGTTTTACTTAAGGCTGGGTGGCACGGTGGCTTAGTGGTTAGGATGTTCTCCTCTCAGCGCTAGGGATTCCCGGTTCGAATCCCCAACTGGGTGGAGTTTCCATGTTCTCCCCGTGTCTGCGTGGGTTTCCTCCGGGTTCTCCGGTTTCCTCCCACAGTCCAAAAACATGGATCAAGTCAATTGAGTTCTCCAAATTGCCCCATATAGAGTGTGTCTGTGAGTGATTGTGTGCCCTGTGATACATTGGCGCCCTGTCCTGGGTATCTGCCCAGCGCCCGAAACGTTCTCCCCTGGATGGGCATGGGGAACCCGCCCCCCGACCCTAATAGAGGATAAAGCGGAAGATAATGGATGGATGGATGGATTTACCTTGTAGCAATGTATTTGGACTGTGGGAAGAGAACATGGAAACTCCACCCAAATCCAGAACCTGGATCCCCTCACTGAGGTGTGAACGTGCTCACCACTAAGCCACTAATTATCACTTCTGTTTCTGGTGAGATATCCGTCTCTGAGGAACCCTGGGAGAATCCAGGCATTACTTAATGATATAAAGCAGCAGATGTCCTACATAAGCTGAAGACAGCTCTGAAATATTAAAACGCCTCCCGTGGATCGGCCTCTCTTTAGAAACATACAGCCCACAGCGTTCCTTTATAGAACAAATATAAAATGAGTTCGGGGGTAGTTTTAGTTCGACTTCCTTTAGACCCGTGATTCTCAATTATTTTCTGTTAAGCCCCCCCTAGGAAGAAGAAAACATTTTGCCCCCCCCCCCCACGCACACGCGCGCACACTCACCTCACCCCCCTCCCCCCGGGTACATGACAAAATGGGATGAAAAAGTATTTTTACACGACCACTGTAGTATGATTTGTCTTTAAATTTGTTCTAAGTTCACCGCGGTGGGGTTCCCCATGCCCATCCAGGGGAGAACGTCTCGGGCGCTGGGCAGATACACCCAGGACAGGGCGCCAATCCATCGCTAGGCACACACTCACTCACACAGACACACTCTATATGGGGCAATTTGGAGAACTCAATTGACTTGATCCATGTTTTTGGACTGTGGGAGGAAACCGGAGAACCCGGAGGAAACCCACGCGGACACGGGGAGAACATGGAAACATGGCGCCCTGTCCTGGGTGTATCTGCCCAGCGCCCGAAACGTTCTCCCCTGGATGGGCATGGGGAAACCCCCCCCCTCAAACCTAGTAGAGG
>JAFMOC010001222.1:0-30374 GCA_019802505.1 Corydoras sp. C115 | reverse complement strand
ACACCACTACCCTGCAAAGGTCCTGACTTTAATCTCTTTGCAGATATTAGGAATTCATTGAATTTCTGATTGTGAATCAGGCTGTTGCGTTCTACAAAATACATTTAATTAAGTGCATATTTGTTAACTGACTGTATCAGAGACACAAGTTTTAGTCACAATTCCAAATTAATCTTCATGGTTGGGAATGGGATGTGCAGCAATGAATATATGAATGTGAATTTCAGGCATTTCCATACTTTTAGAAATGTAAAAGACAAAGTTGGTAATATACAAGAAACAAGGAAATGGCTAAAGATGAGGAACAATTAAAGTGAATGAGGAAAACTTTAACGGACAACTTAACAGATACTGTTATCAAAAAAGAACTAAAAATGTGATTTGTATTTCCTTGTGAATAGTTTTTCTATAATAGATTTCCTTATGCAAAGATGTTATATTTCAAGACAACAATCTAACTTGTGAAGCAAAAACTACGGAAGTTATGAAAATAAAAAAGAAAATTGTAAAAATAACTATTTTTGTTAGGTTTGGGAGTGCTAGGACACTCCCCCCTTGCTTTTCTGTTCGGGGTTTTGAGTTTATCTATTCAGTGTTCCCGTAGGTAGGTCCCATCACTAAGGTCGGGTATTGGGTCCTACCAGGTCACGTGCTGCCTGCTGGTAGTATTTATACAGCACGTGTTCCCCGGTTCAGCAGGCCAGCATTGTTTGTGTTTTGTATTTGTTTGCTCCCGTCATGCATTGCCCGTACGTTGGCTTTGTTTGCTGTTTCATTTATTAAAACTCACTTAAGCTTATCTGGTCGCCTGGCTAGCTCATTCACATCTGAACGCCTCAACCTGCGTAGTTATGCTCAGCGTCTCCAGTGGTCGGACGGCGCTTGTGTGACAATTTTACTTTTGAAAAAAAGTTGTTTTGTGTAGAAATATTAAGCATTTTAAAAGTAATAATAACAAGAAGTAACAGTAATAATATTACTATTATCATTCATTCATTACCTTGCACTTAATTCTCTACTAGGGTCACAGCAGAGAACGTTCCAGGTGCTGGGTAGATACACCCAGTACAGGGCACAAATCCATCGCCGGGCACACACTCATTTACACAAACAATGCTACCTCAGTCGTGATCTTAATAAAATAAATTCCACAACTTCTTTCAGTAAAGGCTGTTATTCAGTTTTTTTTTGTTTATTCACAAAGCTGCTAATTTTAATGGTATTGGAAATTGACTTAGTAGTAGTTCTGGTCTTTAAATCTAATTGGCATGACATCATGGACAAAAATGCACACCTCTGACCGCTTCACATTCGTGTCAATATGCCAGAATAATTAAGAAATATATAAAAAGCAAGGGAAATCTTGTAACTGGCCACCGAAGTAAATCATCTTTGCAGTCTGCATCCTAAACTCAAATGAAAGATGATGAAGGCACATTCTTGCGCTGAACATTAAAAACAAAAAGACTCCAAACCAACTTATTCCAGCTGAACAGCAAAGTTGTAATAAGTCATTATTCATATTATTAACGACTGTAATTCATAAGTGTTATTTTACATCATGTACCTTAAATGAAAATTACAGATTAATATAAAGAGCGAACCATTTCCCAATAAGCACTAAAAGCCTCTTGCTTAGCAATCAATGTTCAATTTCAAAACCGGACTAGAATTTTTTATGGAGAAGCAGTTTTCTAGTAATTTTGTTTTAAACAAACACATTTATGAATTGAACCTATAACCATTTTATAAAGGTAAAAAGGCAATCGTGTTTGTGCATTATTGTGATGTCATCAAATTTTTTAATACCTTTATTAAGGTCTTATTTTTTGCAAAATCAATTTAATTATTGTCAATGCTTTTCAACACAGAAACCCTGTTTAAATTAAGTTTTGCTGGATAGATATTTGGGCGGCACTATGGTTTAATGGTTAGCATGTTCGCCTCTCAGCGCTGGGGATTAAGGTTAGAATCTCAAAAGTTTACATATTCTCAGTGTGGGTTTCCACTGGTTTCCTTCTACAGTCCAAAAACATGGGTTTAAAGTAAATTGAATTCTCCAAATTGCCCCACATAGTGTGTGTGTCTGTGTAAGTGAATGTCCGAGCGATGGATTGGCGCCCTGCCCTGGGGGTGCCCAGCGCCATAAATGTTCTACCCCTGAATGGGCATGGAGAACCCCCTGTAACACTAGTAGAGAATTAAGATAAGCACACGGTACTTACATTCTGGGATGATTATGAAAACATATTTAACCAAGCTTTCTAAAACTAACATTACACAGCCTTTATAAAATCTAAATTCCACAATAAAACTCACAATGCACAATGAAAGTACAATAACAAGTAACAAGCATACTTGTACAGTGATGATACAGGCACATTTTTAATTTCTATTTTATGTTTATTAACTTAATAATTAATTATCATTGCTGATATGGAGAAAGAAAAGAAACTCCTCGTGATTGATCACCAGTGCTTTCTTTTCCACCACACTTGGTCTTCATGCATTTATAGCAATAAATGGCAGCTGGTTTAAATGTACCTTTCTATAAATAATTTAACTATGATATTTAAAATTTAAATATTATATTTATGAATCACTCTGTACCTCCATCTAATGTACCATCTAATGAATTACACATCTGGATTCCTCTGAGAGAAAATAACAAAAGCAATAATAACCTGCAACAAGTGCTGATGTTTATAACATTTATTACATGATTCAGTTCTCTCAGTTTCAGTACATTTATACCTCATCTAAATAATAACAGCAACATAAAATCAGCTAACAATACTACAGTATAACTAATGATTCACTACATGAGTATTTAATTATACTTTACATCCTTATAAATGAAAATACATGTTATTAATGTAAAATAAATTTCAATTGATTTTATATTTGATCATTTAGCAGATGCTTTTAGCCAAAGCGACTTACGAGGTGAGTACAGGGTTAATCACAACAGCCCTGGAGCAATGAGTGTTAAGGGTCTTGCTCAAGGACCCACATTGGTAACTTCGGTGGACCTGGGATTTGAATCCCCAACCTTGAGATTGATAGACCAACACCCTACCCACTGAGCTACCACGCCACTTTGCTTAAAACACTATTAAAACCCTAGATACATTTGTAACAACTGTAAAATACACTACCTGGTCAAAAAAATGCTACCTGGATGTAAGCAAACAGGTACAAGAATCCTATTGGATAATTACTGCATGGGTGATTATATTTCATCTGGTAACAAGTTATTTAACCCCAACTGGTGCAATGAGTTGCTTCTCATGTCTTAAACAACCATGTAGAAAGATGTTAGTCTGTTTGAGAATCATTGACATTCATCAAGCAGAGAAAATATCTAAGGAGATTGCAGAAACAAATAAAATTGGGTTAAAAACTGTCCAATGCATCATTAAAGACTGAAAGGGTAGTGGGGACCCATCGTCTTCGAGAAGTTAATGTGAAAAAATCCTGAATTAACGTGATCACGATCACTTATACGTTTGGTGAAATCAAATAGAAGAAAAACAGAAGAACTTGTGGATATCTTTAATTGTGACAGTAAGTAGCCTTACGGAAACCACTAATCAGTAAAGATAACCAGGAAAAAAGGCTTCAATTTGCTTGAGAGCATAAAAATTGGACTCTTGATCAATGGAAGAAGGTCATGTGGTCTGATGAGCTAAGATTTGCCCAGTTCCAGAGTGATCAGTGCATCAGATAATGGTAAGAATAGAGGCAGGTGACATGATGCATCCATCATGCCTATTGCCTACTGTACAAGCCTGGGTAGGCAGTGCCATGATCTGGGGTTGCTGCAATTTGTCAGATCTGGGTTCAGCAACAGTATGTGCTCAAAGAAAGAGGTCAGCGGACTACGTGAATATACTGAATGACCAGTTTATTCCATTAATGGACTTCTTCTTCCCTGATGGCACTGGCATATTCCAAGACGACAATGCCAGTATTTATCTGGCTCAAATTGTGAGAGTGGTTCAGGGAGCACGAGACATCATTCTCAGACATTGCTTGGCCACCACGGAGTCCAGACCTCAACCTGATTGAGAATCTTGGGATGTGCTGGAGAAGGCTTTGCACAGCAATCAGACTCTGCCATCATCAATGCAAGATCTTGGTGAAAAATTAATGCAATATTGGCCGGAAATAAATCTTGTGATATTGCAGAAGCTTATCAAAACAATGCCACAGCGAATGCATGCCTTAATCAAAGCAAAAGGTGGTCTAACAAAATATGGGAGTTTGTGACCTTTTTTTTGGTGGTGACTTTACTTTTGGCCAGGCAGTGTATATAAGACATTGGAAATTTGTTATTTCCTCAGCATTTGATCCACATTAACTGTGTATGTTTGTTTATATTTCTCTCAAAGAAAAATCAATTAAAGTAATCTCCTTATATATGTGCAATTCCACAAACTGGTTTTATTTCCACTGAAACACCACCATCCATCCATCCATTAACAATTAAGTATTATACGCAAATGTGAATTTCTTCTCCATCTGTTTTTGAGTGGAAACATAATTGAAATACCTAATTTAATTGGCTGTAGCTACTTATTGAAATAAAGGTAAACATTTCATAACATTACTTTGTATAACTAATATCCTAAAGAAAGTCAGTTGCACTACTTGGTGTTATCCAGTTTAATTTAAAAACTAATAAATTTCCTTGACTTTGTCAATGTAATTCCTGGTCTGAGTCCGGGGTTTCAGATTCAGTTCTGACTAAATGTTGTAGTAAATTATTAAACTGTCTCCTTTACTAAAGCCTCTTTCACACTGTGATCAACAAGAGAATGTGGTTTCTGTCTTGTGTGAATGTGCTCATTTTTTTTCAGGTGACTCTGCCGATTAAAACTCTTTCCACACTGTGAGCAGAAATATGGTTTCTCTCCTGTGTGAATACGCTGGTGTGTTTGTAAATTGCCCTGCTCTTTAAAACTCTTTCCACACTGTGAGCAGGAATATGGTTTCTCTCCTGTATGCACACGCTGGTGTTTTTTTAAATGACCCGGTTCTGTAAAACACTTCACACACTGTGAGCAGAAATATGGTTTCTCTCCTGTGTGAATTTGCCGATGTTTCTTTAGAACGGCCTTGTAAGCAAAACTCTTACCACATTGTGAGCATAAATATGGTCTCTCTCTTGTGTGAATGCGCAGGTGACTTTCCAGGCCACTCTTTCGAGTAAAACTCTTTCCACACTGTAAGCAGGAATATGGTTTCTCTCCTGTGTGAATGCGCTGGTGTTTTTTTAGAGCGCTTTTCTGAATAAAACACTTTCCACATTGTGAGCAGGAATATGGTTTTTCTCCAGTGTGAATGCGCTCATGGTTTTTTAGATGACTCTGTTCAGTAAAACTCTTTCCACACTGTAAGCAATATTATAGTTTCTCTCCTGTGTGAATGTGCTGGTGTTGTTCTAGACTCCTCTTATGAATAAATCTCTTACCACATTGTAAACAGGAATATGGTTTCTCTCCTGTGTGAAGGCTCTGGTGATTTTCTAGACTCCTCTTTTGAGTAAAACTCTTCCCACACTGTATGCAGGAATATGGCTTTTAAACATCCATCCATTATCTTCCGCTTGTCCGGGGTTCGGGTCGCGGGGGCAGCAACCGAAGTAGGGAGACCCAGACCTCCCTCGCCCCAGCCACCTCCACCAGCTCGACTGGGGGAACCCCGAGGCGTTCCCAGACCAGCTGAGAGATATAATCCCTCCAGCGTGTCCTGGGTCTTCCCCGGGGTCTCCTTCCAGCCAGACTTGCCTGGAACACCTCCCTAGGAAGGCGCCCAGGAGGCATCCTTACCAGATGCCCGAACCACCTCAACTGGCTCCTTTCGATGCAGAGTTGTAGCGGCTCCACTCCGAGTCTCTCCCGGATGACCGAGCTTCTCACCCTATCTCTAAGGGAGAGCCCTGCCACCCTGCGGAGAAAACCCATTTCGGCCGCTTGTATTCGCGATCTTGTTCTTTCGGTCATTACTCAAAGCTCATGACCATAGGTGAGGGTCGGAACGTAGATCGACTGGTAAATCGAGAGCCTTGCCTTGTGGCTCAGCTCCTTCTTTACCACAACAGACCAGTATAGGGTCCGCATCACTGCTGACCCCGCGCTGATCCGTCTGTCAATCTCACGCTCCATCTTACCATCACTCGTGAACAAGACCCCGAGATACTTAAACTCCTCCACTTGAGGCAAGATCTGATCCCTGACCCAGAGAGGACTCTCTACCCTTTTCCGGCTGAGAACCATGGCCTCAGATTTGGAGGTGCTGATTCTCATCCCGGCCGCTTCACACTCGGCTGCAAACCGATCCAGTAAGAGCTGAAGTTCGCAGCCTGATGATGCTAACAGGACCACATCGTCTGCAAACAGCAGCGACGTGATCCTCAGATCACCAAACCGGACACCCTCCATCCCCTGGCTGCGCCTAGAAATTCTGTCCATGTAAATTATGAACAGAACCGGTGACAAAGGACAGCCCTGACGGAGTCCAACCCTCACTGGAAACCAGTCCGACTTACTGCCGGCCATGCGAACCAAGCTCCTGCTTCGCAAATACAGGGACTGAATGGCCCGTAGTAAGGAGCCATGTACCCCATACTCACGAAGCACCTCCCACAGAATACCCCGAGGGACACAGTCGAAAGCCTTCTCCAGATCTACAAAGCACATGTAGACTGGTTGGGCAAACTCCCATGAACCCTCGAGGATCCTGGAGAGAGTGAAGAGCTGGTCCAGTGTTCCACGACCAGGACGAAAACCACACTGCTCCTCCTGGATCCGAGGTTCGACTATCAGTCGGACTCTCTTCTCCAGTACCCCTGCATAGACTTTGCCGGGGAGGCTGAGGAGTGTAATTCCCCTGTAATTGGAACACACCCTCCGGTCCCCATTTTTAAAAAGAGGCACCACCACCCCCGTCTGCCAGTCCAGAGGCACTGCCCCCGATGACCATGCAATGTTGAAAAGGCGCGTCAGCCAAGACTGCCCCACAACATCCAGAGCTTTGAGGAACTCCGGGCGGATCTCATCCACCCCAGAAGCTCTGCCACCAAGGAGCCCTCTGACTACCTTAGCGACTTCAGCCACAGTGATGGACAAGCCTCCCCCCGGGTCCTCTGACTCTGCCTCCTCTCCGGAATGCATATTGGTGGGATTGAGAAGGTCCTTGAAGTATTCCTTCCACCGCCTAATGACGTCCCCAGTCGAAGTCAACAGTGCACCCCCTCCACTATATACTGTGTTGGTGGCACACTGCTTTCCCCTCCTGAGTCGCCTGACAGTTTGCCAGAATGTTCTAGGAGCCGACCGAAAGTCACTTTCCAAAGTCTCACCGAACTCCTCCCACACCCGGGTTTTTGCCTCCACGACGCACGAAGCCGCAAATCGCTTGGCCTGTCGGTACCGGTCAGCTGCTTCTGGAGTCCCACAAGCCAACCATGCCTGATAGGACTCCTTCTTCAGCTTGACGGCATCCCTTACACTGGGTGACCACCACCGTGTTCGAGGGTTACCGCCACGACAGGCACCGACTACCTTTCGACCACAGCTCCTGTCCGCCGCCTCAACAACGGAGGAACGGAACATGGCCCATTCAGGCTCAATGTCCCCCACCTCCCCCGGAATGTGGTTGAAGCTCTGACGGAGGTGAGAGTTGAACATCTGTCTGACGGGTTCTTCTGCCAGACGTTCCCAGTAAACCCTCACTATACGTTTAGGTCTGCCTGGTCTGACCGGCATCTTCCCCCGCCATCTGATCCAACTCACCACCAGGTGGTGATCAGTTGACAGCTCAGCTCCTCTCTTCACCCGAGTGTCCAAGACACATGGCCGCAAGTCCAATGACACCACTACAAAGTCGATCATTGAACTGCGGCCTAGGGCATCCTGGCGCCATGTGCACTTATGGACACCCTTGTGCTTGAACATGGTGTTCGTGATGGACAAACCGTGATTTGCACAGAAGTCCAACAACTGAACACCACTCGGGTTCAGATCAGAGAGGCCGTTCCTCCCAATCACACCTCTCCAGGTCTCACTGTCATTGCCCACGTGAGCGTTGAAGTCCCCCAGTAAGACTACAGAGTCTCCAGGGGGAGCACTTTCCAGTACCCCCCCCACAGACTCCAAGAAGGCTGGGTACTCTGAACTGCCGTTCGGCGCATAAGCGCAGACAACAGTCAGAACCCGTTCCCCAACCCGAAGGCGTAGGGAAGCTGCCCTCTTGTCCACCGGAGAAAACCCCAACATGCACGCGTCAAGCCGGGGGGCCACGAGAAAGCCCACACCTGCCCGACGCCTCTCACCATGGGCAACTCCAGAAAAGAACAGAGTCCAGCCCCTCTCAAGGAGATTGGACCCAGAACCCAAGCTGTGCGTTGAGGTGAGCCCGACTATATCTAACCGGTATCTCTCAACCTCCCTCACCAGCTCAGGCTCCTTCCCTGCCAGTGAAGTGACGTTCCAAGTTCCGAAAGTCAATTTCAGCAACCGAGGATCGCGACGACCAGGCCCACGCCACCGGCCACCGCCCGATCCACACTGCACCGAACCCCTATTACTACCCCCCCCACAGGTGGTGAGCCCATTTGAGGGGGAACCCCCATGTAACTCCTTAGGGGTGGGCCCGGCCGGGCACCATGGGAAAGTGCCCGACCACCAGACGCTCGCTGACGAACCCCATCCCCTGGCCTGGCTCCAGGGTGGGGCCCCGATAACCCTATATCGGGCAGGGTACACGTGTTCCTGTTGTTTCTTTTCATAGAGGTTTTTATTGGACCACTCTTTGTCTGGCCTGTCACCTAGGACCAATTTGCCTTGGGAGACCCTGCCAGGGGCTTTTTGCCCCAGACAACATAGTTCCTAGGATCATTCAAGCACGCAAACTCCTCCACCACGGTAAGGTGGTGATCCAAGGAGGAGAACATTTAAACAATACAAGAAAATTACTGGGTTAACTAACCATCTAGTTTTTTGCTCTGTATAACTAGGACTACAAGGTTAAGGCTAGGTGTTTTGTTTTAATCAAACAAATTGCTATTTTTCACTTTGCACTTTTAGGTTTGTCTGCTTGTCTGAAAATAGCTCTGCTAGATAGCTATTTAATTGACATTATTCAATCACAAGTATTTTTATAATGATAAATAATAGTATAGGAGTGTCTGACATGTTTCCTCTTTACTCATATTAATTATTCCATCTAATATGTTTTGTAGTGTTATTAAAATTTATTTTGTCTTATATTTTATTATACACAGTATGAGCCCATTATTCTTGTTTTTTCTGGTCAACTTCATTTAATTTGTTCATTCATATTATTAAACCTGTATTCCACAATACATTCCAAACAACAGGTGTAATTGGAACAGGTCTAATTCAGGGCTAATAATAAGGTTAAACAAACTACATAACAAGGTAAAATCCACAGGGAATTATAATCCTGATTTGGTATAAAAAGCAGTATTGGGAACAAAAAGTGCTAACTCAGTGGTTAGGAATGTTGGGCTATCAATCTAAAGGTTGGAAATTTAGAATCTCAAGTCCACTAATCTTAACACTGAGGACCTTTTGAGCATGGCCCCTAACCCTCAACAAGGAGTGCTGTATCATGACAGGCCTTGTACTCTGACCACAACCATCTGGTAACCACACTTGTAAATCACTTTGGATAAAAGGTTCAAGTGTAACTGCAAAGACAAGCAAAAGACCTGCAGCCTGGCAAAAAATTATCAAGAAAACTATGAACTATAAAAATGCTTAGGTAAAGCAATGACATACGCTGATTACTCACATAGAATTAAGAAGTCAGAAAACAGAAAACCCTGTATGAGATGGACCATCACATAGTGAGAATGTGTACTGTGGTCAGATAAACAGGTATTCCCGTATTTTTTGTGAAGTATATATATATATATATATATATATATATATATATATATATATATATATATATATATACACACGTATATATATATATATATATATATATATATATATATATATATATATATATATTTACATTTAGTCATTTAGCAGACGCTTTTATCCAAAGCGACTTACAAATGAGAACACCACAAGTCAGAATCCATGGAGAATACCAACTATACTGTAAATTCATCAAACCTGATTGTTATTCGAAGCTGCGCCCCCCCCTCCCTTTTTTTTTTATTTATTTTTTATTTATTATTATTATTATTTTTTACAACAGGTATTTGTTAAAGAGATGCGTCTTAAGTAGTTTCTTAAAACTGTTTAGTGATTCTGCCTTACGGACAGAGTTGGGAAGATCGTTCCACCATTTTGCAGTGGTGAACGCCACAGAGTGAGAATTAGCTCCTCGGTGAGGTGGAATCGATCCAGAAAATGGAAGATCCAGAAATGGTTCTGTATGCCAGAGTCAGTGACTTGTACTGAATGCGAGCAGCTACAGGAAGCCAATGGAGGGCAGTGAGTAATGGAGTGACATGAGTTTGCTTGGGCTGGTTAAACACGAGTCGGGCTGCAGAGTTTTGAATTAGTTGAAGAGGTCTGATTGTGGAAGCTGGGATACCGGCAAGTAGCGCATTACAATAATCAAGCCGGGATAAGACTAGGGCTTGAACAAGCAGTTGGGTAGCATGTTCAGTCAAAAAGGGTCTGATCTTCCTTATGTTGTAAAGAAGGAATCTACAAGAACGGGCGGTTTTGATAATATGATCAGAGAGTTTAAGGTGGGAGTCTATTGTGAACAAAAGGTTCCGGACCGAATCGGTTGGGGAGATTGTGGAGCCATCAATTTGGAGGGTCAGGTTGTGATGGATTGAGGGTTTAGCTGGGATAATGAGAAGCTCTGTTTTTTCTAAGTTTAATTTGAGATGACGGGCCTTCATCCAGACAGATATGTTGGTGAGGCACGCAGATACCCGATTTGAGATGGTGGTGTCATCAGGGGCAAAAGACAGATGAAGTTGAGTGTCATCAGCATAGCAGTGGTAAGAGAAACCATGCGCCTGGATGACTGTGCTCAGTGATGTCATGTAAAGTGAGAAGGGGAGAGGACCAAGTACAGAGCCCTGAGGCACACCAGTGCGTACTTGGTGAGAGTTAGAGATCTCCCCATTCCATGACACTTTGAAGGTCCTTCCTGTGAGATAGGATCAAAACCATTCAAGTGTCGTGCAAGAAAAGCCTAATTCAGCTAGAGTGGACAGTAGAATCTGATGATTTACTGTATCAAAAGCTGCAGAAAGGTCTAACAAAATGAGGACCGAGGATTGAGATTTGGCTTTGGCAGATTTAAGTGAGTCAATTACAGAGAGCAATGCTGTCTCCGTGGAGTGACCACATCTAAAACCGGATTGATTGGGATCAAGGATATTATTCTGATTAAGAGATTTGGAGACCTGTGTGGATACCACCCGTTCAAGTGTTTTAGACAGGAAAGGTAAAAGAGAAACAGGTCTGTAGCTCTCGACCAAATTTGGGTTGAGCGTAGGTTTTTTGAGTAGGGGTTTGACTATGGCCTGTTTAAAACAATTTGGAAAAGTCCCTGACATGATAAAGGAGTTAATGATGTGTGTGAGAGCTGGTGTGATGGAGGAGGCAATGGATTGAAGAAGGTGGGATGGGATGGAATCAAGGGGGCAAGTAGTTGGGTTACTGGCAAGAAGAATTTTGCAGATGTCAGATTCTGTGACAGGGGAGAAGGAGGAGAGGGTTGGATGGCTGGATGTGTGAGATGTAGTGTTGTGGAAATGGTGAGTATGAAAGAGTTTGCTGATGCCCTCAATTTTTTCTGTGAAAAAAGTTGCAAAGACATCAGCTGACAGAGAAGTGTTAGGAGGGGGAGAGGGAGGAGTTAGTAGGGAGTTGAAAGTACTGAATAAGGTGCGGGCATCTGAGATGCATGTTACCTTGGACTGGAAGAACAAGGATTTAGCAGCAGTTACATCCTTGGAGAAGTTGGCAAGTGAGGACTGGTATGTTTCTAAGTCTGAAGAAAGACCAGACTTACGCCATTTTCTTTCTTTCTTTTATATATATATATATATATATATATATATATATATATACAGTGGAGGAAATAAGTATTTGATCCCCCACTGACTTTACAAGTTTTAATGCAAAAAAATTAATGAAACGTCTCATAATTTTATGCCAGCTTTATTTTAACAGTACTACATAGAATATCAAAAGAAAAATGGAGAAAATTACATGAAATGAGAAATAAAAAATAATTTGCATTTCATTGAGGGAAATAAGTATTTGATCCCCTAGTAAAACCATGACTAATGTTGGCTCCCACAGACCACTGACAGACCCTAATCACAGTGAAGTCATTACCTGGATGAGAGACACCTGTCCCAAATTGTCACCTGTATAAAAGGCCACCTGCCAACAGTCTCAGTGACACTCCAACATGGACAAAACTAAAGTGTCTAAAGATGTCAGAGTCAAAATTGTTGACCTACACAAGGCTGGAATGGGCTACAAAGTTATAAGTAAAGTAAGAAACTGGATGAGAAGGTGACAACTGTTGGTGCAATTATTCGAAAGTAGAAGAAGTACAACATTACTGTCAATCGACCCATGCCTGGAACTCCATGCAAGATATCACCTCGTGGAGTCTCATTGATCATGAGGTTAAAAAACAGCCAAGAACTACACAGGAGGAGCTGAGTAATGATCTCAAGGCAGCTGGGACCACAGTCTCCAAAAAAACATTGGTAATTCACTGAGCCGTAATGGTTAAAAATCCTGCAGTGCACGAAAGGTTCCTCTGCTCAAGAAGGCTCACGTCCAGGCCCACCTCAAGTATGCCAATGAACATATTAATGACTCTGAGAGAGACTGGGAGAAGGTGCTGAGGTCAGATGAGACCAAAATTGTGCTCTTTGGCCTCAACTCAACTCAACGTGTTTGAAGGAAGAAAAACACAGAATATGACCCTAAGAAGACCATCCCCACCGTCAAGCATGGTGGTGGAAGTATTATGTTTTGGGGGTGTTTTTCTTCTAACGCACAGGCCAACTTCACCGCATTGAAGGGAAGATGAACGGGGTCATGTATCGCAAAATCCTGGGTGACAACCTCCTTGCTTCCGCCAGGGCACTGAAAATGGGTCGTGGATGGGTCTTTTAGCACGACAATGACCCAAAACATACAACCAAAGAAACAAAGGGGTGGCTCCATAAGAAGCATATCAAGGTCATGGAATGGCCTAGCCAGTCTCCTGACCTCAATCCCATCGAAAATCTATGGAGAGAGCTGAAGTTTCACGTTTCCAAATGCATGCTTATAAACCTTAAGGATTTGGAGGTGATTTGCAGAGAGGAGTGGGCCAAAATTACTCCTGAAGTGTGCAAACCTTATAAAAACTGACTTCTGACTGCTGTGCTTGCCAAAAAGGGTTTTGCCTCCAAGTATTAAATGATGTTTTACTAGGGGATCAAATACTTATTTCCTTCAATGAAATGCAAATTATTTTTTATTTCTCATTTCATGTGATTTTTTCCATTTGTCTTTTGATATTCTAAGTGGCACTGTTAAAATAAAGCTGCCATAAAATTGAGATGTTTCATTTTTTTTTTTTTTTGTATTAAAACTTTTAAAGTCAGTGGGGGATCAAATACTTATTTCCTCCACTGTATATATATATATATATATATATATATATATATATATATATATATATATATATATAGCCTTTAATAGATTCCATCCAATCCTCCACTGTATATATATATATATATATATATATATATATATATATATATATATATATATATATATATATATATATATATATATATATATATATAGCCTTTAATAGATTTGCATATATACATTGGTATTATTTTTATTTCTTCATTATT
Organism: Corydoras sp. C115; assembly: GCA_019802505.1. NCBI lineage: Eukaryota > Metazoa > Chordata > Actinopteri > Siluriformes > Callichthyidae > Corydoras > Corydoras sp. C115. The sequence continues at coordinate 16,489 of JAFMOC010001222.1, read as the reverse complement.
AAAGATCAAGTTGACATTTTGTGTACCTTTTGGTGGTATGGCGGCACCTGTACTGGATACAGGTCCACCGTGATTCTCTTTTTGTTGAATGGGGACTGCTTGGATAGGATTCATCACCTCCATGACCTTGTTCATGATAACAGTCAAAATAAATGAAATGTTTTTGTTATATTTGCTGAATAAAGTTGCACTGCATTATGTCTTTTAATGAGAGCGTTATGAGAGAGAATCCTGAAAATGTAATTTTATACTTTATTATTCCTGATTACAGTGCACTCACATTAATCTTTTAAGTTTTTAGTATTATAAACAATAACACAATCTTAACAAAGTATTAAATTAATCCACCTTCTATCAGTCTTATTTACATCCTGATGATCCACACAGAGTATAAAGCTTTAATAAGTTTAATAAAGGAATATCACCTTCAGTAATGAACTGGATTTGATCTGATGATAATAATGATGACGGGCACAACTTTTCTTTTTTATTAAATCTCTCTGAGCTCTAAACACACGTGTTGCTGCTGCTGCTGTTGTTGTTCTTTTTCTTCTCTTTCTTTTTATTGGCGGTTGAAATTCCAATTCAGAGCAACACCGCACCTATCGTTTGGAAGACGCGCTTCATTACATATTATTAAGTTGGCTTGTCAAACATTAGCAGGAACATCATTATTTTAAATAATCTGATTAAATATAAAATGTTGAAATAACATCTGTTCTATTTGTAGAGATTGTTCTTAAATTTAAGATTAGAGAACGAGCAATTCATACGAGTAAGAAGTTGTGAAATCATACAAAACAACAATTTAAGATTATAAATCCTATTAATGAGTTTTGTGCAATAAACAACTTGTCTCCTGAGGAACTTGTTGAATGAGATGAATTAAATAGTTAATTCATTCATTCATTATCTCCCGCTTTATCCTCTATTAGGGTCGCGGTGGGGTTTCCCATGCCCATCCAGGGGAGAACGTCTCGAGCGCTGGGCAGATAGACCCAGGACAGGATGCCAATCCATCGCTGGGCAGACATCACTCACACAAACACACTCTATATGGGGCAATTTTTGAGAATTCAATTGACTTGATCCATGTTTTTTGGACTGTGGGAGGAAACCGGAGAACCCGGAGGAAACCCACGCAGACACGGGGAGAACATGGAAACTCCACCCAGATGGGGATTCGAACCGGGAATCCCTAGCGCTGAGAGGAGAACATGCTAAACCACTAAGCCACCGTGCCACCCTAAATTAAATTGTGAATTTGATAAATTATAATTCGATAATGCTAAGGTTGCCTTCATACATTCTCGAGCTCGCTGGATTGAAGTAGAGCAGGACTTTTATTGCAATTGCATGACGTTCTCCAACAAGGTTGTCTTGCTAATAATGGAATTTTATAGGTTTTTTTTGGAAAGATAATTTGTACAAAGTTTTCTTAGAATGTATCTTGACACATAATCTATCTTATACAATGAAACATCGGATAATCACTTTAATTCCAAAACCTAACAAGGATGTTTTTTTTTGGGACAACTGGAGACCTATAACTTTGTTATGTACCGATTACAAAATTTTAGCACAGGCTTTTGCTGAGTGACTAAATGAAGGACTGAAGGATGTAACTGATGAAAGCTAATCAGTCTTTGTTAAGGGAAGAACTATACATAAACATATTAGGTTAATAATTGACATGATAGATTATTGTGACTCTATTGATGAAGGTAGCTCTATTTTTATTCCTTGACATATCAAAAAAGGCATTTGATATGATTGACTATGCGCAGGGGGTGGTGGGGGGCAGCTCGTTCTCCCCTGGATGGGCATGGGGAACTCCCTGCGACGCTAATATAGGATAAAGCGGAAGATAATGAATGAATGAATATTTTGTGGATTTATTAAGATGTTATATAGCGACATCTTTACCTCGGTTTCTATAAATCCAGGACTCACATCTAGATTGAAGATCCTGCGGGGAATTCACCAGGGTTGTTCTATTTCCCCAAAGTCTTTCATCCTAACTACTTAATTATTAGTTCTTCAAATGAATAATAACCCAGAGTTGCATGGGATCATTACAGGTGTGTGTATTTCATTCTTGTTCTTATTTCAGTGTAATGTTTCTTTCAGTCAGACTCCCTTTGTCTTTTTCTTAATTTCTCATTCTCTCTTTCTCTTACAGTCTCTCTTGTCGTGTCTGTTTGCATTTCTTAGTTTCTATTTATCTAAGTACTCTATTTATCTTGTCTTTGTGTGTTTCTGTCTCGGTTCTCCTTTTGTGTATAGTGTTCCTGTATGAGGTCTATCATAGTAATGCTGCTTAAATCATACGTCTTTTCTGCTGAAATACTAACAACAAAGACTAACAGTAACTAAATGTTAGAACTCTGTAAGAGAAAAATCTCTGAAAATAAAACAAATGTTATTACTACATTTAATCAGTTTATTTAAAATGATGCTCCTGCTAAGGTTTGAGAAGCCAACATAATGATATTTATTGAAGCGCATCTTCCAAACACTAGGTGGCAGTATTGCACTAATCTGGAAACCTAACCGCCAATAAACAGGAAGAGAAGCAAAGAGACCAACCGCAGCAGAACGTGTGTTTAGAGCTCCGAGAGATTAAATAAATAATAAAAGTTGTGCACGTCATCATTATTATCATCAGATCAAATCCAGTTCATTACTGAAGGTGAGATTCTTTATTAAACTTATTAAAGCTTTATTCTATGTCTAGATAATCGGGATGGAAATAAGACTGATAGAAAGTGTATTTTAGATTTAAGATCATGTTCTAGATGATGTTATTGTTTATAATGCTAATAACTTAAAATATTTATGTGAATGCACTGTAATAACAAGTATTAAAGTATAAAATTATCTGTTTAGGATTCTCTCTCGTTACTCAGTCCTTAAAAAAACCGATTTTCGAACTTTATTCAGCAAAACAACTAAAACATTTCATTTATTTCGATTGTTAACGTGAAGGTCGTGGAGGTGATGGATCCTATCCCAGTTCTCATTCAACAAAAGGAGGAGAAACACCCTGTTACCAGTCTAGGTGAGATTATTAACCACAATGCCACCATACCACCACAAACTACACAAAAGTAAATCACTACACAAAGTCTGAGTCTGTAAAATGTTAATTGATATTTAGTAACTAACATCAGATATAATGACTATATTAAAATTCATTAATTAAATAAAACATTTTCACTTTAAAACAATATAAACACTTCCTGGTTAAAAAAAAGTCACTATCTGGATTTAACTAAGCAAATGGGTAAGGGCCTTTATTTTATGGTTCCTGCCTCTTTAAGAACATTGACAATGTTAATTTACGTTAAGGTTTCAAAGGTTCCAAAGTCACAATTAAGGGTCAAAGTGTTTATTAAGGAGTTGAAGAGTGACAAGCATGAAGCTATATGCTCTTTGATATTTAATTTAAAGTTTATTACCTTTTCTAGTATTAAGATGAATTCATATATAATTGTGGTTCTAATTCAAGATGAAAATTCGTGAAGAGAAGAGAGGTGGCTGAGATGATGCACCTATCATGCTTAATGTCTAATGTACAAGCCCGAGAGGACAGTGTTATGATTTGGGGTTGCTTTACTTAGTCACGTCTGGTTTCAGCAATGTTACCTGCCCAAAGAATGAGGTCAGCTGACGACCTGAATATACAGAACCACCAGGTTATTCCATCAATGGATCTTTTTCTCCTGCTGGCACGGATATATTTTTTAAATGACAATGCCCATGATGCATCAGTCTCAAAAAGTGAAAGAGTTTTCAAACATAAAGTTGGCCACCACAGAGTCCAGACTTCAATGCCATTTTAAATGTTTGGAATGTGCTGGTGAAGATTTTGTGCAGTGGTTAATGCTAATATAAGCTTTATAAAGATTGTCTTTTGAGAGACTAATAAGTCACTTTATGATCCACATGACAAGTAAATATTTTAGAAAAGCTTTGGACAAAATTATGATTCTGCATGCTTATAAAATACCTCTGAGTCAGATGTTTTAAAGTTTAGCCATTAGGAGAATTTAACCTATTCAATGCAGAAAGCACTTGTGTAGCTAAAAACAACTTTTGTCTTTAGAGTTCGAATTCAAATGAACACGCCTTAACCTTCAACCGTTTCCTACTTTCCATCATTTGGTGGTGGGATTCGGCAGACTTTATTATTATTTTATATAATATTAATATTCGAAATTCCTACAATCCCAACTGTGTTAGGAATATGTTGTAAATCTAAAGTCTGAAGAAAACATAAAATGTCTCATGTTCATATTGTTTGCAATAAAATAAAAATTCATTTTGATTAATTGATTTGATCTGTAGTTAACAACCTTATATTCAGAATAATTGGTTATGTCTAATGATTTGATTGTTCGCTTATTTAAGAAATTAAACATTGTTTCTTATATTTTGCCATTATTTCTGCAAATCAGGTGATGTAATGAGGATAATATGTATACAATTTTGATAATTACGTTCATGTTTTGCATTAATTCAAGCAGAGGCTACAAGTGTGAAATGAGTAAGTGGACGTTTTACATTAACTGTAACAGTTAATAAACAGAAAGTAATAATCTAGCAAAGAATTAATTTTTTGTGAATTATGTCCCTTGAGAAGGTGACGAATGAACACTTATGTTTCTAAATCCAAAGACAGTCCAGACTTATGCTACTGTCTTCCAACAGTTCGAAGAATTTGGCATCATCTACAGTCCATCACAACCTGTGCCATAAATTATGTATCTCAAATAAAATGAGAAAAGGACTGCAGCTTTGCTTGGTCTGTTTGGTCTTTTGACCCAAAAGATAGCTGTATGAAGATCACAGAGAGGTTCCTCAAAAAAAATTGTAGTTTATTACTGATTCAGTATTATTGAAATATTAATTTTAGTATAAATATTGTATTTGCAAACAAAATCTTGATGCCTGTTTATTTTTTGTTTTGAAGGATCATGGAAATAAAGTTGATGTGGCTGTAAAAGGGATGTAAGCTGGTCTTCTAATAGGCTATGAAGATGCTCTAAAGGATTTTCAATGTGGCAGTATTGGAATAGACTATCATCATACACAACCTCAGAGATGTGCCACGAAGCTTTGGACAACTGTGACTCTGGAGTGTCCACACACTATGAACTCTTCCTATGAATTTCTACAGTGAGTGGTGATGAATATTAAGCCAGACCAATCGTCTGTATGAATGTGGATTATTAAACAGACTTCTTAAGATACAAACATTACAAACAGAACTTCTGGCTGCCTAGTAATCACTAGCTATTAGTAAGTTAAATGCAAACAGGGACAACATTGTTTTACTTAAATTCAAACACATTCAGAAGACAAAATAATAAGTCTGTGGAAAATTCATTTTTCCTCTGTTAAAAAATAACTTCAGCACAATACATCTTTCAGCCTACAGGAATAACCTTTACAAAGTAAACATGAGCACATCCACAGCCAAGAAGAAAAATATTCTGAAACACGGTATGAAAGGAGTCTCACTTCTTCTAAGACATCAGGGTTTTCACATAGGAGAAAAACCCTATAAATGCTCACAGTGTGGAAAGAGGTTTACTAATCAGAGTAATCTTACAAGACATCAGCACATTCACACAGGAGTAAAACCCTACTCCTGCTCACAGTGTGGAAAAAGTTTTACTCAAAAGAGTAGTCTTATAGTGCATCAGCATATTCACACAGGAGAAAAACCCTATACCTGCTCACAGTGTGGAAAAAGTTTTACTAAAAAGAGTAGTCTCAAAGTGCATCAGCGTATTCACACAGGAGAAAAACCCTATTCCTGCTCACAGTGTGGAAAAAGTTTTACTCGACAGAGTTATCTTGCACAACATAAGCACATTCACACAGGAAAACCCTATATGTGCTTACAGTGTGGAAAGCGTTTTACTCGACATCATCATCTTCAACTGCATCAGCGTATTCACACAAGAGAAAAACCCTATATGTGCCCACAGTGTGGAAAGAATTTCACTCAAAAGGGTAGTCTTAAACTGCATCAACGTATTCACACAGGAGAAAAACCCTATTCCTGCTCACAGTGTGGAAAATGTTTCACTCATCAGAATAGTCTTAAACTGCATCAACGTATTCACACAGGAGAAAAACCCTATTTCTGCTCACAGTGTGGAAAGAGTTTCACTCAACAGTGTAATTTTCAACTGCATCAGTGTATTCACACAGGAGAAAAACCCTATTCCTGCTCACAGTGTGGAAAATGTTTCACTCATCAGAGTAGTCTTAAACCGCATCAACGTATTCACACAGGAGAAAAACCCTATTCCTGCTCACAGTGTGGAAAATGTTTCACTCATCAGAGTAGTCTTAAACAGCATCAACGTATTCACACAGGAGAAAAACCCTATTCCTGCTCACAGTGTGAAAAAGGTTTTCCCGATTACCAGAATTGAAAACACACCAGCGCATTCACACAGGAGAAAAACCCTATTCCTGCTCACAGTGTGGAAAAAGTTTTACTATAAAGAGTAGTCTCAAAGTGCATCAGCGTATTCACACAGGAGAAAAACCCTATTCTTGCTCACAGTGTGGAAAGAATTTTACTCAAAAGGGTATCTTAAACTGCATCAACGTATTCACACAGGAGTAAAACCCTATTCCTGCTCACACTGTGAAAAAAGGTTTTCCCGATTACATGAATTGGAAACACACCAGCGCATTCACACAAGAGAAAAACCATATTCCTGCTCAAATTGTGGTAGGAGTTTTACTCATCGAAGTAATCTTATAGTGCATCACCGTATTCACACAGGAGAGAAACCCTATTCTTGCTCACAGTGTGGAAAAAGTTTTTCCCAAAAACTTAATTTGAAGCGACACCAGCACACTCACACGAGAGGAAGAACTTCTTTCAGCTCACAGTAGCCAGGTTTTTATCCAAATATTTTACAAACATTGTGAGTATACAAATCTTTGGGCAGAAATTATACTACAATTATGAAAACAAGCATAAGATGACAGAGGTCTACATAACGATGTCCACAATACATCTAGAAGTGCAGATGCTTTAAGCCACTCTGGGCATGATGTTTACAATAACTGCTCAACATCACAAACTGAAAAGAGAATCGCTGTGTGAAATATGAGGTAGAAAGTTTTAGTAATTCAGTTTGCCAAATTTGAAGTTTTATTGAAGCACATTTGCTGCTTATAAAACAGTTAAGAATCTTTCAGGACGTAGTGGAAAGAAAACAAATGTATGACATCCTATTTACTAAATTATCCAAAAACAGCGTTTATACTGATTTTACAAACATTTATATTTTCATTTCATTCAGCTCACTGCAACACATTGGCTGGGAGGAGGGGGAGGGCGGGTCCTCACACGCCTGGCCTTGTGCGCTCTACCTGGGTTGGGGACTGGCTGGCTGCCTTGCTGGGACACTGTTGGACCGATGCCGGTGTCCCCTGGCTCACACCAGTTGTCCTTATTTGTTACATGTGTGTGCATGAGTGTGCGATTGGGATGAGTGAGCATGTATGGGTGGGTTCTTGTGTGAATGTGTAAACGTAGACGACGGGTCCTGGATCTGTAGCTTGCTGAGCTCGTCACCTTCGGGGATGCTGGGCGTCGCTGTCATCATCCCCTTGGTGTGGGTTCCTGTGTGTCCTGGGGTGTGCGGCTGGGTGTCTGGCCTGCTCCCTTGGTGGTGTCCTGGGGGTGGTTTGGGCCTCTTTGGCGTGGTGGGGACTCTGCCGGGGGTCGGGTCGTTTGCGGGCGCTGGGGCCTTGAGGGCCGCATATATATATATATATATGTTAATCTTATTTAATGATGAACCTTCTGTAATTGAGGATCTGCACATGTAGGATCATTAGAGTTCATCTATGGGAGGTCAGGTTTTACTCCTTTATTTAGATTTGAATGATTAATAGATCAATGACCAAGAGTTTAGATAAGGTTTCAAATAGAATTAAATTTTAAAGATAATGGATGGATGGATGGATAGTTTGTGAATAATTGTTAAAACAAACCATAAAAATGCATGTTTATATACTTTTTGTTCATGTCATTTTAATAATCAAAAACAATAAAAACACAAAAGTCACAAACAGATTGGTCATGTACACTGTATATCATCTCTGATCTCTAAAGGACTGTGGATAGTGTCATTACCTGGTCACAGATGTACAAGGAGAATATAACAATAAAGAAGCCAGTTGTTGGATATTTTTCTTTTCCTTTTAATCCAGTTTTCAAAAACATATTTCATGAACTGATGGTTTATGATCATTACCTTCAGGACAAGAAGAAGTCTTTATGTCCTGATTCATGTAATCGATTTTTCTATTATTTCCGAAATATGATAAACTTTACTCTTCAATCTATCAATAAACCTTACCTTTTTCAAGGATTCAATGCGTTCTAAGCCTAAGCATAAGTGATTTATAAAAAAGCAAGTTTCTCTAATTTCTCGTTTTTTTACATTCTACGTTAATTCTTTCTTCGATGAGTCACTCTTTAGATTCACTAGGAGTCGATTCAGACGAGTGTTGTGTCATTTATTAAACCAGCAGTGTTCTACTTTATAAATATCAGTTTTGTATTAAAAAAAAAAAGAAAACATTAATGAGCGTATTTTATTTCTCAAATTAAATACATAAAAAGCTCATTCATTCATTCATTATCCCCCGCTTTATCCTCTATTAGGGTCATGGTGGGGTTCCCCATGCCCATCCAGGGGAGAACGTCTCAGGCGCTGGGCAGATAGACCCAGGACAGGGCGCCAATCCATCGCTGGGCACACACTCACTCACTCATACACACTCTATATGGGGCAATTTGGAGAACTCAATGGACTTGATCCATGTTTTTGGACTGTGGGAGGAAACCGGAGAACCCGCACGAAACCCACGCGGACACAGGAAGAACATAGAAACTCCACCCAGATGGGTATTCGAACCGGGAATCCCTAGCGCTGAGAGGCGATAGTGCTAACCACTAAGCCACCGTACCGCCCTACATAAAAAGCTAATTTTCTAATTTTTTCAAATTTTCTCTAATTTTTAAGTTTTTTTTATATAAATGCATAAAATCACTATATTTATTTGTACAGTTAGTTAAATAAATGAAATAAAAGTGAAATGTATGTATTACTCTGAATGATGTGAACTGAAGAACAGAATCAGAATCAGACTTTATTGGCCAAGTATATGCTCACACATACAAGGAATTTGTTCTTGGTTGCAGTAGCTCACAGTGCACAATAACTGACATTACAGAAGTAACAAACACACCCAACTAGCCATCCCTCTACACACACACACACACACACACACACACACACACACAGTGACACACATGAACAGACACACCTGTAAACTTGACAAGTGCAGAATTCTGTATATAAAATAAAGTGCAAAGTGCAGCAGTAAAGGACAGTGCAGTGAGAGAACATCTGGATGGATGTAACTGATGAAAGCCAATCAGACTTTGTTAATATACATAAACATATTAGGTTAATAATTGAAATATTAGATTACTGGGATTCTATTAATGAAGGTAGCTTTATTTTGTTCATTGATTTGATTGGGTACTTACCGGGGTTGGTGGGGGGGGGCAGCTTATCCATGGGAGTTGGATGCCCAGGACTACAATCTATTGCTAGGCACACAGACACACACACACTTTATGGGGCAATGTCGAGATTTCAATTTACCTGAAATCCATGTTATTGGAGTGTGGGAGGAAACCGGAGAACCCGGAGGAAACCCACATGCACACGGGGAGAACATGAAATGACTAAATGTAAAAATGAAAACTCCAACCAGATCAGGATTCAAACCTGAGAGGCTAACATGATAACCACTAAGCCACCATGTCCCACCTATTTTTATATTGTAATTTAATATGTTATTTTATATTTGGAGATCATTTTTGCTAATTTATTAAGATATATAGCAATATCTCTACCTCGGTTTCTTTAAATCCAAAACTCACTTCTAGATTAAATATCCAGCGGGGTATTCACCAGTGTTGTCCTATTTCCCCAAAGTTTTTCATCCTGACTACTCAATTATTAACCCTTCAGATGAATAAGCCAAAGTTGCATGGGGTTAATCTATTTGATAGAAAATACAAGATTATTCAGTTTGCAGGTGGCATGGTGGCTTAGTGGTTAGCGCGTTCACCTCTCAGCTCTAGGGATTCCTGGTTCGAATCCCAATCTGGGTGGAGTTTCCATGTTCTCCCCGTGTCTGCGCGGGTTTCCTCCGGTTTACTCCCACAGTCCAAAAACATGGATCAAGTCAATTGAATTCTCCAAATTGCCCCATATAGAGTGTGGTTGTGTGAGTGAGTGAATGTGTGCCAAGCGATAGATTGGCACCCTGTCCTAGGTCTATTTGCCCAGCGATGTTTGGGCATCTCGGCCCAAATGACGATGATTTTTTTGGAGATGATACAGCTTTGTTTTTGAAAAATGTTTTAATGTTAAAAAAAAGCCCTAAATGTAATCTCAATGTTTTCAGAAGCCTCTGGTTTAAGACTCAACCTTAAAAATGAGAGATTCTTCCTATTCATAACTGTATATATCAAAACATTTGGTCAATCAGGGTTGAGAATGAAGTTATGCTTTTACTGCACATGCGCTTTAAGAGTGCCCATAAACAGGTGCGAGCGATGTATGTTATTTTATTTTGTGGATTTATTAAGATGCTATATAGCGATATCTTTACCTCAGTTTCTATAAATCCAGGACTTACCTCTAGATTGAAGATCCTGCGGGGAATTCACCAGGGTTGTTCTATTTCCCCAAAGTTTTTCATCCTAACTACTTAATCATTAGTTCTTTAAATTAATAATAACCCAGAGTTGCATGGGATTATTACAGGTGTGTGTGAAAAGCCAACATAATGATATTTAGTGAAGGGCATCTTCCAAACAGTAGGTGGCGGTATTGCACTAATCTGAAAACCTAACCGCCAATAAACAGGAAGAGAAGAAAAGAGACCAACCGCAGCAGCGCTTGTGTTTAGAGCTCTGAGAGATTTAATTAAAAATAAAAGTTGTGCACGTCATCATTATTATCATCAGATCAAATCCAGTTCATTACTGAAGGTGAGATTCTTTATTAAACTTATTAAAGCTTTATACTATGTGTGGATAATCGGGATGAAAATAAGACTGATAGAAAGTGTATTTTAGATTTAAGACTGTTTTCTAGATGCTGTTATTGTTTATAATGCTAATAACTTAAAATATTTATGTGAATGCACTGTAATAACAAGTGATAAAGTATAAAATTATCTGTTTAGGATTCTCTCCCGTTACTCAGTCCTTAAACAAACCGATTTTCGAACTTCATTCAGCAAAACAACTAAAACATTTCATTTATTTCGATTGTTAACGTGAACAAGGTCGTGGAGGTGATGGATCCTATCCCAGCTCTCATTCAACAAAAGGAGGAGAACCACCCTGAACCTGTTACCAGTCTAGGTGAGATTATTAACCACAATGCCACCATACCACCACAAACTACACAAAAGTAAATCACTACACAAAGTCTGAGTCTGTAAAATGTTAATTGATATTTAGTAACTAACATCAGATATAATTACTATATTAAAATTCATCAATTATATAAAACATTTTTACTTTAAAACAATATAAACACTACCTGGTTAAAAAAGTCACTATCTGGATTTAACTAAGCAAATAGGTAAGGGCCTCTATTTTATGGTTCCTGCCTCTTTAAGAACATTGACAATGTTAATTTACATTAAGGTTACAAGGTTTCAAAGGTTCCAAAGTCACAATTAAGGGTCAAAGTGTTTATTAAGGAGTTGAAGAGCGACAAGCATGAAGCTATATGCTCTCTTTGATATTTAATGCAGCCAATGAAGGTTTGTGTGCTGTTTGTATGCTATTTGGGTTTACGTAAAGTTTATTACCTTTTCTAGTATTAAGATGAATTCATATGTAATTGTGGTTTTAAGTCAAGATGTAAATTTGTGGGTTTAAACATGCAAAGGATCATTCTTAAGATTAATAGTTTACAATGTAATAATTGATACATTTGTTTATGTGATTTATGTTGCAGTTCTTACGGTTGGGTGTACAGGTTATATACAAAGTTAAGGTATAATTTAAGAATAAACCTAATCAGTGTTGGAAAGAGTATTTGTGCTGTCGACTTGAAATCGTAGAGAGCTACAGAGTGATTATGTTTTAGCTGTTTAAGTTATTTAAACTGTTGGGAGAGTGGGACGGCATCATATTTGATCTTTAAGGACTTTAAGGACTCAGAAAAAAAAATCCTTAATGATCATGATCAGTGATCATTTAAACATTTGGTAGAAAAACAACAGTGATATTTAATTTAATTGTGAAAGTAAGAACATTTCACATGCACAGTGTGAAGTAAACTTAAGGGACTGGGACTAAACAGCTGTGCAGCATTAGGAAAAGCACTTGTCAGTGAGGCTAACCTGCAAAAAAAAAGAAGATGGGGCCATGTGGTCTTATGAGTTCAGATTTACTCTTTTTCAGAATGATGAGTGCATCAGGTTAAGAAGAGAGGTGGCTGAGATGATGCACCTATCATGCTTAATGTCTAATTTACAAGCCCGAGAGGACAGTGTTATGATTTGGGGTTGCTTTACTTAGTCACGTCTGGTTTCAGCAATGTTACCTGCCCAAAGAATGAGGTCAGCTGACGACCTGAATATACAGAACCACCTGGTTATTCCATCAATGGATCTTTTTCTCCTGATGGCACGGATATATTTTTAAATGACAATGCCCATGATGCATCAGTCTCAAAAAGTGAAAGAGTTTTCAAACATAAAGTTGGCCACCACAGAGTCCAGACTTCAATGCCATTTAAAATGTTTGGAATGTGCTGGTGAAGATTTTGTGCAGTGGTTAATGCTAATATAAGCTTTATAAAGATTGTCTTCTGAGAGACTAATAAGTCACTTTATGATCCACATGACAAGTAAATGTTTTAGAAAAGCTTTGGACAAAATTATGATTCTGCATGCTTATAAAATACCTCTGAGTCAGATGTTTTAAAGTTTAGCCATTAGGAGAATTTAACCTATTTAATGCAGAAAGCACTTGTGTAGCTAAAAACGACTTTTGTCTTTAGAGTTCGAATTCAAATGAACACGCCTTAACCTTCAACCGTTTCCTATTTTCCATCATTTGGTGGTGGGATTCGGCAGACTTTATTATTATTTTATATAATATTAATATTAGAAATTCCTACAATCCCAACTGTGTTAGGAATATGTTGTAAATCTGAAGTCTGCAGAAAACATAAAATGTCTCATGTTTATATTGTTTGCAATAAAATAAAAGTTCATTTTGATTAATTTAAATTGATTTGATCTGTAGTTAACAACCTTATATTCAGAATAATTGGTTATGTCTAATGATTTGATTGTTTGCTTATTTAAGAAATTAAACATTGTTTCTTATATTTTGCCATTATTTCTGCAAATCAGGTGATGTAATGAGGATAATATGTATACAATTTTGATACTTACGTTCATGTTTTGCATTAATTCAAGCAGAGGCTACGAGTGTGAAATGAGTAAGTGGACGTTTTACATTAACTGTAACAGTTAATAAACAGAAAGTAATAATCTAGCAAAGAATTTTTTGTGAATTATGTCCCTTGAGAAGGTGACGAATGAACACTTATGTTTCTAAATCCAAAGACAGTCCAGACTTATGCTACTGTCTTTCAACAGTTTGAAGAGTTTGGTATCATCTACAGTCCATCACAACCTGTGCCATAAATTATTAAATTAAATTAAATTGGGTCATTTATCAGACGCTTTTATCCAAAGCGACTTACAAGGTGAGAACAGGGTTAATCACAACATCCCTGGAGCAATGAGGGTTAAGGGTCTTGCTCAAGGACCCACATTGGTAACTTCAGTGGACCTGGGATTTGAACCCCCAACCTTCAGATTGATAGCCCAACACCCTGACCACTGAGCTAACCCGCCCCTCATCAATTATGTATCTCAAATAAAATGAGAAAGGGACTGCATCTTTGCTTGGTCTGTTTGGTCTTTTGACCCAAAAGATAGCTGTATGAAGAGCACAGGGAGGTTCCTCAAAAAAAATTGTAGTTTATTACTGATTCAGTATTATTGAAATATTAATTTTAGTATAAATATTGTATTTGCAAACAAAACCATGATGCCTGTTTATTTTTTGTTTTGAAGGATCATGGAAATAAAGTTGATGTGGCTGTAAAAGGGATGTAAGCTGGTCTTCTAATAGGCTATGAAGATGCTCTAAAGGATTTTCAATGTGGCAGTATTGGAATAGACTATCATCATACACAACCTCAGAGATGTGCCACGAAGCTTTGGACAACTGTGACTCTGGAGTGTCCACACACTATGAACTCTTCCTATGAATTTCTACAGTGAGTGGTGATGAATATTAAGCCAGACCAATCGTCTGTATGAATGTGGATTATATATAAACAGAACTTCTGGCTGCCTAGTAATCACTAGCTATTAGTAAGTTAAATGCAAACAGGGACAACATTGTTTTACTTCAACTCAAACACATTCAGAAGACAAAATAACAAGTCTGTGGAAAATTCATTTTTCCTCTGTTAAAAAATAACTTCAGCACAATACATCTTTCAGCCTACAGGAATAACCTTTACAAAGTAAACATGAGCACATCCACAGCCAAGAAGAAAAATATTCTGAAACACGGTATGAAAGGAGTCTCACTTCTTCTAAGACATCAGGGTTTTCACATAGGAGAAAAACCCTATAAATGCTCACAGTGTGGAAAGAGGTTTACTAATCAGAGTAATCTTACAAGACATCAGCACATTCACACAGGAGTAAAACCCTACTCCTGCTCACAGTGTGGAAAAAGTTTTACTCAACAGAGTAGTCTTATAGTGCATCAGCGTATTCACACAGGAGAAAAACCCTATACCTGCTCACAGTGTGGAAAAAGTTTTACTCGACAGAGTTATCTTGCACAACATAAGCACATTCATACAGGAAACGCTTATATGTGCTTACAGTGTGGAAAGCGTTTTACTCGACAGCATCATCTTCAACTGCATCAGCGTATTCACACAAGAGAAAAACCCTATATGTGCCCACAGTGTGGAAAGAATTTTACTCAAAAGGGTAATCTTAAACTGCATCAACGTATTCACACAGGAGAAAAACCCTATTCCTGCTCACAGTGTGGAAAATGTTTCACTCATCAGAGTAGTCTTAAACTGCATCAACGTATTCACACAGGAGAAAAACCCTATTTCTGCTCACAGTGTGGAAAGAGTTTCACTCAACAGTATAATTTTCAACTGCATCAACGTATTCACACAGGAGAAAAACCCTATTCCTGCTCACAGTGTGGAAAATGTTTCACTCATCAGAGTAGTCTTAAACTGCATCAACGTATTCACACAGGAGAAAAACCCTATTTCTGCTCACAGTGTGGAAAGAGTTTCACTCAACAGTGTAATTTTCAACTGCATCAGTGTATTCACACAGGAGAAAAACCCTATTCCTGCTCACAGTGTGGAAAATGTTTCACTCATCAGAGTAGTCTTAAACAGCATCAACGTATTCACACAGGAGAAAAACCCTATTCCTGCTCACAGTGTGGAAAATGTTTCACTCATCAGAGTAGTCTTAAACAGCATCAACGTATTCATACAGGAGAAAAACCCTATTCCTGCTCACAGTGTGAAAAAAGTTTTTCCCGATTACCAGAATTGAAAACACACCAGCGCATTCACACAGGAGAAAAACCATATTCCTGCTCAAATTGTGGTAGGAGTTTTACTCATCGGAGTAATCTTATAGTGCATCAACGTATTCACACAGGAGAGAAACCCTATTCTTGCTCACAGTGTGGAAAGAATTTTACTCAAAAGGGTCATCTTAAACTGCATCAACGTATTCACACAGGAGAAAAACCCTATTCCTGCTCACAGTGTGAAAAAAGTTTTTCCCGATTAGAAGAATTGAAAACACACCAGCGCATTCACACAAGAGAAAAACCATATTCCTGCTCAAATTGTGGTAGGAGTTTTACTCACCGGAGTAATCTTATAATGCATCACCGTATTCACACAGGAGAGAAACCCTATTCTTGCTCACAGTGTGGAAAAAGTTTTTCCCAAAAACTTAATTTGAAGCGACACCAGCACACTCACATGAGAGGAAGAACTTCTTTCAGCTCACAGAAGCCAGGTTTTTATCCAAATATTTAGCAAACGTGAGTATACAAATCTTTGGGCAGAAATTATACTACAATTATAAAAACAAGCATAAAATGACAGAGGTCTATATAACGATGTCCACAATACATCTAGAAGTGCAGATGCTTTAAGCAACTCTGGGCATGATGTTTACAATAACTGCTCAACATCACCAACTGAAAAGAGAATCGCTGTGTGAAATATAAGGTAGAAAGGTTTAGTAATTC
>JAFMOC010001219.1:0-31687 GCA_019802505.1 Corydoras sp. C115 | reverse complement strand
ATATTCTTCCATTGGGATCAATTATTTGTAAACATGGAATCAGTTTCCACTCATATGCAGAAGATACACAGTTATATGTTTCAGCTAACCCTAATGATGGTTGTTCAGTCAGTAAGCTCGAGGACTGCATCCAAGATATTAAAACATGGATGTCAAAAAACTTCCTACTGCTAAATTCTGATAAAACAGAGTTTCTGATAGTTGGACCCAAGAACAAAATTAACAAAGATTCTAACACTATGTTAAACCTTGATAACTCTTTAATTAGACCCAGTTCATCTGTAAATAATCTCGGTGTCATTATTGATTCAGATCTCTCCTTTACAAAGCACATTAGCAATATTACTAGAATTGCATTTTTCACCTTCGTAACATTTCAAAGCTACGGAATATCCTCTCCCTCCAAGATGCAGAAAAACTAATTCATGCTTTTATTACCTCAAGGTTAGATTATTGTAATTCACTTCTGACAGGATGTTCTAATAAATCATTACATAAATTACAACTTGTGCAGAATGCTGCAGCTAGAGTTTTAACTAAAACCAGAAAGTTTGATCATATAACTCTTGTATTATCAAACTTGCACTGGCTACCAGTTAAGTTTCGTATCGAGTACAAAAATGTATTAATAACATATAAAATTCTACATAATCAGGCTCCACAGTATCTGAGTGAGTTGATTCAATCATACAAGCCAACACGTGAGCTCCGATCTCAAGGTGTTGGTTTACTCTTAGTTCCTAGAATAAATAAAGTTACTGCTGGTGGAAGAGCGTTCTCCCACAAGGCTCCTCAACTTTGGAATAGCCTTCCAGTTACTGTTCGTGATTCTGAATCACTATTAATCTTTAAACATAAATTAAAAACACATTTTTTTAATCTTGCGTTTAACTAATCCCCTGTAGATAAAGATGTAGGTCTCAGACTTGGCTGTGTTGGAGGGGTAATCTCTGATCAGTGTATGCTGGCGTTTCACCTCTTCACCCACCTCATGATTAATGGGGGGGTGTGGCGCTGAAATGATGCTGTTCCGGGGAGCCATCTCAACTATGTAGAGTCTGCAGTATCTGCCTCTTTTAGTTATGCTGCTCTAGTCAGTGATGCCGGAGTCACATGCTGCACTGTGTCAATAAATTACTTGTCAATAAATTACTTATTAATTAAATGCCATGCTTTATTATTAGCTCTAACTGCCTTCCTTGTCTGTTTCTTTTGAGGTGTCTTCCGGCTTCCTGGAGATCTTCATCCATGGCTCTGCTGACGAATACTGTATGGAACCTGACAAGGCGGTCCTGCAGGACGCCCCCTAATGGACTCACATTGGCCCTGTTAAAATCCCCCACCACAATAAAAACAGCCTCTGGATGTATATTCTCAAGTCCATTGATGTTGCTGTATAGCAGCTTTAGTGCACGGGTCTTGTCTGCTTGAGGGGGGATGTAAACTGTAGTCAAAATGACTGAGCTAAAGTCTCTTGGCAGAAAAAAAGGTAGAACTTTGACTGTGATGAATTCAATCTCTGGCGAGCAGTGGCTGGATATAACTGATACATCAGATCCCCATCGCGAGTTCACCATAACACACACTCCGCCTCCCCTGCTCTTACCAGAGTCCTGTGTTCAGTCCTGGCGGTGGATGGAGAACCCAGCCGGTGTTACACTGTTGTCTGGAACGTCCGCCGATAGCCACGTCTCTGTGAGCGCCAGTACGCAGCAGTTTGTGATGTCACGCTGGAACTTAATCCGGGCGTTCAGCTCATCCAACTTATTCTCCAGCGATTGAACGTTAGCTAGTAGTATGCTCGGAAGAGAAGGGTTGAAGTACCTTTTCCTTGTCCTGTTTAAAACGCCCGCGCTTCTTCCTGCTGTGCTGGCACGTGTGCGATTGTAAACAAAGGGGCAGCGGGACTGGAATGGAAAGCTGCTCGTGTCCACGCTCCTGAATTAATTAAAGTCCTAATCAATTATCAGCTACTTCTCCAAAAATTGGATATGAACCCAGTTCGCCTACCCCATTGAATAATACTACGATTACTTATCTCCTAATTACTGTACTGAAACCCAGTTTCACAAACTGGAGGCGTCAAAAACCACATGCAGTCCTATACAAAATTATTCAAATTAAGCAGTTTATTTATGACATACCAAGTCAAAGCAGTGTGTTCTTCCAAGATAAGCCCAAGATTGTGATCGGCTCTGACCTCCGCACCGCACCAACCCTCTCCAAGACAGAGCACAGTTGCTGACTCTATTTATTGTAAAATTATCCCTCATTCTGCTTGTTCTAAACCAACTCGTCGAAGGAGTTCTGTGGGGGTGAACATACCATGAACATACCATCCCAGTGACATCTCTGGGGGAGCTCGATAACACTCTGCCATCCTTGAGCTTCAGCCGTCAGACTTGATGCGTCATTATTCATGGAACATCTAGGCC
The DNA here is from genome assembly GCA_019802505.1 of Corydoras sp. C115. Lineage (NCBI taxonomy): Eukaryota > Metazoa > Chordata > Actinopteri > Siluriformes > Callichthyidae > Corydoras > Corydoras sp. C115. Next base: position 29,252 of record JAFMOC010001219.1, on the reverse strand, counting down.
TTGGGCCGAAGCCGGCTAGTCTGCCTCCATCTCATTATCGAGGGCACTTATTCCCTTTAATAAGAATCAAGTACCTAGTGTATAAATCTTTAAATTTTATCCCTTTAATTCCCCCTTTGAGCGAGCCCTTCAACGCACCCATCAAATTTGCCCCATATGCGGTGATGACGGTCAGAGTCCATCACTTACATTTATTCAATTGAGTTCTACTATGTCAGTGTGCTGTGCATGTGAGACCTATAATCAGTACATGAAACTACAAATTAAAACACTCAGTTTCCTGGGGCTGTGGGAGTTCCCGCTTCTATCACCGCAATGGGCGCCCGCCACTCAGGTGCCCCACGCCTGCAGTGTTGTCGACTCCATCCATCACTAGGTGGCCATCCTTCTCTCTGTTTCCCCAGGTCTCTGGACACGGCCTACAAATTTCTGATGCCCTATGTGTACTTTTAATGCTATACTAAAGCGTGTGCATGCAGTGTTTTATCACCCCTACTGGGTTAATCCCTTCGAGGGGAAAAAGAGAGAGATAGAAAACTATGGTCCACTCCTCATTGCCTATGGATCATATTCAAAGAAGACACACAACACATAATCATTAAAATTATCACCAAGGTTGTCTATGGAAAAATCAAACAAGCATGGGTTGTTATTATTCATTCATTCATTCATTATCTCCCGCTTTATCCTTATATCCTTATATTAGGGTCGCGGTGGGGTTCCCCATGCCCATCCAGGGGAGAACATCTCGGGCGCTGGGCAGATAGACCCAGGACAGGGCGCCAATCCATCGCTGGGCACACACTCACTCACACAGACACACTCTATATAGGGCAATTTTGAGAATTCAATTGACTTGATCCATGTTTTTGGACTGTGGGAGGAAACCGGAGAACCCGGAGGAAATCCACGCAGACACGGGGAGAACATGGAAACTCCACCCAGATGGGGATTCGAACCGGGAATCCCTAGCGCTGAGAGGCGAACGTGCTAACCACTAAGCCACCGTTGTTATTATTATTATTATTATTATTATTATTATTTGCTGGATCATACTGCACTGTCAGTTCTGTCCGCTAGAACCAGCAACTTCAATTGTTTGGTTAGTAAAGTTAAACACAACATCAAACTTAATTTTTTTGTATTGTTTATACAAATCACACAACATAAGTTTAATAAACTCCTTCAGTGCTCGACCTGGAGGAAAAAAATAAAACCTTTATCAAACAATTTGTAAAAAAAAACAATGCTGCAAAAAATCATAATGTTAGAAATCCAGGTTCTTCTTCTGTCTCTCCGTCACGATCTGTCACTCGCTCTCTCAGCCCTGCCTTCTAGTTCCGCTTTCGCTCCGTCACCAGATGAGGCTGATTAGTTTGATGGGTCGTTTATCTTATTTAAACTCTGCTTTCACACTGGACAAACGCGAAGTATTGTCCCTGGTTTACCATACGTACTGAGCGATTTTTGGCTGTTATTCTATACCTGTTCTATCTGCGTTCGTCTTGTGGTGTATCTGGTCTCGGTGAGTGTGCGTCTGTTTTGTGTTAGCATTTGTTAGCATCTGTGCTCTCACCTCTGTGTTTAGGCCAGTGTGTTTAGTTGTATGAGTGAACGTCCGTGTGACTCTGTGGTCGCTCCCAGTGTCTTGTTGATTAATCCTCTTTCTGTTTCCAGTGTTCACCCTGTCCCTAGAGTCCTGTGTCCCGGGAGCGATCGTTGTCTCTGTCCGTCCGCTCAGGTGGTTCGGCTTCGGCCGGTTGGGGCGGAGTTCGCTCTCACCCCAGCTCGCTCCGCTGGCGCGTCACCACCTGAGGGCGTCCGTGTCTCAGTGTTCACTCAGCTTACTAACGGTTCCAATCTGTTTACAAATAATCTCTCTATCGGTGAACTAACATTGTTTTCTCCTCTGTGTATTAACCATCTCGCTGTCTCCCCTTCCCTTGTGTGTTTCAGTTTCGTTTTGAGCCGCTCGTCGTTCCGTTCAGTTCACCATATCTCTTTGAGCACTTTCAGCACGTATTCTTCCTTCAGGGTTTGGTCTAGCACTCTCTTTGACACGCCTATCTGTTCTATCGTAGGTTTTGTTATTTTGTCTACTAAAGACAACCTCACTAGACTTTTCCTCATTTCGTCACGCATAGCCAGTGTAGGGTTCTCTTTCTACAGCGTACTTATTATATCTGTGTATCTTGTTTTATTGGTTTGTTCTTTTGCTCGGTGTTGTGCTCTTCCCAGTCCTCCGTTCCAGGTTCCACACCCCGGCCTGGGTCCAGTTGGCAACACCCCTCTCAACCAATACTCCTCCTGCACCACCCTACCTCTGCCTTGCTTATTAATAAACATTATCTGTTCTGCATCTACGTCTCCAGACCACTATTTTCACGTTTTGTGACACATAACATTAATCATTTGTGTTATGTGTCTTGGCAAAACATTTTCTCAAACTCCGACCTGGAAAAAATATTACCTCATAATTTTGTCCTCATTATTTAATGTCAGTCAGTCCAGTCTAGTGTAGTTAATTATCAGTCAAATCTTTATCCTTCATTAAACAAAAATTTTACTCTGTCCATTTTATGCTTGGTGATTAAATATATACATATATATTTTTCATGTTAAAAGAAGTGATATTTATTTAAGAAAGATAATAGAAAATGAGAAATCACACCCCACTCTCTGACTAGTTATCAGAGAACGTCACTATTATGGAGACCATAATAGTTGCTTGTTTTAAAACAACACTTTCTGATAATAGTGCGGACGTGGTTCTCAGCTCTGTCGACTCATTGAAACGGATATATTGAAGTGAAAAAAGTTACAGTGGATGTACATCTGAACTAAATGTCAACGTATACATTCTTGACTTGATATACTCAGCATAATAAGATATCATAATTCTCCTTTACAATTCCCCCCTTGATTTATTTTAATCATTCAATCGTCCTAACAGATTAATTTCAGATTTGTGTGGTTCTTCTTTTAGGTACTGCTTGTTTACATTATTGAAGTTTTTGTTTTGGGGGCCATGTGGAGGCCTTGTGAGCTTGCTCTGCCAGATGCTTCAACACCACAGTTCCCCACGCAGTCAGTGTGTAGATGCGTACCTGCGCTGTCTAGCTTTGTTAAGCTTAACTACTAAATTAAGTGTTATTAGGTTATTTAGTTACTTTTTTACTTTCTCTTGACAGTTCAGCTACTTCATCAATATTACATAGAATTTATTATGCTTTTTGTTTTTATTTTATTTTATTGGTCTTGACGCTGATCTTCACACACCGCATTGTGAGAACCTCCATCCGACGCTAATACAGCCAGATTCACTAGAGTTGGATCTCCACCAGCTGTTGCCGCTGCTTTGTTTCATCATCAGCTGTAACAGCGGGAACTAAACTTACATCTCTACCCACCCGAAGCTAAGTTTATTTCTTCATTTATATATAAACTTTACAATGGCACTTTCCCCTCTGGTTGCGTGCCCTCAGTGCAGTATGTATAGGCAGTATGTAATGCTAGAAGAGCGCATTCGGGTTTTAGAACAGGGTCATGTTAGTAATGGTGTGTCAGGGATCAGTTTAGCCAGCCCAAATGCCACAAGATCAGGTCCTAAATCTCCGGCTTTAGAGCCCTCGCAGCAGGGCGAGTGGGTGACGACCAGGCGACGTACACGTAGAACTGAGCATCACTCTTTTAGGATCCACGTGTCCAAACGTGGACAACCCAGCAACCATAGTCCGGTGCATCCCGGGGGCCAGGGCTCCAGACATCAGGGCGAACCTCAAAATGCTGGCTAATGCTAAACGCTCATTCTCTAGAATAGTTATCCACGTCGGCACTAATGACGTTCGTCTCAAGCAGTCAGAGATTACTAAAGCTAATGTTAAAGAGGTGTGTGGAACCGCTGCAATGATGTCTGATGAAGTAGTTGTCTCTGGTCCCCTACCAATTAGGCGTGGCAGCGAAACCTACAGCAGGTTATGGTCGCTGTGTTGCTGGATGTCTAAGTGGTGCTCAGGAAACAACATTACCTTTATTGATAATTGGTCTACTTTTGAGGGAAGGCCTGGCCTTTTGAAATGGGACGGCATCCATCCTTCCCGGGAGGGTGCTGCGCTCATGTCACATAACATAGCCGATAGGGTTTTTTCTTCAGATAGGAATAAAAATTGACAATTCAGAGCCAAGGCCAGGCAGCAGACAGAATGGCCTAACCAACTGCCTGCGAACTGCCAGGAGTCGTCACCCACAATAACTAGGTTCCATACCATTAAGACAGTATCGCAGTGAGCAAAAAACAAAAAGAGTCCAAAAAGTGTGCCAAAAAATCTCATTAATATCAAAACAATCTCAAGTAATGTAAGAAACACTTTTAAGTTAAAACTTGGGTTATTAAACATTAGGTCACTTTAATCAAAATCAGCTCTAGTTCAAGAAATAATAACTGATAACTTCCTAAATGTCTTTTGTCTCACAGAGACCTAGATTAGGGCCAATGAATACCTAGCATTAAATGATGCCTCTCCACCTGGTTATACTTATGCTCATAAACCACGTCTTAGTGGACGAGGAGGTGGAGTGTCTATGATCTATAAAGAAAACATAAATGTAACACTTAATAATAAATATGAGTCAAAATCCTTTGAAGGGCTTGTACTCAACATAAGCAGCTCATCTGCATTGAAGAATAAATACAATCTAATGCAACTTATTACCATATACCGCCCTCCCGGCCCATATACAGAGTTTTTTTAAAGAATTTGGCCTTATTAGTCGGTGACTTCAATGTTCTCTTTGAAAACCCACTAGACTCATTTAAATTAGCCTTTGACTCCATCCTATATTCCATGGGCATTACTCAAAGTGTGGTTAGTTTTATCACATGGTATTAACATTAAAAAATTAACTATTGTTCCACTAAGTGAGGTAATCTCCGATCACTATTTGATAACCTACGATTTAGAAATTGATATTGATCCAGTCATTAAACCGCAATATGTTATGAAGCGTACAATCATTCTCTCTACTGCTGTATCATTCCTACAACATTTACCCGAATTAAACATTAAACCAGCATCAGAACCCGATGAAATTGTTGTTGCTATTGTCCTGTTGTTGCTGCCCGGCCGCTCAAGGAGGATGAGTCCCCCATTGAGTCTTGGTCCTCCCAAGGTTTCTTCCTTAAATAACAACATAAAAGGGAGTTTTTTCTTGCCACTGTCGCTTCGGCTTGCTCTTTGGGGGTTTAAAGGCTTTTCATTCTGTAAAGCTGCTTTGTGACAATGTACTGTTGTAAAAAGCGCTATATAAATAAATTACTTGACTTGACTTAACTTGAAAACACAGCGGAATACCTTAAACACGTGTTTTTCTGCAACCTTAGACAGTGTCACTCCACTTAAACTAAAAAGGATTAAACATACAAGAAACAAACCACTAGAACCATGGAGCCTAAGTGGAGAGAAACTAAATTAAAGGTATTTAGGGTTGCAGGGAAGCACAGTATGACTGAGTACAAACATGCACTCAATGCATCGAAGACTAAATATTATTCTGAATTAATTGAGAACAACAAAAACAACCAAAGATTCCTCTTTAGTACCATTGCCAAATTAACTCGAAGTGCTACTGAATCAGACTCACAGATTCACTCACAGTTCAGCAGCAATGATTTCATGAATTTCTTTAGTGACAAAATTGAAAACATAAGACTTAAATCATCTAATGCATTGTGTAGCCTAACCAATAATCAACCCTCAATGATTTCTGAAAAATCTAGTGGTAGAGAAAATAATATAGTACAAGAGTTAAATACCTTTAACCCCATATCTAAAAAAGAGCTTGTCTCATTAATTACACAATCAAAATCAAAACAACATCCTGTCTGTGTTACCATTGTCCGTTCTTCCCCGGAGGAGGGCGGCTAACGCGGAGGTGTTGCGTTCAGCCGCTCGCGCCTAATGAGCGCTCCCCGGTTACCGACCACGCGGGGAAGAATGCGTGCGTGGGTCCGAGGAAGCACTCCCACGAGTTACGACCTGCACGGAGAAGGTGTGCAGCGCCGTACCGTGGTTGTACGCGGAAGGAGAGTCCAAACACCGGGATAAAATCCAAAAATGTATAATTTAATAAAAATTGGTGACGGGACACCAACAGAAAGGGGGAACAAACGAAACAAAGTAACATCGGGTATACAAACCGCAAAATAAAGACGTGCGACAACTAACGGGAAAACTAAGAATAAATACAAAAGGAACTAAACACGTGAACAAAACAAACCAATCACCCAACAGAAACAATTAAGGAAACAAACGAGGGACAGGTGCCACAGGCACCTGTGACAGTCTGTTAGACCCAATACCTATTACCAAATTACGGAGAATGAGAGATGGTCAAAGATTTAATGCGTGTTCTATTGTGTAAAATATCTGACACCAAAGATATTTGTATTAAACGGTAACTTTAGTTACACTAGTGCTTCTTTGCACTAAGTGGGTTAATTGTATCTCCATGGTTTAAGCCAGGGGTGCCCACACTTTTCTGGCCCGAGATCTACTTTTCCATTGGACAGGTCATCGAGATCTATCAGGGTCAATCTCTATTTTTTAGGCTTTTGTATTGAAACCTGTTTACACACAATGTTAGTATTGTCGAATCTGTTAGAATTGCTCTTTTATTAAACACATTCCAGCAAATAGCACGGAGAAAACCTGATTTGAGTTAAACACACAGTATGCAGCACAAATGTAAAACAATCACTGTAACCTGCATTTCCCCAAACAGAACATCCATCCATCCATCCATTATTTTCCACTTTATCCTCTATTAGGTATCGGGGGGGGGGGGGTTCCCAATGCCCATACAGATACACCCAGGACAGGGGGGCAATCTATCGCTGGGCACACACTCACTCACACTCACACTCTATATGGGGCAATTTGGAGAATTCAGTTGACCTTGATCCATGTTTTCGGACTGTGGGAAGAAACCGGAGAACCCGGAGGAAAACCACGTGGACACTGGGAGAACATGGAAACTCCACTCACTCTAAATTAAAGTGGAACATTTTAGTTCTTTTGGAGCAAAGTCCTTCACTCGTCTTGTCAGTCAAATAAAGTGTAAAAACATAAATGGAATCTAATGTAGGTGATTCTCGAAGCTGTGCTTTGGATTTAGTCACGGGGGCCGGTTTTGGGAACAGCGGGGGGGGGGGGGGGGGGGCGAGATAGAGATCGCGATTCAGAATGAATCACATTGTGTGTGAATGTGTGCGCGTGTGTGTATAAGCGCTTCCGATACTGTGCTGATACGTTATAAACGCTTTTTTTTTCTCAAACCTCCGTCGCGATCGACCTGACACCCCTTCGCGATCGACGTATTGAGCACCCCTGGTTTAAGCTATATCTGACTCAGAGGTATTCTGTAAGCATGCAAAAATCATAATTCTGTCAGAGGGTTTTATAATATATGGATAGAGGCTATATTGACGTGGATATATCTAAATATCCATCAGAGGTCAATCTTATAGCTGCTAAAAATACACCATTTAGTTGGAAATAAATTAAGCTTTGAATACCAGCCTTGGAGGATTAACTGGAAACTTTGTTTAGGGTAATAACAGTATTTATTATAAATTATTTATTAAGAACACGAAGATACGATTACTGAACAGATTTATAATAAAAAAGTTACCTTTAAAAGTTACTTCAGGTACAAACTCACGTGTTATGCGAACGAAGGAAAAATGCCGGAACCAAGACCAAAGCAAAGCAGGCCTTGGCTAAGCAGAGCCTGACCAGGTCAAAACCAAGCATAGCAGGGCCCAGCAGCAGCACTGGCCGGAGCTAGACCAGGAGAAGAGAGAGGGAGTTTGCCTGTTACATCCTTTTCACATCAACCCTTAATCTTTTTGATGATGATAATAAGGCTCGAAGCCAGGATTCTTCATTCAATTTATATGCTAAGGGGGCCAGGTCATCACGATGTGAAACCCTTGTTTGAAACCAGTTTTAGGGACAAATGGTATCGGCTGAGACTGATGTGTCGTGAGCTGCATTGTTTGTGAGGAGCCATAGGTGTGATGCTTCATGCTGATTGTCATTTGAAATACAAGGACTGGTTGAGTTCCTCATACAGACCAGATGTTCTTATATTTGAAAGTGGCTACAGTACTCCAGAAATCTGTAATGTTCTATTAATCTACTATATAGCATAATCTAGCTTGTTATGCCTTGTATATAAATAAGCACTTTTAGAAGGTGATCATATGCATACCAAACATGACATAGTGCAAACCATATTCACTCAATAAAACACAGGTTTCATTATTTCTTCAAAACACAGCAATTAATGCAATACCACAAAGAATCCTCTGCCTTCTTTTCAAACAGCAATAACTTTTCCCTACCTTCACTTATTACTTATTAATGACCTCATCAAAGAAACACACACAGACACAGTGCTTAATCAGAGATAAGAGCAGAGCAGAGCAGAGACAAATCTTGTAAGGAATGTGTCTATTTTCCAACCTTAAATTACCTCTTAATTTAATAACCCACAAACTAATACCCATATTTTTTTATAAACAAATCTATTAGGTTATTATTTAAAATAGGGTTATTGTCCTTTAACCCTATTTTAATGATTTTAAAACCTTAATAGATTAATTAATTATTATTTATTGTGAGCAACATGTGACCTGTGGCGTGGTAGCTCAGTGGTTAGGGTGTTGGGCTTTCAATCTGAAGGTTGTGGGTTCAAATCCCAGGTCCACTGAAGTTACCAGTGTGGGTCCTTGAGCAAGACCCTTAACCCTCATTTCTCCAGGAATGTTGTGATGAACCCTGTGCTCACCTTGTAAGTCGCTTTGGATAAAAGCGTCTGCTAAATGAACGAATGAATGTAAATGTGACCTCAATGCTGGCAGCAGTTAAGGTTCAGTCAGGCTGGTTATTTAAACAGTTGGTCACAGACAGACAGACTGATGGACCGGTGAACTAGACAGCTCTCTTGATCCTGAGACACTGACCATATTTAATTCTAGCGTCGACGTCTCCCAGATCTGTGCGAGTCTGGGATCAACAGACCCTCACCTGTCTTCGGTTGAGCACGCCCTCACTTTTCACCAGAAATTCTCACACAGCCTCCATCAAGTATTTTCAAAGCACATTGTTTGACTCCAAGCACTGACATGCTCACCATCATTGAACTGAGTAAATACTTTATTAAAGCAGTAACCATCAAATTAGAAAATTAAATTTTTATCTTGTATATATAGATTTCCAACTGTATTTAAAATTTTTCCTAGTTTAAATCTCTTTAATGACTGGATACCTTTTCACCCTCCTCTGTATCTGCTGCTGATAATTTCCCCATTGTGGGGCAAATAAAGGTTTATCTTATCTTATCTTATTTTGTCTTTTACACTCTATTGTTAAGCTTAAATTTTACTTTTATCTTTACTTTATTCTAATTCACAGTGTTTCTTAACTTATTATTGTATCATGTTATTTTACCCTCACTCACTACTACCATATCTTTTATTTATTTATTAATTTACTCATTTGTTCTTAGTTATGCTAATATATTATTTGGTTACTCTCCCCCACAATATAGAAAAGAGTTTAGAGTACAAAATGAATCGGGATTTAGTTTCTACACTCATAATGTCAAACACTCATACCTAACCCACATAAACAACAACACTCACAAGTTAACATACTAAAATATACAGTGGTACCACACCCAAACCAACACAATTATCACACACAAGCATCATTGGTGGTAATCACCGCCATGTGTTCCATGATTAATCTTACCCATATCTGCTCATTCTCTGCCTTTGTAACTCTCGTTTAGCATTAACTGCCAACTTTCTCAACCCACTTGCACCTTTTGCCTCCTTTTCTATGGCATCTACTTTCTTTTGCATTACAGACAACAAATGCTCACACCCATCCTTGCCCAACGGCGGGGCAGTATCAGTGGGGTAAAGCCCTGCACCACACCAATCATTAAACATTTTCTCAACTTTCTTTATCACCTTCTTCACATGATTACTTACTTCTACTCTCTCCAACACCTCCTTTTTGACTTCACCAGCAGTCAACTTAACCATTTTAATCAACACACGAGCTCTCACACACACTCCCGCACAACTCCTCTATTCAACTTCTCTCATGCGTGCATGAGCAATATTCCACAAATGCAGCTGCTTTTGCTGTATGCTGAATTTCACTTTTATATTTCTCTTTTCTCTTACAACTGCGAGCACAGTGTTTTAACTTAACAAACCTTAAACAAACAATAATTTGGTGTTCTTAGGGATCCAACCCAGTAGAACTGTCCAAACAGTGCTAAACACTGTGAATCACAACGTCCAACCCCCGTTTATTAGTATTCCCCCTTATAGGTTTAGAACCTGGATGAATTATCCAAACGGTTGAGACGGGTCAGTCCGTGACTGGACACGCACAGAGAGCTACCCCGTTCGCCTCAGTAATGCAACTATGGGATTCTTTGAATCCTCTGGATTAACAGACTTTAGTAAAACCCAGCATTCAGTAATTTCTCAACACACATAAAATTGACACCAACTACATCTATTCACAGATACTTGGAAGAAAACACAGCAGCAAATGAAATCAAGTTATGTTAAGCATATTGCTTTAATTTAATTTTTAATTTATATTCCACTACAGCACTTCTGCCATACTCATGACTAAATAAGTATCGTGAGCTAACTATAGGAACAAAGTTCCTTACCGTATTGGGCGCCCGGTGAGTACTACACAATTTCTATTGTTGGAATAAACCATTTATTCAATAGGACCCGATTATCTGCACTGAAATCAACGACCTTCAACCATCCTCTGCTACCAATTGTTAGGAAATCAATATTTCCACGATGAACCTTTTCTGAAGGCGTCAAAAACCACATGCAGTCCCGTACTAAGTTATTCAAATTAAGCAGTTTATTTATGACATACCAAGTCAAAGCAGTGTGTTCTTCCAAGATAAGCCCAAGATCAACATTGGCTCTGACATCCACACCGCACCAACCCTCACCAAGACAGAGCCCAGAAGTCCAGTTGCTGACTCTATTTATTGTAAAATCATCCCTCATTCTGCTTGATCTAAACCAACTCGTCGAAGGAGTTCTGTGGGGGGGGTGAACATAACATGAACATACCATCCCAGTGACATCTCTGGGGGTGCTCGATAACGCTCAGCCATCCTTGAGCTTCAGCCATCAGACTTGTTCATGGAACATCTAGGCCTTGGGCCGCAGCCGGCTAGACTGTCCCTATCTCATTATCAAGGGCACATATCCCTTTAACATCGAGTACCTTGTGTATAAATTTTTTAGTTTATCCCTTCAGTTCCAAACCCCAACACTGTTTGCTTGTCTGCCAGGATTACTTACAGGCATCATGCTGAAGAACCTGTCTTCTTGAAGGTTTTATCCAGACATCAGTGAGATCAAAATGCCTAGTGAATCAAGGCTGTTGGTTTAATTATTCTTGTCTCCCAACGATTGTTGTACTGCAAATGGCTGAACTCAGACTGTGTTAATACTCTACCTGCTTTGAGCTTCAGCTTCAAACCTGCACCCTTCTTTCACCATCTTCCAAAAGCATAGCTATGTTGCTGCCTCTATATTTGCCATATCTGGTTCATGGTGTTTGGCCTATTTTTGTGAAAGGATGCTACTTAAATCCATGCTACATTTGACACGTGCTACAGTCCCGGGTTAGATCCCATTAAGAAATGTATGATATTCTCTGAGAAACTATGTGTAAGCTAATCTTGCCATTATATTTAGGGATATCCTTAAAATAAGATAGTGATATTGATTAAATACTATATCTTTCCCAGTCAGGCAACAAGGGTATACTCATTTAATTTCTTTGTCAGTATCTTTAAAAGGAAGACAGGCAGGCAACTCTATTTCAGGCAGGCAGTATTTATTTTCTTTGTCAGAATCCAGGCAGGCTGGCATGCAGTTTTTATCTTCTTTATGATAATCTTTAAAAGGCAATCAGATGCAGGCAGCAGGCAGCATTTATTTTCTTGGTCATAATCCAGGCAGGCGGGCCATATTGATTTTCTTTTTCAGATTTTCTTTTTAAAGCAGCCTCCTTCCCTTGATTTGTATCAGGGTTTCTGTGCCCCACCTATATTATGTCAAACTCCTCCCATTAGTGTACCCAGCGTCTAGAAAGTGGGTGCCTCACTTGTCAGTAGGCATTGCTAGTCATACTTACCTGGCAGTGGTGAAACCATGATGGGTGAAGTGGTTCACCCAAAGTGAGATTGGATCGCTTCTCGGCCTTTTGGCTAAGATCAGGCGATCGAGACTGCGATTGCCTCTCTGCAGGTACGTCCTGAAGCCTGGTTAGTGACTTCGGGAACTCCTGCCAGAGAGGAAATTTGTTTTGTCAGTTCAGTTTCAAAAACAGAACTAGGCAAATTTTAACTAACTTATTTGTTCTTATTCCTGCTTTTTAGGTTCCTGTTTTTATCTGGATTTTAAGGTATTTGCTTTTATTTGTATTTATTGAGGTTTTAGCAGTTACCTTTTAGTGAGCTGTTGGTGCCTCCAACATGTCGGCTGCTCGGGCCGGCATGAGGAGGCACCACAGCGTGCGTTTCACATTTTTAGAAAAAAATGGATGGCTTATAGAGGCTTATGTCAAGGCTTGACTTTTCTAGAAAACACTTCCAGAGAGTGCTAGGTTTTATCCCCAATGAATTGAACTGTATTTTGTCATTACCGCGAAACAAGGGATTTGATGTGAGTTTTCGCGCTTGCTACACTGTTGAGAAGTTTCTGGCTTAAGTTTGAAAATGTTAAAGACCAGGGCCCGTATTTATCAAACTTCTTACAATTGCTCCTAAGAATGCTGCTAAGAATGGACTTAAATTGAAAATTATTCTTAGTTAAAAGCTGAGACTAAAAATGATTTATTAAGCCTCTCAGACTCACTTTAAGCGAAGTGTTGGAGTAATTCTCAAGTGTCAGTCTAAGAGCTAATTTACGACACCTGTCAGTGACGCAAAGCTAATTCTGGGATGACGTCATTTCCAAACCCCCGGCAAGAACCAATCACTGCATAGGATTTCAAGTTTAAGATTATTTCCTGAGAAATGTGAAGATCAAAGTTTTAAAAAAGTTGAAATACTTTCATTTTAATTAAGAATGGTGCAATTTTTATTTTTGTTAAGAATGTCTTAAATAAAACACTGTATTCATGTTGTTAATAAATAATCTGAATAAAAACAAGTCTTCATGTTGTTGCAATCATGTATTTGTTGCTGACAAATTTAAACAGGTGCTAGGCTGATTAAACAATTTGTCACATGCTTTTCATCAATTAAAAGCTTTCATTGATGCTGTGATCACTAAAGCCATGGATTCTAAAAGGAAACCGAACTGGAGAGTGGAGGAAACACTTACACTTGTAGAGTTAATAGAAGAACGAAAAAATATTATAAAAGAGAAGTTCGGTCCCACACTAACTAGTGCGGACAAAAAAAATGCTTGGGAGGACATCTCACGACTTATGATTGCATCTCATGTTGCCTGCATTCGTTCACCATCTGACTGTGATAAGAAATGGTATAATATTCTGTCAAAAAGCCGCACAGAAATATCCGCCTATAAGTCATATATGACACTGGTATGTATAAATTTCCATTCTTTCTTTTGTTATTCATATATTTTCTCTGATTTATTTTGGTGGACCACCAGGAAAGCCTCTTAGCGCAGTTTGTGAAGTGGTACAGCGTATCCTTGGGGAAGACAATGCAGTGATTTGTGGTGTGGACGGGGGTCAGGATCCAGCATTATTGAAATTTAAAAACCTATCTCAAAGGCAAGTTTTAAAAAATCATTTATTTACATTTGCACACAAACACTGTGATGTTAATTATCAATTCAAATTTATTGCATCGTCAGCAATGAAGAAGCTGATCGTGCTATGGACCCTGCTGGCTTGAGCACTGATTCTCCATCTGCTCCTCCGTTTTTGACCGAGCTTCCAAACACCTCAAGTCATGACTGGCTGGAGGAAGAGTAGTCGTCTGAAGGAGGTCTGGTAGAGGACTTACTCCCGAATGACATACAGGAACTGAAAAGGCAAAAGTTAAAGCTACAAATTAAAGTATTGAAATTGCAGTATGAATATTATAGTCGAGCGCTAAAAAAATGAAAGGAACAACAATAAACATGTAAAGCCATACTTATCTTGATGCCTAATTATTGTGCACATTTATACATAAAATTGACATCTGTACCTAAAATGAAGGATTGCAAAGTGTTGTCTGTGGCCTGTCGCATCACGTGTGCTGGCAGGGGTGCTCTCATCTCCATCTTCATCACCGTCATCACGGTTCTCCAGTGTTGGGGGGGGGGAGGGATATTGCGCTTCTTACAAATATTATGCAGAATTGCACATGCCATTATGATTCGTCACACTTTTTCCGGAGTGTACCAAATTTCAGAATGTAAAATGTGGAATCTGTGCTTCCACTGGCCAATCCCTCTTTCTACCACACTTCGTGTAGAACGGTGTGCCCTGTGAGATGTTTTCACGAAAATTAATTAGCTATAGCCTAAATTTGGATTATACAAAAACAAAATACATATGGATAACATAGTAGACATACCTATTGTAGTTGATTTGGGCTTCCGTCACTGTTCTGGAAAACGGTGTGAGCAGCCACCTGCGTAAGGGATATCCTTTATCACCTAAAAGATGACATCCGGGTGGCACAAGTCCTGTTTCAAAGAGTTTGTTCATCCTCATTATGCTGGGAGCAATGATCTTTATGTGAGTGCCATCAATTGCACCTACAACTCCTGGGAATCCAGCTATCTGCATAAACTGGGTTTGCTTCTGTTGGATGACACGGGGTGTTGTTGGAAAGTCAATAAAACGCATGACAATGTGTTGCGCTGTAAGTGCCATAATTGTTTGCATGACAACTCGGCTAATTGTTGGTTGGGATGGTCCCATATCATCAGCACTACACTGCTGCATTTTTCCTGTTGCAAGAAAACAAAGCATCAGCACTACTTTTAATTCAGCTGGGATGGCGTTGCTGCGTGTAGTTGATGGTGAGATGACATCTCTCGCTAAGTCAGTGACAAATATAATTCCTGTTCTGTCCAGTCTATATCGTTTAATTAACTGAAAGTCATCAAACATTTCAAAGACATTTTTCCGCTCTTGGAAGGTTCGCACGCGTCTCTGTCTTCTCAGTGCCATCTCTGCCCCCCGGTGGCGACTCTCAACAACTTAAGAGACCTCTGGAGCAGTCTTAACTTTTCGGGAGAGTAAGAGTGATTCTTAGACTTCAGAGTTTTGATAACTGGCACTTACACTTAACTATGTGATTAGGAGCAAATCTATGAATTTTTCAGCACTTAAGTCCAAAATTCCACGCTAAGAAGTTTGATAAATACGGGCCCAGTTCTCCAGTTTTAAAGTGGAAAAACTTTCGGACAATTCACTTAAAACAGTGTTTGTTCGGATGTTTAATGAAACTGTTACTGGAGAAGACATTTGTACATGGCTGGGAAGATTTTGCACGGTTAAGAGCCAACCTATGAAGGTGTTAGATGAGGATGGCATATGGAACACTTGGCGTGTTCCCATTCAACAATGGGAAGACCCAAGCAGTTACCTTGGCCTGAAACAGCTACCCTCTATGATGTGTTGGGTGAAAACCGTGGTTACATCTTCTATCAGGGAATGCCAAAACTCTGCCACAAGTGTGGCAGATTTGGTCACTTGATAGAAGCGTGCCAAGAAACAGTGTGGGGTAAGTGTAGAGAAATCGGGCACACTTTTGAAGAGTGCACCAATGGCAGACGGTGCAATTTGTGTGGAGAATTCAACCACCTCTACAGGGATTGCCCAAAATCTTTTGCCAACAAGTTGAAAGCATCAAAGATGGCCGCCCCACCAATCGATGAACCAGAGAACAAAGGAGAGGGGGAGGTTTTGGCGGGAAATTCAAACCCACAGCCTCCTCCAGATATAGGTCAAGAGGAGGAGGCTGTGGGTGGAGCCACAGTCACAGAGAAAGAAGACAAAATGGAGGAAACGACATAGAGCGAAAGTGATGGTGAGACAACGACAGTATCAGAAATAGTAACACCTAGCATAAGTGAAGAGGCAAGCTCACTGTCAAGTGCACAAACCTGTAAGAGTTTGATCCTGAGCAGTATCTCCTCTGTCGATTTCGACAGAGAAGAAGCAGAGGGCGAAGCAGGGGTCATGTAGTTCCTCATCGGGAGACCTGAACCGCCTGTGGCCCTCTAATTCGCCAAATGAGGTAACTTTTTTGTGTGTTGAGCTAACATCATCCACGCCGAAGGTTCCACAAGAGCATAGCTCTGTGGTGCCCAAGGCCAGGCACCATTGCTTCACTCCGAACTCCCAACAAATGGAGGATAGGGGGCAGCATGTGTCACATGATGTGACGTGATTTTAAATTGGTTTTAATTCTCTGTTAAGTCTTGTGTTTTAAACTCCTTTAATTAAGTACCGTTTTTTATATTTTTTTAATTGTTTTTTACCATTAAGTGCTTATGGCTCTCACAGTCATAACAATTAATGTCAGGAGTGTGAGAGCCCCCGCAAGAGCACATAGCGTATTATCCCATCTGAACACTCTTAGTGCAGATGTGTTTCTGTTGCAGGAGTGTTCGCTGCCTTTTGCAAAAGAATACAGAAAGTGGGAACGGATCTGGACTCCTGGGCCCTCCATCTGGAGCGGCTCAAATTTCAACTGGGCAGATGGAGTGGCCATTTTAATTAAGAACCCCCACATCTTGGTGAAGGGCAGCACTGTGGTGAGACCCGGACGTGCACTTTTAACTCACCTGACTTTTTTAGATAGGGATTTTACAATTTTAAATGTGTATGGTTTTAATTAAAAACAAGAACGGTACGAGCTTTTAGAGGACCTGCAGCCCCACATGTTGGGATGCGTCCCTCTCATAGTAGGGGGGGATTTTAACTGCGTTTTAAACAGGACTGACCGGAAAGGGGCAGGGGATGTTTTTAGAAATGACAAAACATCGATTTTATTGAACAATTTAGTAAAGGACTTTAAACTAGAGGAGGGCTTCACCTGGTTCAGTGGTGATGGTACCAGAGCCTCTCGCATCGACTATGTTTTTACACGGGACTGTCCACCAACCGATGCTAAATTGATCCCTGCTTTCTTCTCTGATCACGTCATGCTGTCCTGCACTCTATCACTTCCCTGTGGTGTGACTGAAGGTGGAGGGGTGTGGAGGCTGAACTGCTCTCTGTTACAAGAGGAGGAGGTAGTCAGAGAGTACAGAGAACAGTACAGACTCTGGCAGACCCTCCAAGACTTGTACGATTCACAAGCACAATGGTGGGAAATGGTCAAGGACAGGACAAGAGACTTTTTTAAAAAGAGAGGGGCGCAAAAAAAGAATAAAGAGAAAAGGCGCATAATGGGGCTGCAAAAAAGACTGCAGAGATATTTTAACCTTTTAAATAATGGTTTGGATTTTAATGATGAAATAAAAGAGGTCAAAAGGGAAATGTCGGTTTTAGCAAAGATAATTAGCCATGGAGTGTTTTTAAGAAGCAGAGAACGGGAGATTGAAGAAGGAGAAAAATGCACAAGGTACTTTTTTAAAAAGATTTTATCTAAAAATAACAAAATTACACTTTTAAAAAAGGAGGACGGTTTTTATAAAACAGATAAAGATATTTTAAATGTAATTGAAACATTTTATGAAAACCTGTACTCAGAAAAAATTGTGCATTATGAAATTTTAGATGACGTCCTTCAATTTTTAGAAAAGAGACTCGACGGACGGCAGGACTTTTCAACACATGATTTTACTATTTTAGAGGTGTCAAAATGTATTAAAAGTTTTAAACAAGGGAAGTCCCCAGGAGTGGATGGGCTTCCCTTAGAATTTTATAAAACCTTTTATGTCATTTTAGCACATTTTAGACCTGCTGACTGTTTTTAAGGAATTTGAAGGACTTGACCAACTCCCAGACCGTTTTAGAGTAGGGATAGTTACTTTGCTCCACAAAAAAGGGGACAAGACTGACATTAGGAACTGGCGACCGATTACTCTTTTAAATTTTGATTTGAAACTTTTTAGCAAAATTTTAGCATCTAGGATGACGACCGTTTTAGAGGACTTGATCCACCCGGATCAAGCCTGTGCCATCCCTGGAAGGAGGATAACGGACAGCCTAGTGCTGGTCCATGATGCCATCTGTTTTGCGAGAGACAGAAACATTTGACTTATAGCTTTAAATTTAGATTTTGAAAAAGCTTTTGATCGGGTCTCGCACCAGTACCTGCACCTGGTACTGCAAAAGATGGGTTTTCCAGGGAGGTTGTTAAAGTGGGTGGCGCTGCTTTATAAAGATATTTGCAGCAAAATTTTAGTTAATGGGCACCTCTTAAAAGCGATCGATATTCGCTCTGGCGTTCGCCAGGGGTGTCCGTTATCCCCACTCCTGTTCGTTGCGTGCATCGAGCCGCTGGGACAGATCTTGAGAAAGTACAAATGGATCACAGGACTAGACATCCCAGGTGGACTGACAGTGACGTGCACCCTGTACATGGACGAAGTAACGCTTTTATGTACGGACATTTTATCGGCCCAAAGAGCACTCGACTTGACTGACTGGTATGGAAGGGCCTCGGGCGCTAAACTGAATCGAGGTAAGTCCAAGGCCCAGCTCTTTGGGCCATGGGGACACGAACGACCGAATTTAGATGTAGATTTTAAGGAAACGGATTTAAAAATTTTAGGAATTAAATTTGACAGAGGGAGGTGGACGGGGCAACTGGACTGACAAGATAAGTGAGTGATAAGCATAGTTAGGCAAAGATTAGGGTTTTGGGGACTAAGACAGCTGACCATAGAGGGTAAAATTTTAATCATTAAAGCTGTGATTTTACCCTTGCTTTTATTGACATGCTCTGTCCTTAGACCCCCAGGTCCTTTTTAACTCAACTGGAACGGGCGGTGTTTTATTTCTTGTGGGGGTCCAAGTGGGAGATACTGAGGAGAACAATCGTAAAGAAGAAAGCAGAAAACGGTGGAAAAGGCCTCCCAGACCCCCACCTGTTTTTAGGAAGTCTGTTCGCCATCCTGCATTTTAAATGCGCAACAAGCCCATCCGTAAACGAAAAAACAACCGCCATGGTGAAGTTCTGAATGGGCTCTTATTTAAGGACCCTGAAAGTTTTAAAACCTGATCTCCGCACACCAGTTGCTTTTAACCTCCCTGATGAATATTGTTTTATTAAAAAGTTTTTAAGAAAATATTCTTTGGAAAAAGAAAATGTCACCATTTAATCTAACAGCAACACATGTGTTCTTTTGTCCAGGATCGAGAGGAGGTGAGCCCAATTCCTGGCCTCACACTCGGTGAGGCCCAGCAAGTTTGGAGGAATGTGGCCCATCCCGCTCTCCAGAACCGTCACAAAGACCTGGCGTGGCTGGCGGCTCATGAGATCCTCCCGGTCAGGGCCGTGATGCATTCCCGGGGCATGGCGAGGAACCCCATCTGCCCATGTCCCGGGTGTGGCGCGCCCGAGACGGTGCGGCATGTGCTCTGGGAGTGCAGTGTGGCGAGGGACCTATGGGCCACGATCGGCCCCCCACAATACCCGTGCCTGCCAGCAGGGGGGGGTCCACAAGCTGAGGTACCGGCTAGCAGCATACGGGGTGGGCCAGGGCATAGAAAAGCGAAAGAATTTGAGATGCTCTGGCTCACTCTTAACAGCTTCAAAAGCTTCAAAGACACTATCTGGACCTCCCGTAACCTGCTGGTGGGGAAGCTGGTGACTGTGCCCCTCCACGCGTTACAAAAGCTGGCTAAATTTTCGCTGCAGGAGGCACTCCACCACGCCAGTCGGAGGAGGGGGGCCGAGGCAGCACGTAGGTAGGCTCCAGACCCCACGGTCCCTGGCTCCCGTAGATGCACCCGGTTCATCTAAAGGAGAGCAGCGAGCGAAGGGAGAGGACCTCCGCTGAGTCACTGGAGTGACGTGATCTGGAGAGTGGAATGGCGCCAACTTGAGAAGGGCTCACCCCGGTCAGGGGCAATAGACACTTTTAAACAGTGTTTTAACAAATGTTTTGATGTTTTAAAATGCATTTTATTGTTATTTTAAAACCAATGCCTTTTTAAAACATTTGTTGTACCTATTTAACCTGTTTTTAAAATGTTTATTGATATTTTAAGGATTTGTTACAATTTTACAGTTTTAAAAAAAAGCATCTTATCATAATTATTGTATTGACACTGCCTTTTATTCACATAATTTGTTATGTTCTTATTTTTTAAGTTTTTAGCTCTGTTAATACATTTCATATTGATTTGATATCTTGAAATTGTAAGAAGAGGAAATGGTGACAATAAATTCTTTCCAAAAAGAAAAAAAAGTGAGATTGGACCATTGCACTTTGGTTCAGTTGACCTTTGCGAATTCCTCAAATGTGGAAATATCGACCGAAAAATTTCTGGTCGTAGGGGACTGCGTTCCCTGATGTGGTTGTATAAAAGCAGATGAAAATGTGATGAATTGGTTGGAGATGGAGTGTTGACTTTGTTGTTTATGTATCTGCTTGCTTAATTACCAAACATCTTGTTTTAAAACCTGTATTGAAGAAGGTTTTATGTGGGGTAGTGGTCAGGCAGTTCATCTTCTGGTTTCTTTTGTTAGTTTGCTCCGCGTTTATACTTTTGATAATTTGAATGGTTCCGAACCCCAACACTGTTTGCTTGTCTGCCAGGATTACTTACAGGCATCATGCTGAAGAATCTGTCCACATGAAGGCTTGCTCCAGACATCAGTGAGATCAAAATGCCTAGTGAATCAAGGCTGTTGGTTTAATTATTTTTGTCTCCGTACGATCGTTGTACTGCAAATGGCTGAACTCAGACTGCCTTAATACACTGCGTGCTGTGAGCCTCACCTTCAAACCCGCACCCTTCTTTCACCATCTTCCAAAAGCATAGCCCTGTTGCTGCCACTCTATTTGCCATATCCGGTTCCTGGTGCTTGGTCCCTTTTGAGAGGCCCCTTTTCGTGAAAGGATGACGCTCAAATCCAAGTAGAGTACTAAATTTTCTTGACATGCGATACGGTCCCGGGTTAGATCCCATTAAGAAATGTATAAAATTCTATGAGAAAACTATGTGTAAGCTAATCTTGCCATTAAATTTAGGGATGTCCTTAAAGTAAGATAGTGATAATAATTAATAAATTAATAATATTAATAAATAATAATAAATACTCTACCTTTCCCAGTCAGGCAACAAGGGTATACTCATTTATTTTCTTCGTCAGTATCTTTAAAAGGCAGACAGGCAGGCAACTCTATTTCAGGTAGGCAGTATTTATTTTCTTTGTCAGAATCCAGCCAGGCAGGCAGTATTTATCATCTTTAAAATGCATTACCTCTATTGCAGTCAGGCAATGGGGATTTATTTTGTCAGAATTCAGTCAGACAGTCAGGGTTTATCTTCTTTATGATAATCTTTAACAGGCAATCATATCTGAGCTCCGCCCATGTGGGAATCTTGACTGCAATATTTCTGATAGTGGAGGACTGCGCCCTCCCCTGGTATAGTTTTGTAACAGCAGATCAATGCCTTAATACTCGGCCTGCTTTGTGCCTCACCTTCAAATCCGCGCCATTCTTTCACCATCTTCCAAAAGCATAGCTCTGTTGCTGCCACTATATTTCCCTGTGTCTTACTGGGTAGCTTGTGCTAGCTATGGCAGCACGTATACTAAAATTGGATCGATACAGAGAAGATTAGATAGTCCCCCACTATCAGAAATATTGCAGTCAAGATTCCTGCATGGGCGGAGCTTTGGCATAATAGTAGGTGGAGCTCAGATATGATTGCCTGTTAAAGATTGTAAACCCTGCCTGTCTGACTGAATTCTGACAAAGTAAATCCCCATTGCCTGACTGCAATAGAGGTAATGCTGCCTGCATTTTAAAGATGATAAATACTGCCTGCCTGGCTGGATTCTGACAAAGAAAATAAATACTGCCTACCTGAAAT
The DNA here is from genome assembly GCA_019802505.1 of Corydoras sp. C115. Classification (NCBI taxonomy): domain Eukaryota; kingdom Metazoa; phylum Chordata; class Actinopteri; order Siluriformes; family Callichthyidae; genus Corydoras; species Corydoras sp. C115. Next base: position 7,146 of record JAFMOC010001219.1, on the reverse strand, counting down.
AGAGTTGCCTGCCTGTCTGCCTTTTAAAGATACTGACGAAGAAAATAAATGAGTATACCCTTGTTGCCTGACTGGGAAAGGTAGAGTATTTAATCATTATCACTATCTTAATTTAAGGAAATCCCTAAATTTAATGGCAAGATTAGCTTTAATCAATCATTTAGTAAATTAAAAAAGATTAGAGCCATTGATTTGAACTTTAAAAGGAGCACATAAACCACCGTTAACTTTTAGTACACTCTCAATGTCACTGTAGAAGACCTTGATCATGGCTATGAAACCAGGGTTGAACCCAAAGTTCTTTAGAACTTTCCACAGGTAGCCATGTTCAACCCGGTCAAAAGCCTTTTCCTGGTCCAAAAAAACAAGACCAGTCTTCAAGCCCAACAGCCTGGAGACGTCCAAAACATCCCAAATCAGATATACATTATCAAAGATAGACCTACCAGGCACACAGTACGTCTGGTCCGGGTGTACCACCTGCTCCATCACCTTCCCCAGTCTAGAGGCCAATGCTTTATAGAGCAGTTTACAGTCTGTGCATAACAGAGAGACCGGGCACCAGTTCTTCAAGTTGGTCAGGTCTCCTTTCTTAGGCAGCAAGGTTAGGACAGCTCTCCTGCAGCTCAAAGGAAGATTTCCATCTTGTATACTGCTTGGGAGAACCTCCAACACATTTTGCCCCACCACTGACCAGAACGCTTTATAGAAGTCTACAGTAAGGCCGTCAATACCAGGTGCCCGGCCATTTTCCATACCCCGTAGGGCGCTATGTAACTCAGAGACAGAGACGGCTCAGCATCAAGCCCCTCGGCAGACCGCTGCATGAGTTTGGTGAAGTTCAGAAAACTTTCCTCCACTTCCTGTGCCTCTGACCACTCGCTCTCTTACAGCTTTGAGAAAAAGCTGACTGCTGGCGAATTTCAGCTGGTTCCGAAAGGAGATCCCCTGAATCAGTTCGCACAGCATGCATCAATCTTTTCTGAGATTCTGAGATTTCTGAGAAAAAGTCTGTTTTTGCGCTCAAGACCAAAGAAGAACTTTAAAGGAGCATCCATTTCAGTCATACACTGAAACCAAGAACGGACCAGCACCCCCTGCACTGTTATACCTAGTAGGTCTGCCAAAGCGGCTTTTTTCCGTTTAAGAGCGCTAATATGCTCTTTATTTCCTGTGTTCTCTTGTAATCCCTGGAGTTCCACTATTTCCATCTCCAGAGCTTTAAGACATCTGGTTATGTGCCTTGTGACATTGAGAGTGTACTGTTGACAGAATATTTTTATCTGTATTTTGGCTATGTCCCACCACTGCTGGAGAGAGGTAAAAGATGTTTTTTTGCGATCTAAATACATCCCAAAAAAAGGTAAAAAAAACTCCTTAAAATTAGAGTCCTCTAAAAGTGCTGTGTTAAAATGCCAGTATGCACTTCTTGGCTTTACATCACATTTACTGATGGTACACACCACCATTGAGTGGTCAGAAAAACCGACAGGTGAAATAAAACACTGTGTAAAAGCAGACAATTGATGACTAAAACCGTAAAAGCGATCTAGTCTTGCCAAAGAAAGTGCATTATCCCGACAGTGGGCCCATGTATTCTGTTTTTGTCCACTATGGAGGTTTCTCTAAATGTCACTTAAGTCATGGGCCTCTAGCAACTCACATATGCGCTTACGGGAAGCAGCATGCGGTTCCATGTGGTTCCGGTCCATGCTGTCCGCCGTGCAATTAAAATCCCCACACAGTAGAAGAACTTCTGACTTCTACTGTCAGAAGAAGGGACAACCAGCTGTCAGAAGAAGCATAAATGAGGTGATCAAAATCATCCACCCTCAGCTTAAAAACCAGGTCCAACTTATCTGCTCCGGCTTTTAACACCATAAAAACCTGTCTTCTGAAAGACACCGTCTGTCTCATGGTGTGTTTTATCCCAACACTCAGTCTTTTCACCTCAGAGCACACCCTCCCAAAGCGGGAGAGTTCCTTTTTGATCACTTCACCTTTAATAAATGGGGGGACATTAGACAGTATGATCTTTTGGAGGGGGAACTCAGGGGCATCATCGGTATCAATAAACAATTCAGAGTTATTCCACTCTGAACCAAACCAACCACTTGCTCTACCGTTTTAACAAAAAGAACAATCGCGCTGTTCATTCGCGAGGCGGAGAGGACGTCGCTGTATCCGACAACGCTTCCCACCGCCAAGCACACCTCCTCCAAACTCGCCTTACACACGATCCGCACGCCATGCCGCCACCTCAAACTCTCATTTTTCTATGAGAAAACTATGTGTAAGCTAATCTTAATTTAGGGATTTCCTTAAATTAATATAGTGATAATGATCAAATTTTTATTATTTTTTTTTCTTTTGGAAAGAATTTATTGTCACCATTTCATCTTCTTACAATTTCAAGACAGCAAAGCCATAAAAGTGTATTAACAGAACTAAAAACTTAAAAAACATAAAAAATTATGTGAATAAAAGGCAATGTCAATACAATAATTATGATAAGATGCTTTTTTTAAAACTGTAAAATTGTAACAAATCCTTAAAATAGCAATAAACACATTCTAAAAACAGGTTAAAAAGATACAACAAATGTTTTAAAAAGGCAGTGGTTTTAAATTAATAATAAAATGCATTTTAAAACATCAAAACATTTGTTAAAACACTGTTTAAAAGTGTCTATTGTCCCTGACCGGGGTAAGCCCTTCTCAAGTTGGCTCCATTCCACTCTCCAGATCCCGTCACTCCAGCGACTCAGCGGAGGTCCTCTCCCTTTGCCCGCTGCTATCCCTTAGATGAACCGGGTGCATCTACGGGAGCCAGGGACTATGGGGTCTGGACCCAACCTACATGCTGCCTCGGTCCCCCTCCTCCGACTGGCGTGATGGAGTGCCTCCTGCAGCGAAGAATTTGCCAGCTTTTGTAATGCGTGGAGGGGCACAGTCACCTGCTTCCCCACCAGCAGGTTACTGGAGGTCCAGATGGCGTCCTTAAAGCTGTTAAGAGTGAGCCAGAGCATCTCAAATTCTTTCGCTGGCAACTTTTCTATGCCCTGGCCCACCCCACTGGGAGGCCTTTTCCACCATTTTCTGCTTTCTTCTTTATGATTGTTCTCCTCAGTCTCTCCCACTTGGACCCCCACAAGAAATAAAACACCGCCCATTCCAGTTGAGTTAAAAAGGACCTGGGGGGACTAAGAACAGAGCATGTCAATAAAAGCAAGGGTAAAATCACAACTTTAATGATTAAAATTTTACCCTCTATCGTCAGCTGTCTTAGTCCCCAAAACCCTAATCTTTGCCTAACTATGCCTATCTTGTCAGTCCAGTTGCCCCGTCCACCTCCCTTTGTCAAATTTAATTCCTAAAATTTTAAAATCCGTTTCCTTAAAATCTACATCTAAATTCGGTCGTTCGTATCCCCATGGCCCAAAGAGCTGGGCCTAGGACTTACCTCGATTCAGTTTGGCACCTGAGGCCTTTCCGTATCAGTCAGTCAAGTCGAGTGCTCTTTGGACCGATAAAACGTCTGTACATAAAAGTGTAACGTTGTCCATGTAAAGGGTACACGTCACCGTCAGTCCTCCTGGGATGTCTAGTCCTGTGATCCATTTGTCCTTTCTCAAGATCTGTGCCAGCGGCTCGATGCACACAACGAACAGGAGTGGGGATAACGGACACCCCTGGCGAACGCCAGAGCGAATATTAATCACTTTTGAGAGGTGCCCATTAACCAGAATTTTGCTGCAGATGTCTTTATAAAGCAGCGCCACCCACTTTAACAACCTCCCTGGAAAACCCATCTTTTGCAGTACCAGGTGCAGGTACTGGTGCGAGACCCGATCAAAAGCTTTTTCAAAATCTAAATTTAAAGCTATAAGTCGAATGTTTCTGTCTCTCGCAAAACAGATGGCATCACGGACCAGCACTAGGCTGTCCGTTATCCTCCTTCCAGGGACGGCACAGGCTTGATCCGGGTGGATCAAGTCCTCTAAAACGGTCGTTATCCTAGATGCAAAAATTTTGCTAAAAAGTTTCAAATCAAAATTTAAAAGAGTAATCGGTCTTCAGTTCCTAATATCAGTCTTGTCTCCCTTCTTATGCAACAAAGTAACTATTCCTAATCTGAAACTGTCTGGAAGTCCTTCAAATTCCTTAAAAACGGTCAGTAGGTCCGGTGCTAAAATGTCATAAAAAGTTTTATAAAAATCCAAGGGAAGCCCATCTGCCCCTGGGGCCTTCCCTTGTTTAAAACTTTTTAAACATTTATGCAATTCTAAAATGGTAAAATCTTGTGTTAAAATGTCCTGCTGTCCGTCCAATCATTGCGATAAAAAATCAAGGACTTCATGTAATGTTTCTTTGTGTACTTGTTTTTCTTCATATAAATTTTCATAAAAGGTTTCAATAGTATTTAAAATATCTTTATTATTTTGATAAAATTGATCATCTACTTTTAAAAGTGTAATTGATTTTCCTTTATCTAAAACCTTTTAAAAAAAACACCTTGTACACTTTTCCCCTTCTTCTATTTCCCATTCCCTACTTCTTAAAATCACCCCTTTGGTAGTTACTTTTGTTAAAACCAACATTTTATGTTTTACCGCTTTAATATCGTCGTTAAAATCTAATCCGTTGTTTAAAAGGTTAAAATACCTCTGTAGTCGCCTTTGCAGCCCCATCATGCGTCTCCTTTCCCTGGTCTTTTTTTGTTTCCCTACCTTTCTAAAAAGTCCTTTACCTGTCCTTTACCATCTCCCACCACTGTGCTCGTGAGTCGTACAAGTCATGGAGGGTCTGCCAGAGTCTGTACTGCTCTCTGTATTCACTATCTCCTCATCCTGTAACAGAGAGCAGTTAAGCCTCCACAGCCCTCTCCCTATGGTCACACCAATGGGGAGTGACAGGGTGCAGGAAAACATGATCAGAGAAGAAAAGGGGAGTCAATTTCACATCAATCGGCGGGCAGTCTGTTGTAAAAACATAGTCGATTCGACAGGCTCTGGTACCATCACCACTGAACTAGGTGAAGCCCCCCTCTCTTTGATGCGTTGTTTTAAAACAGTCGACTAATTTAAAATTCTTTACTAAATTCTTTAATAAAACCGATCTCTTGTCTAGTTTAAAATCGTCCCCTGCCCCTCTCCTGTCCGTCCGGTTTTGAACGCAGTTAAAATCCCCTCTGACGTAGGGCTGCAGGTCTTCTAAAATGTCGTACAGTTCATTTTTGTCATTTAAACCATACACATTTAAAACCGTAAAATCCCTATCTAAAAAAGTCAGGTGAGTTAAAAGCACCCGTCCTGGTCTCACCACAGTGCTGCCCTTCACCAAGATGTGGGGGTTCTTTCTTAAAATTGCCACTCCATCTGCCCGGTTAAAATTGGATCCACTCCAGAGGGTCCGGGGTTCCACATCTGTTCCCATTTTCTGTACTCTTTTGCGAAAGGCAGGGAACACTCTTGCAACAGAAACACATCTACACTAAGGGAGTTTAGATGGGCTAATACAATATGTGCTCGTGTGTGAGCTCTCACACTTCGGACATTGTTGTGATTGTGAGAGTAATTAGCACTTTAGGATAAAAAACGGTACTCCCTTAAAAGATACTAAAAACAGGCAATACAGAGGTTTAAAAACACCTTAAAATCATGTCATGTCCTGTGACACATGCTGCTCCCTTTTCTACCCTTGTTTGGGAGCTGGAAGGCAGCAATGGTGTCTGGCCACAGTTCTCACAGAGCTGTGCTCTTGTGGGACGTTCGGCATCGATGATGTTAACTCAACACATAAGAAGGATACCTCATTTGGCGACATAGAGGGCCACAGACCGTTCAGGTCTCCTGAAGAAGAACTACCTGAACCCTGTTTCACCCTCTGCTTCTTCTCTGATGAGATACTCAAAGGAGATACCGCTGGTCTCTTACATTGTTGAGCGCTAGGCAGTGAGCTGGTTTCTTCAATTACACTTGGAGTTCCACTGACCTCAGAAACTGTCTCCAAAGTTGTGATCTCTTCCTCTTCCTGTTCTTCCTCTACAGTTTCTGTGAGTTCAGTGGACTCCATCTTCTCACTGCCTTCTCCTTCTGGTTGGTTGGCACCACCCACAGCCTCTGGCTCCTGGCCAATCACTGGGGGAGGCCGTGGGTTTGAATTTCCCGCCACAACAGCACTGTCCTTTTTGTTCGCCGGTTCTAGGGGTGGGGCGACCATTTTAGAAGCCTTTAGCTTGTTGGCGAATGATTTTGGGCTATCTCGATATTGTGGGGGGCCGATCGTGGCCCATAGGTCCCTTGCCACACTGCACTCCCAGAGCACATGCCGCACCGTCTCGGGCACGCCACACCTGTTCGCCGGTTCTAACCATGCTTCAGGATGTACCTGCAGAGAGGCGATTGCAGTCTAGATCTCTTGATCTTAGCCAAAAGACCGAGAAGCGAATTATGCAATACCACGCATAAATGTGCAATGCAATGGTCTAGTCTCACTATGACTAGCAATGTCTACTGACAAAGGACACAAGTGAGGCATCCACATTCTAGATTGTTAACGATTAGTTTAAACATAGTTTTCTTATAGAATCTCATCCATTTCTTAATGGGAACTAATCCAGGACTGTATCTGTACATCCAGTACCTTGGGAAGATGGTAAAAGAAGGGTGCGGGTTTGAGGGTGAGGCTCAAGGCAGGTAGTGTATTAAGTCAGTCTGTGTCCAGCCATTAGCAGTACAACAATAGTTGAGGGACAAGTATATTTAAACAAACAGCCTTGATTCACTAGGCATGTTGAACTCACTGATGTCTGGAGAATGCCTCCATGAAGACAAGTTCTTCAGCATGACTCCTATATAGTCCTGACAGACAAGCAAACTGTTAGGGTTCAGAGCATTTAATCTTTAAACAAGTTGTCAAGCTACTACAAAAAGAACAAAATTACATTTAATTTCTCACACAATCATCTGTTTTCATACCATCAAAACAGGGGAAAGCGCGACCGCAGTCCCCCACTCTCAGAAATTTTGCAGTTGAGATTCCTACATTTGAGAAATTCGGAAAGGTCAACTGGACCGAAGTGCAATGGTCTAGTCTCACTTTAAGTGAACCACCTTACTGATCATGGTTTCACCCCTGCCAGGTA
>JAFMOC010001218.1:0-37215 GCA_019802505.1 Corydoras sp. C115 | reverse complement strand
ATGTGGATAAATTTTTAATCCCACAAGTTCTGTCCATTGTTTTTTGTCATTGTTGCTGGTCGTTTGTTTTTTGTCACGTAGTCATTTTCGTACCTCTTGTTTTGTGGTGTTACTGCACCTTTAAATAAAATCGTTCGGCTACCTGCGTGCCTGGCTCCCTTCAGCGCGTGTTTACGGCGGCTTTGCGCTCGTATGCGCACGCCGCTTCTGCCCGAGGTAGACTATCGTGACAGAACGACCAGCCAAAGGAAATTTGGGGAGTCCAGAGCCCAGGTAAGCACTTTTTAAAAATTTTTCTTTGCGGGGGCCGTGTAGCCTCGTACTCGCAGCGCGTTCCACCGTGTCCGCGAGTGCGCTATGCGCAGCCCGCCGTCCCGGAGCCGTAAGGACGGCTCTTACACAGTAATGGCTGATTATGATTCCGATGATGAGTGGATGTGGAGGTTCGGGTACGAAGCGCTCTGCGCTGAGGAGGGTCTGGACTTGGTCCCGATCTCCGATGATGAGGCGGGCGAGTCATACCTGTATGGGCATATTCTGCCCATACGAACCCTCCTCAACTCTGAGGAGTTCTGGACGGACGCTCCGGTCCAGTTTGTTAAACCCCCCGCGGCGAAATCCAGACGCAGAGCACGCCGACGCGGTGCTAAGACGCAGCGTGCGCGCGGCACGTGTGCTGCGGGGCAGTCACGTCACGCGCCCGCGCCGGACCGCGCTGTGTCTGGATCGCGCTGCAAGGGGGCGGTACCGGAGCCAACACTCGGGGGGGTAGATGTGGATCCGTGTCCCCCTGTCTCGTGTGTCCAGTCCGTCTTCCCCATGTCTGAGATGTCTGTGTGTTTTGGCATTGCGGTGGGGGTCTATATGTTTTGTGTACAGGATGGCGAGCCCGAGGTGCCCGGCGAGGTCCGCCCAGCGTGTGTACCCGCCAACGCCCTGCCAGCGTGCGTGCCCGCCAATGTCCTGCCAGCGTGCGTGCCCACCGAGGTCCTGCCAGCATGCGTGCCCGCCAAGGTCCTGCCAGCGTGCGAACCCGCTGAGGTCCAGCCAGCATGCGTGCCCGCCAAGGTCCGCCCAGCGTGCGTGCCCGCCGAGGTCCTGCCAGCATGCGTGCCCGCCGAGGTCCTACCAGCGCGTGTGCCCATCCCGAAGTCCAGGGGCGTCACGCCGCCCATCCCGAAGTCCAGGGGCGTCACGCCGCCCATCCCGAAGTCCAGGGGCGTCACGCCGCCCATCCCGAAGCCCAGGGGCGTCACGCCGCCCATCCCGAAGCCCAGGGGCGTCACGCCGCCCATCCCGAAGCCCAGGGGCGTCACGCCGCCCATCCCGAAGCCCAGGGGCGTCACGCCGCCCATCCCGAAGCCCAGGGGGCGTCACGCCGCCCAGCCTGAGCAGCAGGGGCCGCACGCCGCCCAGCCCGAGCAGCAGGGGCCGCACGCCGCCCAGCCCGAGGTCCAGGGGCCGCACGCCGCCCAGCCCGAGGTCCAGGGGCCGCACGCCGCCCAGCCCGAGGTCCAGGGGCCGCACGCCGCCCCAGCCCGAGGTCCAGGGGCCCGCACGCCGCACGCCCCGAGCAGCAGGGGCCGCACACCGCACGCCCCGCCGCCACGCCGCCAGGGGGCGTCCGCCTCGCCACGCCGCCAGGGGGCGTCCGCCTCGCCACGCCGCCGGAGGGCGTGGCCCACTCCTCGTCCGACGTGGGCGCCCGCCAGACCACGCAGCCAGGGGGCGCCCGCCTCGCCACGCAGCCAGAGTGCGTGGCCATCTCCTCGCCCGATGTGGGCGTCCACCGGACCACGCTGCCAGAGGGCATAGCCCACTCCTCGTCCGACGGGGGCGCCCGCCTCGCCACGCAGCCAGAGTACGTGGCCAACCCCGCGCCCGACGTGGGCGTCCACCGGACCACGCAGCCCGAGGGCGTGGCCCACTTCTGATCCGCCGTGGCCGTCCACCTGACTTTGCAGCCAGAGGGCGTTCGGTACGCCTCACCTGCAGAGGGCGTCCACCCGAGGGCGCTTTCCAAGCCCCGCTCGAGGAGGGCGGAGGACCATCCCCCCCCCCCCCCCCCCCCGGGACTGTTTTTTTTTTTTCTCTTGGTCGCGTCCCCCGGTTGCGCGACCGCAGGGGCGGGGGTAATGTAACAGGTGCATAGGGCACCTGTCACCTGTTTCGTGTTTCGTCCCGTTCGTTTTAGTTAATTAACGTTCTGTGCTTTATTAGTTTCTTTAATTAACTCTGCTTTATCATTGGTTTGTCTTGTGCACGTGGTCGGGTGTCTTTTTGTATTTATGTCCATTGTTTTTTGTCATTGTTGCTGGTCGTTTGTTTTTTGTCACGTATTCATTTTCGTACCTCTTGTTTTGTGGTGTTACTGCACCTTTAAATAAAATCGTTCGGCTACCTGCGTGCCTGGCTCCCTTCAGCGCGTGTTTACGGCGGCTTTGCGCTCGTATGCGCACGCCGCTTCTGCCCGAGGTAGACTATCGTGACAGGTACATGGTGAAAGAGGACAATCTCCATATCATGGTGGCCATTAACTTCTCAAGAAGGAAGAAAAAGATGCAACTTGGACAAGACTTTCAACTGGACCAAATCAAGTCAAGTCAAGTCAAGTAATTTATTTATATAGCGCTTTTTACAACAGTACATTGTCACAATCAGAGCACAGACACCAAACCCTTTGACGTGACGAAAGCTCCTCATTCAGGTGTCGGGTCTATACGATCCAGTTGGCATACAAAACAGAAGGGGGGCGATCTTGGTGCGAATAGCTTTTCAAGAGGCAAAGACTGTAAAAGAAACCTGGGATTTAGCACTTTCAAATAACCTCAGGGAGGATGCAATTAAACTTTGAAGAGTACACTCAACTTAGCACAATCTAGTAACCTTCTGTAATGGCAGTAGATGTTTAGCAATCACATTTTCAGATGGAAGTGAGTATACAGTACTTATGGAGCAATACTGTATCTGAGGTGGGAGTCCGTTCAAGGCCCAGTCATAAGACTAGTGGAATCCAAGGCCAAATTAACTCCATTAGAACAAAAAGGTGAAACTGTTAAGGCTGAAATGTGTGGAGCAGCGTTTGCATCATGACTAAAGAAGTACTTTGAGATGCACAGTCAAATCAACGTTGGAAGATGGTATCACTTCATTGATAGTCAGACAGTCCTTGGAGCTATTCAACAGGAGAGCTATGGCTTCCAAACATTCTTTGCAAATAGAATCGGTGAGATCCAGAGCAATACAAGGACCCAAGACCCATTCCGTGAGATCAAAATATTAATGACATCATTACCAGTGGGGCCAGCCCTCAGGATCTTGATGTTAATTCCAAGTGGCAACAAGGCCCAGCATTTTTGAGATCACCAGTAGAGGAGTGGCCAATTAAATTTATTTATCAGGACCAGAACTCTGGACTGTTGGTCTGGGGTGGCAGGATACAGATCTAAAGAGAAGAGAGAGCTGCAGTCCCCCTCATACCTTATGATACCTGGGTTTCAACATTGTTAGCTCGAGAAGCTCATGATGCTGCACATGATGGAATTGCTGGAACCCTCCTGAAAATGAGACAGAAGGCTTGGGTTATAAAGGGAAGGAGGATAGCTGAAAAGATCGTTGACAGCTGCATGGTCTGTAGAAAAGCACGAGCTCAGAGGGGTCAGCAGTTAATGGGCGATTTGGCACCCGAAAGTACTGAACCTGCTGCTCCTTTCAAATTCACTTCAGTTGATCTCTTTGGACCTTATCATCTCAAAGATGACTTCAGAAAAAGAGTGACAATTATGGTCTGGGGGTCCTATCTTTTGTTGTATGGTCAGTAGAGCTATTCACACAGAGCTGGTAAGCACAATGTTATCTGAAAGCTTCTTGATGGCTTATCAAAGGTTTGTGGCAATCCGGGGTCATCCAAGGAAGATTTGGTCTGATGCAGGCAACAATTTTATCGGAGCAAAGCCCGTTTTGGTGGAACTGTACCAATACCTTGACAGCCAGAATATAGCAAGCCTAGAAGAAGCTGCGGCAAAAAACGGAACTGACTGGGTATGGAAAATCCTTCTGCTGACTCACCCCACAGAAATGGAGCGGCTGAAGCTGCTGTTGGCATTGTAAAGAGGGTATTCCAAAACCTTGGTGAAGAAGTTGCATAACGTTATAGCTAATTTCATACAGCACTTGTTATTGCTGCCAACCTTGCAAAAAAACGGCCAATAGATGCTAGAATACAAAGTCGAGAGGGTTGTATCTACTATATTACGCCTAACAGTCTTTTGCTTGAGCGAGCATCTCAGAGTGGGGGTATCAAAACTTTTTACTTTTCCAGCTATCCATTTAAACGACTCAGAGCTATGCAAAATGAGGTGACTAAGTTCTGGAAGAGTTGGAGGCAGCTTGCTGGCCCAAACCTGTTTATTAGGAGCAAGTGGCACACTTCACAGTGGAATGTTGCTGTTGGGGACATCGTCTGGTTGTGTGACCAAAATGCCCTTAGGGAACAGTTTGTGCTGGGCAAAGTCGTAAATGCTAACTGCGACACACACAAGTCAACCTTTCCAGCAAAGAAAGAAAAATTGAAGTTCAGTATCCTTCACAGGGATGTTAGGAGGATCGTTGTCCTATTACCTGTGGAAGAACAGGCAGAGAAGAACAGGCAGAGGTTCAAGCCAGAGGAAAATAGAGACTGAAGATTCACCAAACACATCACAATGACAGAAACGCCAATCTTCCCAGTGATTCACGGAAAGATTGAGTGGGAGGTGTGAAGTCAAATCAAAAGAAGGACAAGAAACACGGGAGGTGATAACATGGCGGAACTTGGAGCGGAGAGCTTGAGCTACCTGGACCATAAAAACTAGTTTATAGCCTTCAATGCCAAGTGTGTTAATGGGATAATTTGATGTATTTCAAATAATATTTGCATTTTGAACTGAAGAATTCTGTGAAGTTTTTGAAACTTTGTGCTTGGAGGTGAAATAACTTAAGTTTTTGGTTATTTGTTAATTGAGTCTTAATTAAACATATTTGTGGGTTGAGAATGGGTGTTAAATTTTATTTGGTTGTTTAATTTTGCAGTCTGAGTAAAATAATGTATGTTAAACTTAAATAGCACAGACACATTGGCAATATTAATTTGTTTGGCTTCATTGGGATTGTTCTAAGGTTTTTTACCTGATTCTGGATCAACTATGAATAAAAATCCCTACTTGAAACTGGTAAATATATGGGAGATAAGAAAAAGAAAGCAGTCTGAACTTTTGAGTGGAATCCAGTTGTAAAATCTGCGTGGATGCATCCATCCCTTTCAAGTGGGGAATCTGCACAAATCACTTAAGAACTTGACCGTGGTTATGATAGTTTTATTATTTCTCAGTTTTGTTATATTCACCTAGAATATAAGCTGGAAAAAAGTTCAAAATAGGAAAAATGGTGGAATGATTTTTAGTACAAAACATATACACACTTACCTCCATCAGCACAAAGAAAGTATCTTAAACCAAAATATTTAAACTCATAATCTAAAGTATGCCACAAAACTCTATAACAAAGTTTAATAGCACAATTAATACAGCCTACTGCATCCTTGTGTTCATTCCGCATAACCATATTCACCAGATGTAGCATGTCATCTGACTCACGTGTAATCGCGTGCTCAGAGTGTCACATCAGTGCCCTCTGTGGGCCACCCTGGGGATCGCGTTGCGCATGCTCAGGACCGCCCTCCATCTCCAGAGTTCTAACTTCCGGTTTCTCCCTACTTATAGTTTCCGTTTCCTTCTTCTCCTCGCGTTGGTTTGTGTTTACTCACCCTTCTGCTCCCGTGTTTTGGATTATTGGATTATTTCGGATTTGCGATTGTGTCTTCTCCTCGGCGGCGCTGGCGATTGCCTTCATCGCGGTCGCGCTGCTTCGATCTCGGTCTAGCACCTTTGTCAGTAACCGAGCATATTGGAGAATAATTTTGATCATATAACTCCTGTGTTATCAAGCCTGCACTGGCTACCAGTTAACTTTCGTATCAAGTACAAAATTTTATTAATAACATATAAAATTCTACATATAATCAGGCTCCACAGTATCTGAGTGAGCTGATTCAATCATACAAGCCAACACGTGAGCTCCGATCTCAAGGTGCTGGTTTACTCTTAGCTCCTAGAATAAATAAAATTACTGCTGGTGGAAGAGCGTTCTCCCACAAGGCTCCTCAACTTTGGAATAGCCTTCCAGTTACTGTTCGTGATTCTGAATCACTATTAATCTTTAAAAATAAATTAAAAACACATTTATTTAATCTTGCGTTTAATTAATCCCCTGTAGATAAAGATGTAGATCTCAGACTTGGCTGTGTTGGGGGGTGTGTTCACCCACCTCATCATTAATGGGGGGGTGTGGCGCTGAAATGATGCTGTTCTGGGGCGCCATCTCAACTATGTAGAGTCTGCAGTATCTGCCTCTTTTAGTTATGCTGCTCTAGTCAGTGATGCCGGAGTCACATGCTGCACTGTGTCAATTAATTACTTATTAATTAAATGCTGTGCTTTATTATTAGCTTTAACTGGCTTCCTTGTCTGTTTCTTTTGAGGTGTCCCCCGGCTTCCTGGAGATCTTCATCCATGGCTCTGCTGACGAATACTGTATGGAACCTGACAAGGCGGTCCTGCAGGACGCCCCCTAATGGACTCACATATAGTTTTCTAGTTGTTAGTTTTTCCATTTGTTTAATATCTGTACATGGCTGTCCTACATTGTTGTTGCTGCCTGGCCGCTCAAGGAGGATGAGTCCCCCACTGAGTCTTGGTCCTCCCAAGGTTTCTTCCTTAAATAACAACATAAAAGGGAGTTTTTTCTTGCCACTGTCGCTTCGGCTTGCTCTTTGGGGGTTTAAAGGCTTTTCATTCTGTAAAGCTGCTTTGTGACAATGTACTGTTGTAAAAAAGCGCTATATAAATAAATTGAACTTGAACTTGAACTTGAATAAACACACTACGTGTTGAACTCTGGACTCCGTCCCGTTCCTGTGTTCCACGATCGTCACAGTAACCAATGCCAACATGGACACGACGGAATCGGCAGTTCGCTCTTGCGCTCTGCGCGAGCAAGGACGTTTGTTGGATGAACTACGGCAGGAGACTGATGAACTCTCCAGAGCGATGAGTTCATTGTTGGGTCGTCAGAAGCAGCTGTAAAGCGGTCATCTCCAAAAACCGAGTTCTCCAGATGCTTTGTTTACCTCCGATCCGTCCGTGAGGAACGTCGCGCCGATGACGTCATATTCACTTCCTGTATCAGAGCCCGTACACTTTGATGGAGATGCGGAGGTTTGTGAGCTCTTTTTGCTAAAATGTTCACTGTACTTCGCTAACCGTCCCCCTGCTACTGATGAACAGAAGATTGCATTTCTAATCTCGCGGTTACGGGGACGTGCAGGAAGTTGGGCTTCTGCTCTTTGGAACGCTCGTGCAGCCGAGTCGCGCAATTTTGAACTGTTTATTGAACGATTTCGGAGTACTTTTTTTCACCCGCGCCAGGGACGCGCTGCGGGAGATGTCCTGTTTGAACTTCGACAGGGGGCACGCTCGGTCACCGAGTATGCCCTGGAATGTTAGCCGTGCACAGTGGCTGGAATGAGGCGGCTTTACTCGTGGCTTATCGCTTTGGATTGAGAAAGGAGATCGCTGCAGAGCTGGTATTTAGAGACGAGGGCAAGTCTCTATCAGAGATCATTACCACCACCATCCGTCTGGATCAGCTTTGGCAGGCAAGGAGGGGTCTATGTTCCACGGAACCACTTCCCACCTCTACACCAACGGCGACTTCACCGGATCCTAAGACGCCTAGAGACACTTTTAGGTTGTCTGCTAGTGAGAGGAATCGTCATATTCGTGGACATCAGTGTTTGTTTCGTTCTCCCAGCTGGGGTAAGAGGTCTGGTACGGGCCCTAAAGTCATTACGGCTGCTCGGGACTCCATTGTGGTGAGCACTTTTCACTTGTCCATGCAACGTCCTTTTGTGATTTCAGTTAAATAAACCTGTCTAGATAAAGTTTTTTTTACTACTGCTCTTCTTGATTCAGGGGCTGAGGGTAATTTTGGCGGATAAATGGGGTATTCCTACGGTGAGATTACAACAAGCCATTCGAGTCAGCTCCGCGGATAGTCGTTCGTTACATCCGGGTATTATTTCGGATTCGAAGGTTTCTATTTCCCTGACGGTTAGTGCTCTGCATGTGGAGGAAATATCATTTTTACTAATTTCTTCCCCTGCTTTTCCTCTTAT
Source organism: Corydoras sp. C115 (assembly GCA_019802505.1). Classification (NCBI taxonomy): domain Eukaryota; kingdom Metazoa; phylum Chordata; class Actinopteri; order Siluriformes; family Callichthyidae; genus Corydoras; species Corydoras sp. C115. Next base: position 28,943 of record JAFMOC010001218.1, on the reverse strand, counting down.
ATTAGGGTTGCCTTGGCTTCAGCGACATGATCCTGTCATCTCGTGGGCTTCTCGGGATATTGTACATTGGTCACCCTATTGTGTTTCTCATTGCCTTCGGTACCCGCTGCTCCAGCCGTGCACTTTGGACCTCCCCTTCCATAGCCTTCCAGTGGGAGTTCCATCAGAGTATACGGAATTGGCGGAGGTATTTGGGTCTGCTACTATCAATTCTCTCCCACCCCATCGTGTTTCGGACTGTGCTATTGATCTGATTGAGGGTATGAAATTGCCACGTGTAAGTCCTTACCCCCTCACGGTTGCTGAGAACAGGTCCATGAGGGAGTCAATTGCCGAGTCCCTTAAGAGTGGCATCATTCGACCCTCTAAATCTCCTGTGGCATCAGGGTTTTTTTTTGTTCCGAAGAAGGATTCCACTCTAAGACCTTGTATCGATTATCGGACCCTTAATCAGGCAACTCGTAGGATGGCCTATCCTCTTCCTTTAATACCCTCTGCTCTGGAAAGACTAAGGGGGGCCACCATCTTTACTAAGTTAGATCTACGCAATGCGTACAATTTGGTTCGCATTCGGGAAGGGGATGAATGGAAGACTTCGTTTGTTACATCTTCGGGGCAATACGAATATTTAGTTATGCCGTTCGGTCTCACTAATGCTCCTGGCATTTTCCAATCATTTATTAATGAGGTCTTGGGGGATTTTCTGGAGGACTTTGTGTTAGTTTATTTGGATGATATTCTCATTTTCTCTAAGGACTTAACCATCCATCGTCATCATGTGGCTACTGTTCTTCGTAGCCTTTTGCGTAATCAGCTTTTCGTGCGAGCAGATAAGTGTGAGTTCCACCGGGAAAGCATTTCCTTTTTAGGTTTCGTTCTGTCAGCCAAGGGGCTTATGATGGATCCCAGTAAGGTTAAGGCCATTCTGGAATGGCCAGTGCCCTCCTCCATCCGAGATTTGCAGCGTTTTTTAGGGTTTGCGAATTTTTATTGGAAATTCATCAGATCTTTTAGTTCCTTGGCTATCCCTCTTACCAACCTGCTTCGGGGAGGATCACGACAGCTAAAATGGAATGCTGAGGCAGATAGGGCATTCAGGGATCTCAAGACGAGGTTTAGCTCGGCTCCCCTGTTAGCTCATCCGGACCCGGATTCTCAATTTTTTGTCGAGGTTGATGCTTCTTCCACTGGCCATTAAGATCGCTTTGGAGGAGTGGCGTCATTGGCTCATGGGGGCCAACCACCCTTTTGTGGTTATTACGGACCACAAGAACTTTTTGGGCCAAACAACTTAATGCTCGTCAGTCCAGGTGGTCATTATTTTTTAATAATTTCCACTTCACCATCTCTTACCGGCCCGGGCATCACAACCATCAGACGCTCTCTCACGGCTCCATACGGATAGTGGAGGGGAGCATGTGTATGATTCTCCCATTTTGCCTGCAAGTTGTTTTGTTAATTCCATACACTGGGAGTTCGATCAAGAGATCGAGAGGTCTTTGCAGGGGTTTCCGGCTCCCCCGCATGTTCCGCTTGGATTAGTTTATGTGCCTGTAGCTTTCCGTACTCGCCTTATTACTTGGGCACATTCGTCTCTTTGTTCGGGGCATCCCGGGGTTGATCGTACCATTCAGATCTTGCGACGTAAATACTGATGGGAATCTCTTAACTCAGATGTTCAGCGGGTTGTTAAGTCTTGTTCTATTTATGCTGCCTGCAAGACCCCCAAGGTGTTGCCTGCTGGTAAACTTTGTCCTTTGCCAGTTCCTTCTCGCCCTTGGTCTCATGTGGCGATTGATTTTGTTACGGATATTCCTTCCTCTGAAGGATTTACGACGGTTGTTACTTTGATTGATCGTTTTTCCCGAGCCGTCCGTTTCTTGCCTTTGACAGCACTCCCCTCAGCTCTACAGACAGCAGAGCTTCTGTTTAAACATTTGTTTCCGATCTTCGGCATTCCGGAAGACATATTGTCGGACCGGGGTCCGCAGTTTACATCAGCGGTTTGGAGGGCATTTTTTGAAAAACTGGGTACTACTGTGAGCTTATCTTCTGGTTATCATCCTGAGAGCAATGGCCAGTGTGAGAGAGCTAACCAGGAATTGGGTAAGTTCCTACGCATCTTTGCCCTTAATCATGCTGCCGATTGGGCACGTTTCTTACCTTGGGCGGAGATTGCACAGAATTCTCTTCGTCACTCCGCCACGGGCCTGACCCCTTTTCAATGTATATTAGGGAACCAACCACCTTTTGGGGATCGCGTTGCGCATGCTCAGGACCGCCCTCCATCTCCAGAGTTCTAACTTCCGGTTTCTCCCTACTTATAGTTTCCGTTTCCTTCTTCTCCTCGCGTTGGTTCGTGTTTACTCACCCTTCTGCTCCCGTGTTTTGGATTATTGGATTATTTCGGATTTGCGATTGTGTCTTCTCCTCGGCGGCGCTGGCGATTGCCTTCATCGCGGTCGCGCTGCTTCAATCTTGGTCTAGCACCTTTGTCAGTAACCGAGCATATTGGAGAATAAACACACTATGTGTTGAACTCTGGACTCTGTCCCGTTCCTGTGTTCCACGATCGTCGCACAGAGCAAGAGGAGGAAAAGTAACAAAGATTAGACGGTTTTGGGCATGTCTGTTTGGAGCGCATGGGTAGAAAAAAACAGCTTCTGATATTTTGAACCCCAATCTCATTTCGGACTTCCATAGACGGCAAAAAGCCTGCGCCTCGAGGTAGGGGTTGTCCCTTTGTTTCGGCAAGGTAGGCCCCACACTCTAAACCTCAATGTCAACATCACGAGTGCCCTGGGCCCCCTTCCATCGCGTTGCAACATGCTCCAGGATCAGCCCTCCATCTCCAGATTCTAACTTCCGGTTTCCCCTACTTATAGTGTTTCCTTCAAGCTCCTCGCATTGGTTACTGTTTACAACCTTAAACTCCTGGGTTGGCGTTGGGCCATTATTGGATTATTTCGGATTTGCAATTGTGTCAAAATCCTGCCGCGGCGCTGGTGATTGCCTTCATCGCGGTCGCGCTGCTTCGATCTCGGTCTAGCACCTTTGTCAGTAACCGAGCATATTGGAGAATAAACACACTACGTGTTGAACTCTGGACTCCGTCCCGTTTCTGTGTTCCACGATCGTCACACAGAGCAAGAGGAGGAAAAGTAACAAAGATTAGACGGTTTTGGGCATGTCTGTGTGAATGAAGGCCCGTCATCTCAAATTAAATTTAGAAAAAACAACCCTACAAGGGCTGGCGTAGGGCCATGTATAATTTTGGCTGTTGAAATGTTACAAAATATTTCACAGAGCCGAGGCTGACAAAGGTCTCTAAAACCTAACATTTATGTTTAGTGTTTTTTCAGTTGCAACAAAAATGCATCTGCAACAATACATGGTTTTTGCATCAAAAAAATCTTAGCTTTTAAAACATGTCATAATTTGCACTTGAACCTGGTTTGTGTAAATTTTGCAATAAAGATGTTTTTTTAAATCTCAGACACTTTTTAATGCATGGTGATTAATAAAGTAATACATGTAACAGGGGTCAAGTCATGCATTTGTTTAGGAACCAACTGCTGGTTGAAAACATTTGGCATAATAAATTACTGTATAAATCACATGTGAAAATGATTTGTTTAATGCTGATCTGTTTAAACTAAACACATTATAACTGGGTGAGAACGACAGGAGAACCGGCTTTATTAACAGAATCTATTTAATAAACATGTAAACACATTTGCTGGTTGGTGTAACTGCACAAAGTCACGCTTCACATAACATAATCTACCACTTAAAATAATTTAAGAGTAACATTATTTTAAGTTGCAACCAAAAATAATGTGCTAAAATACATGGTTATTTGCATGTACAAAAAAATACACAGCTAACAAACATGTCATGTGATTTCTGACAAACGTGTCTGGTTTGCTGTAACACATGAGACGTGAGAAGATGAGAGATGTAAAGTCTAATCACATGACACTGAGTTAATAAATATCTCATTCATCAAACACATAGTTATGATTTGCTCATCTTTATCAAAAACAGTCAATAATTTTCATAAAATAAATCATTAAGTAATTCAATGGTCCTTCAGCCACTTTGTTAAAAATCGAGGAGCATCTGAGCAGAAGAACTAGAACTTGCATTTTTTCACCTTCGTAACATTTCGAAGCTACGAAATATTCTAATACTTCAAGATTCAAAAAAGAAAACCATGCTTTTTGTTTCATCTAGATTAAACACAATTCACTTCTGAGTAGGATGTTCTAATAAATCATTAATAAATAGCAACTTGTGCAGATCATGCAGCTAGATATTTTAGCAATACAATGAAAGTTTGAAATAAAACTCCAGTGTTATCAAACTTGCATACCAGTTAAGTTTGAGTATCTGGACAAAATTTTATGAATCAACCAAATTTTCAACCAGGCTCCACAATATCATGAGTGAGGACTGATTCTGGATTTTATTATTTTAAGCAGACAGTGAGCTCCTGTCACATAAGGTGCTTTTGGAGGCTTACTTTAGCTCCTGTAAATAAAGGACTGAAATTTCTCTGGAAGAGCAGTTCTCCCACAAGGCTCCTCAACTTTGGAACACCAACTACAGCTTGGCAGTTGGAAAACACATGATTTGAATCACTATGAATCTTTAAAAATTTGAAGGCATTTATTTAAGTATCTTGTTCTGAACTAATGCCCAATGTACTGTACAAAAGATGTAGATTTCTACGACTCTGTGTACTGTTTGGGTTGGGTAATCTCTGATCAAAGCCATGCTGGCACATCACATCTTCACCTACCTCATCTTAAAATAATTTGGCGCTGAGTAACATTATTTTAAGTTGCAACCAAAAATATGTACTAAAATACATGGTTATTTGCATTTACACATGCCGGATACACAGCACTGTGAAAACAATCATGTACTTATTAACAAACCAATTTTAGCTCAACTCCCTGACCTTTGTCTGAGAAGATTGAGAGATGTAAAAAAAAAAAAAAATCACTGAGCTTACGAAAATGTCTGGATTTCCTAACAAACACATGTTTGTGATTAGCTCATCTTTATCAAAAACTCATGGAGACATGAAAAAAAAAAATGTATCTAATCACATGGTTTCTTCAAATAGTCTAATAAAATTTTTTCTTGCCACTGTCGCTTCTCAATTATCTTTGGGGGGAAAGGCCCCGCCATCTTAAATAAACAAAAGCGTAAAAAATTACTATAAAATAAATTACTTGACTAATTCAATGCAGCTAAACTTTATTAGCCGTTTGCTAAATTTCTGCAGAAGGATGTGGAGGTCAATAATTTGTGATGTATCTTAATAAAAAACTCATCATGCCTAATTTCTGTATGAAATACAATGTATTTCAGTCAGATTAAATTTCTTGTTCCAGATATTCCTCTTAGACATTGCATTCAGGTGCAGTAACTCTATCAGGTTTCTGTTAATCACACCAACATTTTTTGGCAGCCCTTTGTCATTCTGACTTTTCGGAATTTAAAAACAGACAGGTTTTTTAACATTTCATAAAAAGCTTAAGGGTAAACAGCAGCTGTCTAAAAGAACACGGCATGTTGTTATCCTGTATGTACAAGAGATTTAGTACATTCATGCTATAATAGTGATGGGTAAACATATAAGAAATACAGATTCATTTGCACAAGTTTTATGTCCAGCTATTCATCTGGAATTAGTGTGATCTATAAGATCTATACTGTTTTCTTGTTAAGTTCCAATAGGTCCTTCAGCCTCTGAGTTGTTAAAAATCGAGGAGCTCTGAGAGAAGAATAGACACTGTGCACTGTTCTCTCAGGCTTCTCTAAACAAGGTTTATTCTAATACTGTTTTAATAGACAGAAAACCAGCCTTTTTGTTTTATATCTATTATTAAACACAAGCACTTTTAGTAAAAATAAAGTAAACTATAGCACCACTTGATCTACCAGGAGTCATCATTTATTTTGAAGCTTTAATGTTTAAACTTTTTTTACACACATCATGTTGATATTATTAGCAATAAAAAGCAATCCACTGAAAAAAACTATTATTCTGATTATTTGAACTGAATGGTAGCAGTCAGGTGTGAGTTGTCTGGACAATTGCTGCTGATGCCAATTCTCAAGCAGGCTTCCCAATGATCATCAGTGTGGGTGGACCGATATCTGGACTTTATTATTTTAACATCAGCAGGTTGATCCGAAAATACTGTCACATATCTGGCACATTTTCTTATTTTTGGAGGCCCCTAACTTCATGTAAATGTCAGATTACAGGACTAAAATTTCATCTTCCAAAGCAGATGGGTCCATGTGGAACAACAACGCAATTTTTTTAAGAGAGCATACCAACTACAGCTCTGGCATCAAATGGAAAACACATGTATATTGCAACCGGATGAAGCTAATTGAAATTTTGAAGGCGATGTTCAAAGTCAAGTAGCATGTTCTGAATTTGCCCAATGTACTGCACACTATTTGATTGCATGCATTTCTACGTGCTCTGTGTGTCTACACATTTGCTGGTTGGTGTAACTGAACAAAGCCATGCTTCACATAACATAATCTACCACTTAAAATAATTTAAGAGTAACATTATTTTAAGTTGCAACCAAAAATAATGTGCTAAAATATGGTTATTTGCATATACACATAAATACACAGAATGAGAATCGGAATCAGACTTTATTGGCCAAGTATGTTCACACATACAAGGAATTTGTAAAAAAAAAACAGCTAACAAACATGTCATGTGATTTCTAACAAACATGTCTTGTTTGCTGTAACTCATGAGACATGAAAATGTAAGAGATGTAAAGTCTAATCACATGACACTAGTTAATAAATATCTCATTCATCAATCATATAGTTGTGATTTGCTCATCTTTATCAAAAACAGTCAATAATTTACATAAAATAAATCATTAAGTAATTAAATGCAGCTAAACAGTTTTAGCTGTTTGTTAAATTTCTGCAGAAGGATGTGGAGGTCAATAATTTGGGATGTAACTTAACATGGCTAATTTCTCTATGAAATAAAGTGCTTTTCTTGTTCCAGATATTCCTGTTAGACATTGCATTCAGTGTGCAGTAACTATCAGGTTTCTGTTAATCACACCAACATTTTTTGGCAGCCCTTTGTCATTCTGACTTTTCATTTTCAATTTAAACACAGACAGGTTTTTTAACATTTCATAAAAATCTTAAGGGTAAACAGCAGCTGTCTAAAAGAATGTACCCTCCCAGTCCACGGCATGTTGTTATCCTGTATGTACAAGAGTTTTAGTACATTCATGCTATAATAGTGATGGGTAAACATATAAGAAATACAGATTCATTTGCACAGGTTTTATGTCCAGCTATTCATCTGGAATAAGTGTGATCTATAAGAGCAGTGTGGTTTTCGTCCTGGTCGTGGAACACTGGACCAGCTCTTCACTCTCTCCAGGATCCTCGAGGGTTCATGGGAGTTTCCCCAACCAGTCTACATGTGCTTTATAGATCTGGAGAAGGCTTTCGACTGTGTCCCTCAGGGTATTTTGTGGGAGGTGCTTCGTGAGTATGGGGTACATGGCTCCTTACTACGGGCCATTCAGTCCCTGTATTTGCGAAGCAGGAGCTTGGTTTACATGGCTGGCAGTAAGTCGGACTTGTTTCCAATGAGGGTTGGACTCCGTCAGGGCTGTCCCTTGTCACTGGTTCTGTTCATAATTTATATGTACAGAATTTCTAGGTGCAGCCAGGGGATGGAGGGTGTCCAGTTTGGTGATCTGAGGATCACGTCGCTGCTGTTTGCAGATGATGTGGTCCTTTTAGCATCATCAGGCTGCGAACATTCAGCTCTTACTGGATCGGTTTGCAGCCGAGTGTGAAGCACCCGAGATGAAAATCAGCACCTCCAAATCTGAGGCCATGGTTCTCAGTCGGAAAAGGGTAGAGAGTCCTCTCTGGGTCAGGGATCAGATCTTGCCTCAAGTGGAGGAGTTTAAGTATCTTGGGGTCTTGTTCATGAGTGATGGTAAGATGGAGCGTGAGATTGACAGACGGATCAGCGCGGGGTCAGCAGTGATGCGGACCCTATACTGGTCTGTTGTGGAAAAGAAGGAGCTGAGCCACAAGGCAAGGCTCTCGATTTACCAGTCAATCTACATTTTAGCCCTCACCTATGGTCATGAGCTTTGGGTAATGACTGAAAGAACAAGATCGCGAAAACAAGCGGTTTTCTCCGTATGGTGGCTGGTCTCTCCCTTAGAGATGTTTCTCAGATTAGGTGAGAAGCTCAGTCATCAGGGAGAGACTCAGGTTGAAGCCGCTACTCCTCCGCGTCGACAGGAGCCACTTGAGGTGGTTTGGGCATCTGGCAAGGATGCCTCCTGGGCGCCTTCCTAGGGAGGTGTTCCAGGCAAGTCCAGCTGGAAGGAGACCCCGGGGAAGACCCAGGACGCGCTTGAGGGATTATATCTCTCAGCTGGTCTGGGAAAGCCTCGGGGTTCCCCCAGTCAAGCTGGTGGAGGTGGCTGGGGCGAGGGAGGTCTTGGTCTGGAGGTACTTCGGTTGCTGCCCACGCGACCCGAACTCCAGACAAGCGGAAGATAATGGATGGATGGATGGAAACATTTTGCTCCGTTCATTCATTGCTTTGCAATTTAATAGATTATTACAAACAATTCAAAACAATTTTTAAGGCAGCTGCTAATTGATGAAGACACACCATATGAAATCCAAAAGCTTTTACTACTTTAACCTGTTAAACAACCACAATTCAAACAGCAATTTGTTTACACAAAAATCTGCATACACATCTGTACTCTTATAACACACACACACACACACACACACACACAATGTTAAAACAGAGATAAGACAATGAAAACAGAACAGAAGAGTGCAGACATAGCTTATAAGAAATGTGTGTCTCTATTACTATAGAGTTATTAATGTTTTAACCTTAAATTACCTGTTCAATCAACTGTTAAGTAAATACTAATGTTTCTTAAATACAAATGTATTCATCCATCCATCCATTATCTTCCACTTTATCCTCTATTAGGGTTGGGGGTTCCCCATGCCCATCCAGGGGAGAACATCTCGGGGTCTGGGCAGATACACCCAGGACAGGGCGCCTATCTGGAGGGGGCGTGGTCTAGTTTCATTCGCGCTATTTAAGAATCGTAGATACGCTGACACGACAGCCTCTCGTGTTCCGTCTCTTGTGTGAAGACCTATTCGTGTAAAGACCTGTGAGTCTACCTGAGCGAGTCCACCGAGCAAGGACAACGACAAAGCAACCATGGACATCTCTAAGTAGTCAATCCATTTTCTTACCCATTCACACCTTTCTCTCCAGCATGTGTTTTCAGTTCATCCCTGTCATTTCCTCCTCACACAGATGCTCCTTTCCTCAGAGGAGAAGGCGCACTCTTGCACACCTGCGAACTCTGCAGCAGGTGAATACAAGCGAGCCCTTCACTTTCTCTGCAGGACTATGGAATTGTCAGTCAGCCACCAAGAAATCTAATTTCATTCCTGCTTTTGTGGCTCATATTGGTCTTCAGGTTTTAGCACTCACTGAGACGTGGATTCATCCCGAGAATTCCGCAACACCAGCTGCCCTTTCAACGAATTTCCACTTCTCTCACTCTCCTCGTATCAGAAAAAGAGGAGGTGGTACAGGTTTGCTTATTACCCACAAATGGAAATTCTCTCCTCTTACACTTTTATCAAACACTGTCTCATTCGAATTCCATGCATTGACAATCACTGACCCGGTTAAATGTCATTTTCTTGTCGTCTATTGCCCCCCAGGTCAACTTCATAGAGGAATTTGATATGTTATTTAATCTCTCCCAGATGATGGTTGTACTCTTGTTGTCTTCGGCGATTTCAACATTCACTTAGACCGACCATATGCCGGTGATTTTCTTGAACTTATCTCCAGCCTGGACCTCCAGCTACTCCGCACCTCAGCTACCCTCCGGGCTGGCAACCAGCTCGATCTCATCATGACGCGCTCATGTTTCTCTTCGGACATACACATCACTCCACTTCATGAATTAGACCACTTTTTCATACAGTTCTCTGTTTCTCTCCACCACCTCCCGTGATCATCAGTAAAACATCTCAGGTACGTCACAATCTTAGCGCTCTGTCTAACACACTCTTTGCGGACTTGGTTACAGATGTCCTTCCTAGCATCAGTAACTTCTTAACCCTTTACACTAACACTGCATCAAGCACATTCTACTCCACCTTGGCTTCATGTCTTCACCGGGTCTGTCCAAAATCCACCAGGAAAACACTCAGTTCTCCATCCAGTCCCTGGCTCACAGAGACGCTTCGGAAGCAACGCACTTCTCTTTGATCCGCAGAAAGAAAATGACGTAAGTCTGGTCTGTCTTTAGATTTAGAAACATACCAGTCCTCACTCACCATTTTCTTGAAGGATGTAATTGCTGCTAAATCCAGTCCAAGGTAACATGCATCTCAGATGCCCACAGACAGCATTGTTTTCTGTGCTGATGTCTTTGCAACCTTTTTTTTTGTACAGAAAAGATCGAGGGCATCAGCAAACTCTTTCAAACAACACTCTTCCAAAACTAACTCTCAAGCCACTGTTCTCGTTCTGCTAGACTTTTCGGCAGCTTTTGATCCAGTAAATCATCAGATTCTACTGTCCACTCTATCTGAATTAGGTTTTTCTGATACGACACTTGAATGGTTTCGATCCTCTCACAGGAAGAACCTTCAAAGTGTCATGGAATGGGGAGATCTCTAACTCTCACGAAGTACGCACTCGTGTGCCTCAGGGCTCTATACTGGTCCTCTCCTCTTCTCACTATAAATGACATCACTGAGCACAGTCATCCAGGCGCATGGTTTCTCTTACTACTGCTATGCTGATGACACTCAGCTTCATCTGTCTTTTGCGCCTGACGACACCACCATCTCAAATCGGATATCTGCCTGCCTCACCGACATATCTGTTTGGATGAAGGCCCGTCATCTCAAATTAAATTTAGAAAAAACAGAGCTTCTCATAATCCCAGCTAAACCCTCAATCCATCACGACCTGACCTTCCAAATTGACAGCTCCACAATCTCTCCAACCGATTCGGTCCATAACCTTGGTTTCACAATAGACTCCCACCTTAAACTCTCTGATCATGTTATCAAAACCGCCCATTCCTGCAGATTACTTCTTTACAACATAAGGAAGATCAGACCCTTCTTGACTGAACATGCTACCCAACTGCTTGTTCAAGCCCTAGTCCTATCCCGGCTTGATTATTGTAACGACCCCAGACCATGTGCACAAAACAAACCAATCACAAGACGACGTTAATTAACTAAACTAAATACGCACAGAATGTTAATTAACGCGACAGAACGAGACTAAAACACAAAACAGGTGAGAGGTGCCCTAGGCACCTCTTACATTACCCCCGCCCCAGCGGTCGCGCAACGGGGGGACGCGACCAAGAAAAAAAAACATAACAGTCCCGGGGGGGGTCCTCCGCCCTCCTTGAGCGCCCTCGGGTGGACGCCCTCTGCGGGTGAGGCGTGCCGAACGCCCTCTGGCTGCAAAGTCAGGTGGACGCCCACGGCGGATCAGAAGTGGGCCACGCCCTCTGGCTGCGTGGTCCGGTGGACGCCCACGTTGGGCGCGGCGAGGCGGACGCCCCCTGGCGGCGTGGCGAGGCGGACGACCCCTGGCGGCGTGGCGAGGCGGGCGCCCCCTGGCGGCGTGGCGCGTGGCGTGCGGCCCCTGCTGCTCGGGCTGGGCGGCGTGCGGTCCTTGCTGCTCGGGCTGGGCGGCGAGCTGCCCCTGGACCTCGGGCTGGGCGGCGTGCTGCCCCTGGACCTCGGGCTGGGCGGCGTGCTGCCCCTGGACCTCGGGCTGGGCGGCGTGCTGCCCCTGGACCTCGGGCTGGGCGGCGTGCTGCCCCTGGACCTCGGGCTGGGCGGCGTGCGGCCCCTGGACCTCGGGCTGGGCGGCGTGCGGTCCTTGCTGCTCGGGCTGGGCGGCGTGCGGTCCTTGCTGCTCGGGCTGGGTGGTGTGCGGCCCCTGCTGCTCAGGCTGGGCGGCGTGCGGCCCCTGCTGCTCGGGCTGGGCGGCGTGACGCCCCCTGGGCTTCGGAACGGGCGGCGTGACGCCCCTGGGCTTCGGAACGGGCGGCGTGGCGCCCTCACCACTGACTGGGCTTCGGAACGGGCGGCGTGACGCCCCTGGGCTTCGGAACGGGCGGCGTGACGCCCCTGGGCTTCGGTACGGGCGGCGTGACGCCCCTGGGCTTCGGTACGGGCGGCGTGACGCCCCTGGGCTTCGGTACGGGCGGGCGTGACGCCCCTGGGCTTCGGAACGGGCGGCGTGACGCCCCTGGGCTTCGGAACGGGCGGCATGACGCCCCTGGGCTTCGGAACGGGCGGCGTGACGCCCCTGGGCTTCGGTACGGGCGGCGTGACGCCCCTGGGCTTCGGTACGGGCGGCGTGACGCCCCTGGACATGGGTTCTTGTGCTGACAGGACCTCGGCGGGCACGCATGCTGGCTGGACCTCGGCGGGCACACATGCTGGCTGGACCTTGGCGGGCACGCACGCTGGGCGGACCTCTGCGGGTTCACACCCTAGCAGGACCTTGGGCACGCATGCTGGCAGGACCTTGGCGGGCACGCACGCTGGGCGGACCTCTGCGGATTCACACCCTCGCAGGACCTTGGGCACGCATGCTGGCAGGACCTTGGCGGGCACGCACGCTGGGCGGACCTCTGCGGGTTCACACCCTCGCAGGACCTCGGCGGGCACGCACACTGGGCGGACCTCGGCCGGCACCTCGGGCGCTCCATCCTGCACACAGAACATATACACACCCCCCGCATTGCCCAAACACATTGACATATCAGACGTGGGGAAGACGGACTGGACACACGAGACAGGGGGACACACCATGCTCACGCCACATGGATCTACATCTACCCCCCCGAGTGTTGGCTACCGCCCCCTCGCAGCGCGATCCAGACACAGCGCGGTCCGATGCGGGCGCGTCACGTGACCGCCCCGCGGCACACATACCGCGCTCGGCAGCCGCGCAGCGCGCACGCCGCGACTTAGCACCGCGCCGGCGCGCTCTGCGTCCGGATCTCGCCACGTGGGGTTTAACAAACTGGACCGGAGCGTCCGTCCAGAACTCCTCAGAGTTGAGGAGGGTCCGTATGGGCAGAATATGCCCATACAGGTACGATTCGCCCCTCGTCATCGGAGATCGGAACCAAGTCCAAACCCTCCTCAGCGCAGAGCGCTTCGTACCCGTACCTCCACAACCATTCCTCATCAGAGTCATAATCACACATAGACATTACACTGTTTGAGCCGTCCTTACGGCTCCGGGACGGCGGACTGCGCATAGCAGCGCACTCGCGGACACAGCGGAACGCGCCGCGAGTACGAGGCTACACGCCCCCCGCAAAGAAAAATTTAGAAAAGCTTACCTGGGCTCTGGACTCCCCAAATTTCCTTGGCTGGTCGTTCTGTCACGATAGTCTACCTCGGGCAGAAGCGGAAGCGCATCGGACGCGCAAAACCGGCGTATAAACGCGCTGAAGGGAGCCAGGCACGCAGGTAGCGAGAACAGATTTATTTAAAGGTGCAGTACACCAAAAAGCATGAGGTACATAAAAGACTATGTGACATAGAAGACAACGACCAGCACCGGTGACAAAAAACAATGGACATATATACAAAACGACCCCAGACCATGTGCACAAAACAAACCAATCACAAGACGACGTTAATTAACTAAACTAAATACGCACAGAATGTTAATTAACGCGACAGAACGAGACTAAAACACAAAACAGGTGAGAGGTGCCCTAGGCACCTCTTACACCCTAAATATGTCACAGAGTTTATTTAAACTACCCCCATCGTCTTATAAGACAAATACAGATAGAAATAAAACACACCATTACAGTATCAAAAACCAAGAATATATATTGGATATATACAATATATTGGATTGAGGGTGGCACGGTGGCTTAGTGGTTAGCACATTCACCTCTCAGCACTAGGGATTCCCGGTTCAAATCCCCATCTGGGTGGAGTTTCCATGTTCTCCCCGTGTCCACGTGGGTTTTCTCTGGGTTCACCGGTTTCCTCCCACTGTCCAAAAACATGGATCAAGTCAATTGAGTTCTTAAAATTGCCCCATATAGTGTGTGTATGTGTGCGTGTCTGTGTGAGTGTGTGCCCAGTGATAGATTGTCACCCTGTCTGGGTGTATCTGCCCAGCGCCTGAAACGTTCTCCCCTGGATGGGCATGGGGAACCCCCCCGCGACCCTAATATAGGACAAAGCGGAAGATAATGAATGAATGAATGAATGAATATTTGATTGGCACAGAGGAGCGGCTCATATCAGTGGACAGAGTTGTATGGCTTCACCTCCTGTGTAAGAATGGATCCCAGCCAGGAAACACACTGACTGTCAAAGGTGCATGGTCTCCATACCCATACGTATTATAACGTAACCGCCACCTTTGTAACACCTGGTCTAGCATGGCCCCAGTCAGGAAACACACTGACTGTCAAAAGGTGCATGTGCCCCCTATTATAACCCCCCCTTTAACAGCTTTAAAATAGCAATATAACTCCATACCGATATAGCATAAAATATTAGGAATTTAGACACCAAATAAAGGGATAAGACAGGAGCAAATGGAATAAACACTTACTCAAGCCTTATCCCGGACAAGCCCCCAAATTTTTAGGTTCAAATTCCAAGTTGACCAAACAGCTGTGGCCCCGATGCCAAATCGAAAACTGAAGTGCAAATTATTGGGAAGAAAAACTCAAAAAGTCAACTGCTGCTCAAAAAGCCAACGCTCAAACCAAAAAATCGAGAGCTACAGACCTGTATCACTTTTACCGTTCCTGTCTAAAACACTTGAACAGGTGGTGTCTCCATGTTTCTTAATCAGAAGAAAGCCTTCCCAATCAGTCTGGTTTTAGGTGTGGTCACCCCATTGAGACAGCATTGTTTTCTGTGATTGAATAACTTAAATCTTCCAAAACTAACTCTCAAGCCACTGTTCTCGTTCTGCTAGACTTTTCGGCAGCTTTTGATCCAGCTTTTGATCTTTTCGGCAGCTTTTGATCATCAGATTCTACTGTCCACTCTATTTGAATTAGGCTTTTCTGATACGACACTTAAATGGTTTCAATCCCATCAGACAGGAAGGATCTTCAAAGTGTCATGGAATAGAGTGATCTCTAACTCTCACCAAGTACTCACTGGTTTTCCTCAGGGCTCTGTACTTGGTCATCTCCTCTTTTCACTATACATGACATCACTAAGCACTAAGTCATTTAGGTGCATGATTTCTCTTACCACTGCTTTGTTGATGACACTCAGATTCATTTGTCTTTTATCCCCGATGACACCACAATCTCAAATTTGATATCTGCCTGTCTCACCGACATATCTGTTTGGATGAAGGCCCGTGATCTCAAATTAAATTTAGCTAAAACAGAGCTTGTCATAATCTTGGCTAAACCCTCAATCCATCATGACCTGACCTTGGTTTCACAATAGACTCCCACCTTAAACTCTCTGATCATGTGATTAAAACCACTCGTTCCTGCAGATTCCTTCTTTACAACATCAGGAAGATCAGACCCTTCTTGACTGAACATGCAGTTCAGTAAGTTCAATAAGTCTTACCAAGTGAATTGTTCTTCATTATTAGTAGTACATCATACTGTACAATGTGTACTGTATCGTAGCACACAATACTTGTAATAGTTGTTTATTTCTCATTATATATTTTAATACTTGTTATTGTTTACTTTCACTATAGTTACATTGGCTGCTGTAATAATCCATTTCTGTCCATGTGACCCAGTAACGTATCATAACTGACCAAGACGTTTAAGGGATAAACACAGGTGCATGACGACCTTGCGATCTATGAAGTTGTCCACAGCACCAGAATCAACACAAACCTTACAATTATGATTCCCAGATGCCCATGACAATTCTGCCTGAAGGAACAAACCACGGTCAGGGACTGATCGACAAACTACTCCAGACTCCCTGTATCGTGAGTAGCTGGGGAGTTTAAAGGAGTGCCAGTGGAGTGGTCCTTCGAGGTAGTGAGGAAATTAACCCCTAGGATCCTAATTGCATTGGCCCTGAATCAGGATCAGGTTTACACTCCCCCTTAGTGAAAGACTCGCCCCACCTAAATGATGCACGTCCTCTCTTTTCACATTCCCGTTGGCGCATCCGTGTGTCAATCCTTATGGCCAGTTGATACAGGTCTTTAAGGGACGATGGTGGGTCCTTAGTGGCCAACTTGTCTCAGAGTTAATCATTAAGTGCACGCTGAAATGCTATTTTGAGAGCAGGATCATTCCATTCTCAATCTGCCACCAATGTTTGAAATTCCACCATAAACCGATCGGTTGCCCTGTGTAATCTCCAAGAGACGTGGGCCAGCATCCTGCCCCCTTATGGAAAATAGAAGACATTGGAGATGGCTTCGCCAAACGTCGCTGGGGAGTTACACTCCGGAGCCTTCTGTTCCAACAATGTGTTGTCCAATTCAGTGCTTTCCCAGAGAGAAGTGAAATTATGAATGCTACTTTTGCACGGTCCGTGGGAAAACGTGAGGGTTGTTGCTCGAAGACAAGAGAGCATTGTAACAAAAACCCTATGACACGCTTAGGATCACCAGAGAAACGCTCTGGTGGGGGGAGTGAGGATTCACTATTGCCACTACTGTAGGTCTAGCTAAGGGGGCCATTTCGGTGACGTCCACAAGGTTATGTACAGCCACGGATTGACTAAGGTTAGCGAACCGTTGGGCCAGCTCTGCTAACGCCTGCTCATGTCATCCCAGGGTAGAGCCATGGTGACGCAATGCATCATAGATTACAGCGGGATCTGCTGTGTCCATGACTGGCGGCAGCCTTCTGTTACGAGTTGAAAACAGGACAAAGATGCAGATGAACAAAAAAGGGGTTCATTTATTTAGTAGCAAAGGTCAAAGAACGACAAAGAGTCTACGAAGAGTGGACTCGGACACGGAACCGCGCTAAGAACGTAACTGAAAAGTTATTCAAACATAAAGGGGTGGATTAGAACCCCAGACTACCAATCCCTAAACCAGAGGGCTACAGCTGTGCCACTGGGGAGTTAATGCAAGTTGAGCCAATCAGGCTCCACGACTTAAGAGCAGGACACAAATGCATTTTCTCCACTCGAGAGGTGGACCTGCTCCCCACTCTGCACCTAAAAACTTAGAGGAAGAGTGGAAGGGGGAAAGATAGCAATTAGACAAAAGGAAAAACAATATTTTTTAGTTACCTGGTCTCGAACCCTGGTCTGCTGAATTAGAGCAGAGCACTTAGCAGGATTAACACTAAAGGGAGCACCATAAAGGCTAAGACGCAGGCTCGGGTCCCATACGACACATTGCTGATTGATAGGCCTTAGTCTACAGAGGTCCCAGCAACTCCTAGGGTAAAATACTTTTCCTGCTTAACAGAGAGCTGAAATACCTCCTGTCTCCTGACGGTACCACGGCTGACCCCTCTAAATGGGCCCAGTCGTACCCACTAACCCTACAATAGCAATTGTAAACCATACGGTGGCAAAATCAAGGCTGCCGCACTTACCAGCCACAGAGCAGCTCCTTAAATAAGGAATCTGCCACTGGTACACGTTAGCCCTGATTAGGATGTCCAGGATAAAAGACCCACACACAAACGCTCTGTAACTTCAATGGCACCTGGTACCCAAGCTTCGTGCGTGGGATGATCCAGAGACGAGACAATGTCTAGCTTCTGTTTTGCACAGGAAAACCTTTATTTACCTCTGCTAGTGGAAGGATTTAAGGACATCAGCTGAGGAGTTTAATAGGTTTAAATAGAGTGGCATTTCAATTGACACACATTCATAACTAAACATTGTCCATTTCCATATTAATATTTGACCAATTTTCAATCATTTGATAATTGACTACATTGTTTAATGCACAAACACACTAAATTATGTCAACATATTTTTAAGGTATATTGTTTTTTAAGTCCTCAAAGTTATATCTTACAAAACTATACTGACTTTACTTGAAAACCAATCTGCCCCAGTTTAGTAACACTGCTGCAGTAACTCAAAATTTTACAACAAGGGTTCAGAGGGGTAGGCTTCATTGTTCTACAGGACTGTTTCAAGTACATTTTAATTTGGTCATTTTGCAGACACTTTTATTTAAAGCAACCTACAAGAATCCCAACATTTAGCTTAATAGCCCAACATTTACATTGATATACATATATATATATATATATATATATATATATATATATATATATATATATATATATATATATATATATGTATATAAAGTTTTCTAGTGGCAGATATTTGTTTTGAGTGGCAATTTTTTTAAGTAGCGAAAACAGGCTTTCACAGAAATAAATACTTTACACTGAAAAGCTTAAGGAAACAACACCACAGTCAAATTAAGAGTTGAAACTGGTACAACTAAGTGAGAATTAAAAAACGTCTGGTTTGTGTGGATGACTGAAAGACATGTCTGTAACAAGGTTTGATTCAGAACACAGCAGTTGTGTGGTGAGCCTAACAGAGATTCGAGTCGGCCACAATTAGCCCATGAGCTGCCTGTTGAAAAACCTGCTGTAAAGTTTCTTTGTATTAAAGAAGTAATTAATTAAAGCTTTCATATATAATTTGCTTCAACCATGTAGTAAGTAGAACTTACTTTTGCAAAAACGGCCAAATTCGATTAAGTAAAAATGCCCAGGCGCCAATAGTTCCTTTTTATACTTTTTCACCACAAGTTACGCACTATTATGAAGTTGTTTTCATTTTCACAATTACCTTAATTTTATTAATGTAACAGAATATCAGTAGTTAAAAATCAGTAGTTTGGGACAGATGCGTTTTCATCGCAGGCTAATGAGAAATAATCAAAAGCCACTCCTCTGCTACCCCCTAGCGGACTCTGATTATTTAACCATTTATCCAGAATTTTGCCAGAGGATCTGAAGCAGACGCAGGTAGATATTAGATTAGTGCTGCCATCGTGTGGCAAAAGGCGGAATAAAATTTTTAACGATTTATTTATTTATTTATTCTGACAGCGCTAGCGAATGCATGAGCAAAAAAATTTCGAGAGGAACAAGAGTAAAAAAAAAAAAATTTTTTTTTTTACTTATGTCGTGCGCACCACTTAGTAAGTCGCACCACTTAATATGGTGCTTCATATTAATACGAGATAATAATTCACATATTATCTCGTGCGCACGAGATAATATGTGAATCATAATCTTACAATAAACAGACATGACGCGCTGTTACAACGATAGCGTTTACACTGGGACATGCGCTCTCCGACACTATGGCTGTTTGACAGATCCACAGATAAATAAAGAACACGAATATGAATAAAAGTTTCTTTCTAGGAATCTTTCTAGGAATGTAACTCCGGAACGCCGTATAGTGCTGAGTTCGACCGAAACTCGTTTGCATGTTCTCCCCGTTGCTTGTTGCTTGGATTAAACGTGGCGATAAACACGACTGGATTTCACATGTCTTATAATAATGTCTTATTTTGAAAGACAGGCCGCAGTATTTGATGAGATGAACGTAACCAGTGTCCTTCCGCAGCTACAAGTATGGAAAAACGGATGTTTTCTAAGAATCACGCATGTCTATGTGTACATGTGACTGTGTACCGCAATGTGAATGTTTTACATTCGAACCAAATCGGAAATGTGAATCAATTGATTCCCTGAAGATTCTTAGAAAGCATCCAGCTGCGGAATAACACTGGTTACGTTCATCTCATCCTAGACATGTACACTTCATCTCATCAAATACAGCGGACTGTCGTTCAAAATAAGACATTATTTTCGTGCTAGATCTCTAAAGTTGGCACAATAAAGCGCGTGATTAAAGGCAAAAAAATTCTAATACGGTTATTCAATTAAATCAAACTGTGTTATCGCCACGTTTAACTCCAATGCTTTACTGTTTTGGGGGTAAAATGAAATTCCCAAGCAACAAGCAACGGGGAGAACATGCAAAAGAGTTTCAGTCGAACTCAGCACTAGACGGCGTTCCGGGGTTACATTCCTAGAAAGATTCCTAGAAAACGGATTTTTTCTAAGGATCTTCAGGGAATCAATTGATTCACATTTCCGATTTAGTTCGAATGTAAAACATTCACAATGCGGTACACAGTGACATGAACACAAACGCCTGCGTGATTCTTAGAAAACATCCGTTTTTCCATAAGTGTAGCTGCGAAAGAACACCGGTTACGTTCATCTCATCAAATACAGCGGCCTGTCTTTCAATATAAGACATTATTATAAGACATGTGAAATCCAGTCGTGTTATCGCCACGTTTAACTCCATTGCTTAACTGTTTTGGGGGTAAATGAAACGTTTAACTCCGATGCTTAACTGTTTTGGGGGTAAAATGAAATTCCCAAGCAACCAGCAACGGGGAGAACATGCAAACGAGTTTCGGTCGAACTCAGCACTATACGGCGTTCCGGAGTTACATTCCTAGAAAGATTCCTAGAAAGAATTTTTTTTTATATTCGTGTTCTTTATTTATCTGTGGATCTGTCAAACAGCCATAGTGTCGGAGAGCGCATGTCCCAGGCTACTTTGGCTTAGTGCGCATGCGCACATCACAGAAGCTGATTTCCATCACTTCGCCTGTCGATTCGAGCTACCCGAGCGATTTCGTGTGTGATTCAAGGTAATTACTCAAGTTAAATGCATTATATTTCCAAATTACATTTATATATTCGTGTATATGTGCTCTTAAAACAATAATTAACATCATTAGTACAATTTGTTAATTTCTAAAAAGTTCGTCAGGTTAAGAAAAGTGCACCGCTCTTTAACGTGCGAGTTGTTAAGTTGTTGCTACGCAAGTTTTTACGTGTTGCTTGTAACACATTCATATATCATATATCATAATTAACTCAGTGTATTGTGTTGTTCTGTTTAGCTGAATGATTTTACTTTCCTTTATCCTTCAAATGCGTTACCCAGTCTTTTTGTTCACATTTAAACACCAAATATGGTTTGTGTATATACTTTGTTACAGCCAAAATATTAAGATCCTTTTATCAATCTCCTGTTTCAACCGTATAAAGGATTAATCTGGTAACATTGGCAATTTCAAAATTGACTAATTAAATTTCAATTAATTAGCTCAATTTAATTAAATAAAGTTAATTTAATTAGACTGAAGTTTATTTTTACAAATATATTAACAAATTAAAATGTGTGTGTATATATATATATATATATACATACACACTGTATATATAAAACTCTAAAAGTGATTTAAAGTCTGTGCTGTTGGGTAATTGCAGCATGTGCCCCTCCCTCTCCCCCTTTGCACATATCTGTGAGAATGCTAATGAATGGGGGATGGTGTACAAGACTCACAGAATCTGGGGCTAAAAAACATTTAAAATATACTCACTTACAACACCTGAATTGTGTCACAAACTTCTACAAATACATCATTCTGGTATTCATAATGCATTATTAACACCTTTTTAAAATTTTTATAAAGTATTTACATTGATGTACATAACCAGACTCAAAATGTTATAAGGACATGCCATAAGGCTTTATAACACAAGGTTATGCATTATAAATCAGAAATGATACATTTTAACTGTTCATTAACTATTATAGGACATAAAGTTGTTTGTTTTTAATAAGGCTTTTTAAAACTTTAAGGTTCATAACTGTTTAGAAATGCGTATAAGCTCTCTTTACAGCCACAATTTTTGTTATTATTTACTTATTTAAAATAGACTGCATACATAGTAGTTTGACTTATAAAAGCTTAAAATGCTCACAGACTTTTTTTAAAAATTAACAATGTCTAACCGTCCAAAGAATAAAAATAATTTTATATTATAATTATAAGCTCCTCCCACAGTCCAAAAACATGGATCAAGTCAATTGAGTTCTCCAAATTGCCCCATTACATTTACATTACATTGAGTCATTTAGCAGACGCTTTTAAAAGCGACATACAAATGAGTACACACAAGTCAGAAGTCATGGAGAAAACCAACTATACTGTAAGTTCATTACCTGTTTGTTATTCGAAGCTGCGCCCTTTTTTTTTTTAATTTAACAATGTAACAGGTATTTGTAACCGATCGTCTTAAGTAGTTTCTTAAAAAAATAATTTTTATTATAGATTATAATTTCAGGCGTCTTAAGTAGTTTTTCTTAAAAACTTGGGACAGGTTGGGAAGTCGTCCACCATTTTGCAGTGGTGAACGCCACAGAGTGAGAATCCCAGGTGGAATCAGTCCAAAAACAAAAGATAGGAAGGTAAGAGGGGGAAGATCCAGAAATGGTTCTGTATGTCAGCGACTTGAATGCGAGCAGCTACAGGAAGCCAATGGAGGGAAGTGAGTAATGGAGTGACATGGAGTGACATGTAGCGTGTGTGTGCCTGAGTGAGTGTGTGTCCAGCGATAGATTGGCGTCCTGTCCTGGGTGTATCTGCCCAGCGCCCGAAACGTTCTCCCCTGGATGGGCATGGGGAACCCCCCCCGACCCTAATATAGGATAAAGTGGAAGATAATGAATGAATGAATATTATAATGCATTTTCACTGTGTCAAAAAGCCTTATGTCAAATTGTTATAACACTTTATGACTTTGATTATGAACATCTATGTGCATTAACAAACACTTATGACATGTTATAAAGCATTATGAATACTCTATACATCTTTATAAATGTACTTAAAATATAATTTATTTTTTTAATGAATTATTTATAATAACTTATTTATAAATTAACTTATAATGCATTTCATTATAAGTTGATTCCAGAAGAAGTGTTACCAATAATTTTTCACTTCTGTAATAGTGTACTATAGTTACATAGTTATATAGTTACATACACATCTCTCTCTCTCTAGCAATGGAGAAAAGATGGGAAGAAGTCTTTAACTTTCTCTCACTGGGAACATATCCATGTGGATATAATAAATCCCAGAAGTTAAGTCTTCTGAGATTTGCCTCTAGGTTTACTGAAAAAGGTAAGTATTAAAAGTACACAATTTAACTATTGTCTTTGTGTAATACCCATATAAAAATGCTATTCGTCACTGCAGATGGAGAGCTCTTCTTTGAAAATAAGAAGGCCATTAAGTCCAAAGAAGATGCAAGAAGGCTTTTCCATGAATTTCACTCCTCTGCTATTGGAGGGCATTCAGGCACAGTAAAAACGCGCAATGTCATGTGCTCCAGATTTTACTGGCGGGGCATGTCAGTTGATATTGACAACTGGGTACGTTTTAGAATTTGTGTGTGTCTGAGACTTTACAAAAGTTAGGAAAGCTGTGTTAATATTAATTATATACATTTTAACAGGTCTCTGAATGTGATAAATGCCAAAGGATTGGAAAACCTTTGACAGCTTCAGAACCATTAGAATGTATAAAGGTAATTGTTAATGGTTATGTCTTTATGCTAAACTTCATAATAAATAGTATGTAAACATAATCCTTTCCATTTATAGGTCTCTGCTGTGTGGGAGCTCATTGGGATTGATTTGACTGGACCTCTCCCAAAAACAATCCAAGGCTTTAAGTTCATCCTTACAGCAACAGACTATTTTTCAAAATGGGTGGAGGCATTCCCATTGAAAACCAAAGTGGCAGCTGAAGTGGGACAAAAACTTTGTTCCATTATATATAGGCATGGTTGTCCGAAAAGAATTCTTTCTGACCAGGGAAGAGAATTTGTGAATCAAGTAGGTGCATTTTGTTAAAATTACATTTAAAGATATTTTGTTTTGTGCTAGGATTATTTTTATAATTCATTTATTTTTTTAGCTCAACAGCAGCCTCTGTAAGGTTTTGGGAATTAAACGTAGTGTCACAGCTGCATACCATCCACAAACCAATGGCCTTGATGAGAAGACCAATTCCAACATAAAGAGGCATGTCTCTTTTTATTGCAAGACTTAAAAAATTGTTAAACTGTTTTAAAATAGTATTTTTAGCATATTAATATTGTTCTACATTAAATTATCACTATTCATTCACTAATAGTAGTTAATGTATTTTCTATGTTGTACTAGCATTGTAAACCCCAAACTGACAAAAAAATTTTGTTTGTATGATTTTTGAATATTGCATTCTAGAGCTCTCACGAAATTGGTGAATAATAAGCAAGACAACTGGGATGTCTTTTTAGATGCGGCATTATTTTCACTGAGATCAAAAATGCAGACAACTATAAAATTTTCACCATTTTTGTTGATGTATGGAAGGGAGGCAGTATTTCCTTCGGAAGTTCCCGTTGATTTACCGGTCAGTTTTTTCAACAAAAAAAAATAATTGTCTTGTTGTTAATAACTCCTTTATGACTTTCATTGTCTTTTTCAACTTAACCGATGTTTCAGTGCATTCTGGTTCATTAATAATGAATTTTTTTTTTTTATTAATTCATTTTCTATTTCAGCTTTCTGAAATTATACTTCCTGATGAGGCAAAATATGGGGATTTTTTGAAAGAAAAAAAGGAGCTAATGGAGACAGCTAATAAAAAAACAGCAGAAAACGTATTAAAATCTCAGGAGAAACAAAGGGAGGCATATGCCAGAAGAATTCAAAAGAAATACAAACATGTAATTTATCATGTTGGAGATGAAGTGCTCCTTTTTAATACGAGAAAACGTGGAAGAAAGGGAGGTAAAATTGAACCGGACTTTTTTGGTCCATACATAATTCAATCAATTTGTGCCAAACTAGTCACCCTTAAAAATTCCGAAGGACACACAATAAGGACAAAATACAGCATTGACCACATCAAACCCTACAAGAGGAGTAAAACTGACCAAGTCTCTAGTGACATTAAGACACCAGAGGAGAAAGACAACTCTACATTCTCTGCTAGCCCCAACTCCCCAACTAGCCCCATGGAGTTGCCAAGTTCATCTGAGGACATCTTCGTGCTACAGAGAGATTCTGTAATTAAATTTGCCCCCAAAATATTTGATGTCACTCTAGAGGTAAAAGCATACATTACTTCTGAATATAATTAATCTTGTTTAAAAGTTACTTAATTCATTTATTAAATTTAGTTCTTTTTTTTAAACATATTTTAATCATACAAATCTGGGGGGTAAACCAAGATCACCTTTCACAACATTCTGTGTAACTATTAATCTCTTACATGAGCATTAACCACTGTTGACTGTTGGTTATAGCACCCCCACAAATCTTCTACACCATCTACAAAGAAAAGTGTGCAAGAACGAGGTTCTGTGTGTCCATGTTGGCCGGTTGGCCTGTTCAGTGTGCGTGTTGGCCTGTTCAGTGTGCATGTTGGCCGGTTGGCCTGTTCAGTGTGCGTGTTGGCCGGTTGGCCTGTTCAGTGTGCGTGTTGGCCGGTTGGCCTGTTCAGTCTGCGTGTTGGCCGGTTGGCCTGTTCAGTCTGCGTGTTGGCCGGTTGGCCTGTTCAGTGTGCGTGTTGGCCGGTTGCCCTGTTCACTCTGTGTGTCATTTTCCAATACAGTATATTATCAAAAGTATGTGGCATAAATGAAAAATTCATGAAAAGAACATTTGTGCTTGACATTTATTATGTGCTTTTAGTTCAAATGCTGTGGGCTACTGAAGATCATGGCCAAGTGGAAGCAGTTGTGGGGCCATATAAACTTTATGATTCTTCATTTCGTTCACTGCATGGGACAAACTGGCTTTCTGATGAAGTAAGCATGAATTGTATTGCTTGAAAAATCTTATGTGCCTTTTCTTCTTATTTTTTTTAATTGTTTGTAGGTGATTGATGCATACATCTACGTTATAATTGAAAAACTGCAGGTAAGTACCAATTTTTTAAATGCAATAATTTCTTGCAATGTGAAGTAAATTAAAATAAACTTTTTATTAACAGAAACCTGTTTATCAGCTCTGTGCTGTTGTAGCATCGTCACTATTTAATGGACAATTCCAGAGTCTCAGAAAGGTTTGTATTTGTCAGTTATTATCTATCATAACATAACAGTTATAATAATTACTTATTACTTTGTATTAACCCATTATTTAGATGAAGTTTCCATCAGAAGACATCTGGATGTGCCCTGTAAATGTTGGTGCTCACTGGGTGTTGGTGGTTAGTTTTTTTATTATTTTTTTTTATAGTGTTACATTTATGTTTGTAGTTATTTATTTATATATGTGTGTGTGAAAATGCACATATGTTGACCTTTAATAAAGAAAATTGTTTAAGTATGATGAAGAAATAACATGAAAGCACCTAAACTCTATTTTAGATTGTGAACATATCGCAGAAGGTCCTTATATTGGTTGATCCTTTGGCAAATGAAAGCGCTTATGAGCGTAAAGCACTACGAAACTGGAGGTAACAGTACATGTGATAAATCAGTCAGATTTTAGACTGACAGTCAGACAGAAATCATTGTTTAGGAAGGTTTTATATTAAATGAATTTGAGTGATGCCGTTAACCATTTTTGTATTACCAATACAATTTTTAGAAATTATCTAAGAATGGCTGACCGAGGACACCAAAGTAACAAATGGAGCTTACAAACCCTGCAGCACAACAAACAGGAAGATTCCAGCAGCTGTGGCATTTTAGTGTTGATGGTAAACATTTTCCATTTTGTACACATTCATAGTAACTGTTCATATTTTTGTCAACTGCAATTACATTTTACAGTTTGCAGAGGATTATCTCCAGGGGGGCGACATCAGCACTGTCCAGACCAGTCTGAAAGCAGTTACCAAGGCACGGCTTCATGTGGCTTGTGCATTGCTTCAATGTAAAGGTAAGTGATATTAAACCCAGCATGAAAGTTCTGTTAAAAATACATGCTAGTTCCATCACCTGGACACAAAATTTCAGTCATGTAAAGTTACTATAAATAGTCCTTACCACTTGTAAATAAGTTCTAATAAGGTTATTTCTTTTTAAAGGTTAATCAGTACAAAAGTCATACAAAAAATCTTGCTTAATATGAGTGCTTGAAACTGCACAATTTGAAATAATTTGTTTAATTCTGTTTTGTTTAGGTCTGAAATTTCAACTAAAAACTTATGGCATTATACTTAACCTTAACCCTAGTTTTGTGCCATCTTAAATGTGTGATGCAGTACTACAAAAGTGGTGATTCTTTCCCCTTACAGCAGCTATTTCAAATGAATGTAGAAAATGTTTAAGTTTGATCATTTAATTTTAAAAGATTTTTAATTTAAGCAGTTGTTTTTTTTAAAAACAAATTTAAGAATAATTAAATAATTAAACATGTTACAATAATTGTTTTAGGAAATGCAGATGATTTCTGTATTGTGTGCTCACTTCTTGAAAATGATGGGGATAAGAGTATAATAGAAATGGTAAAGTATGACTAAATGTTTTTTACTCATAATTGCCTAATAACCCACCTCATTGTGCAGTCTTATGTATTGTCTTTTCTCTTTCTTAGGTGTGGTGTGACCTGTGCCACAGGTGGGCACATTTTGAATGTGCCCACTATAAAAAAGAAAGCACCTCTGCATATTCATGCAAAAAATGTTTACAAATAAAATTGTAAATTGTTAATATTGTGTCAACTTCATTTGTTTTTATATACAGCAATTCTGTTCATCTCATTGATATTTTTATATAGTTTTTAGTTAAAGAGTATAAAAACATGCTTTCTCTGTTCTTACAGTGCACATTGAGTAAGTACTTCCAAATCAGATGCTGTCAACATTCAGTATTTACCTTCATTTTGGTTGTCTTATTTCATGATCAAACATGAAATGATGTGATGTGACAAATAACAAAACGTAAAGTATACTACATATCAGATTTATGTATCAGATTTACTACATATCAGATTTATTAAAACACCTCTTTAAATGTTTTTAATTCAAATTGCACCCCCTCCATTTTATATGAGGAGTAATTTATATTTATTTAAGTATGTAGCATAATAAAATAAGTTTTTTAACTGACTGTCGAGATGAGCTACCTTCATTAAATAAAGGTAGTATAATAAAATAAGTGTATAACTGACTGTCGAGATGAGCTACCTTCATTAAATAAAGGTAGTATAATAAAATAAGTGTATAACAGACTGTCGAGATGAGCTACCTTCATTATATAAAGGTAGCTTAATAAAATAAGTGTTTAAACTGACTGTCGAGATGAGCTACCTTCATTAAATAAAGGTAGCTTAATAAAATAAATATTGTAATAATAATAATAATAATAGGATTATTATTAGGTAGGACAACTCGACAGTATCCTCTATCTATTTACGCTACCGATGGCTAGGGCAGCTCATGGCGAAAGAGAAAGGCGAAGGTCTCGACGGGGCAGCTCAACTCACTTAAAGATTTTGGAAACTGAACGTAATTGACCCCCGGACCGACTTTTGGAGAGAGGCCTGAAATCAAAGTTAATTAAATGAAATTAAAACAAACCCTTTAGACAAAACTTCCAGGGTTTTAAATTTTAAAAAACAAGTTACCGATTTCAAAATTTTTTTGTCTTAAAACAAAAATCTGATTAATAACGGGAAGGTATAGGCGCATCAAAATAGCTTTTAGCAAAATTCTTAAAAAAAATTTTAAAAAGAAACAATGGGAAAAATTTTTAAAAACTAAGCAATTTTGCAAAAAAATTTCTTTAAAATTACTGTGAGGAAACAAATATGCTGAAATGAATCCTCTATTCTTTTTTTTTAAATTTTCTGGTCCAAAAAGGGGTTTATATTTTTTCAGTCTAGATCAGGCAGCCACTATTGCCCAAATAATTATTTTTCACCAACACTGTCATAATATTACATTTTGCAGGTTTTAAATATCTCCAAATGCACAAGTGGCAGATTCAGAA
>JAFMOC010001220.1:15000-52522 GCA_019802505.1 Corydoras sp. C115 | reverse complement strand
TTTTGTGTGTTTTTGTGCAGTTCCACAAGATTTTGTACGTTTTTTTCAGGAAAAATTTGCCACGGTTTCTGTACGTGTTACAGTTTTCCTGTTTATTTAGTGTGTTTTTTAGACGTTTTTCACGCTTCGTTTGTGTATTTCATGCTTTTTACATGTTTTCTGTGAATGTTGTGTGTTTTTGTGCATTTCCCACGTTTTTGTCCGTTTTTCAAAAATTTTGCACATTTTCTGTACATTTTACAGGTTTTATGTTTATTTAGTGTTTTTTTTAGACGTTTTTCACGCTTATTTTGTGCATTTCATGCTTTTTACATGTTTTCTGTGAATGTTGTGTGTTTTTGTGCATTTCTTACGTTTTTGTCCGTTTTTCTGAAATTTTTCCACGTTTTCTGTACGTTTTAGAGGTTTCCTGTTCATTTAGTGTGTTTTTTTAATTTTTCCACGCTTAATGAATCAGAATCAGAATCAGGTTTATTAGTCACATGCGTAGATATACATGGTACAGCCAGCAGTGAAATTCTTTATCTGACTTCTCCACAGAAAGTTTAATTGTTAATTGAAGGATAAGAAAATAGAATAAAGAATAAAATAAAAATAAAATTAAAGATAAAAATAAAATAGGAGAACTTAAATTCTGTACTATACACTGTGAAATGGTCTTATAATGGAAATTATAATTGAATTATAAAGTGGGTTGTGCTTTAGTGCAAATAATTGCAGTGCAGGGTTAAAAGTTATTTTAGACATGAAAGTGTTGTGGGTGGGATTATGTCCGTTTAGTCCTGGTTCAAGGTCCAAATCGCCGTTGGGAAGAAGCTCCTCCTCATCCTCTCTGTGTTTGCCTTCAGGACACGAAAACGCCGTCCTGATGGCAACAGAGTGAAGAGCTTGTTGTCAGGATGACTGAAGTCTTCCACGATCCTTTTGGCTTTGGACCAGCACCGCTTCCTGTAGATGGTCTGGAGGTCTGGAAGTGCTACTCGGATGGTGCGTTCGGCCGAACGTACCACCCTTTGTAGTGACCGTCTGTCCAGACGGGTGCTGTTCCCAAACCAGGTTATGATGTTCCCCGTGAGGATTCTTTCGATGGTGCAGGAGTAGAAATTCTGCAGGACCTTGGAGGGCAGCCTGAAGTCTCGTAGACGTCTGAGGTGGTAGAGACGCTGACGAGCCTTCTTTGCCAGTTTGTTAATGTGGCAGGACCAAGATAGGTCCTGCGCGATGTGAACTCCAAGGTACTTGAAGCTGTCTACCCTTTCTACTGCAGCGCCGCTGATCCTCACAGGGTGAAAGCTCCTCGCCTGTTTCTTGCTGTAGTCCACTATCAGCTCCTTAGTCTTGCTGACGTTGAGTTGGAGATTATTATCCTGGCACCAGGTCTCCAGGTGTGTGAAGCAAAGGACTCAAAACACACCCCTGAGGAGCCCCAATGCTGAGAGTGAGGGGGGTGGAAAGATGCTTGCCAACCCACACTGTCTGCCGTCTGTCCGTCAGAAAACTGGAGATCCATTGACATGGGGATGGATGAAGTCCCAGATTCTCCAGCTTGGTGTTGAGTTTGGAAGGGATAATAGTGTTCCATGCTGAACTATAGTCCACAAACAGCATGCTAACATAATTATTCCTCCCAGTGTACAGGTGAGACAGAGCAGAGTGAAGCAGGTGTGAGATGGCATTATCCATGGAGTGGTTATGGCGGTAGGCGAACTGTAGGGGGTCTAAGAAGTCCGGAAGTGAAGAAGTGATGAAACCTCTGATCAGTCTTTCAAAGCATTTCATCACAACTGATGTTAGGGCTACAGGGCGGTAATCGTTCAAGAAGACTGGCTGAGATGTCTTCGGAACCGGGACAATGACAGACTGTTTAAAGCACGATGGTACGACGCCCAGTGACAGAGAGAGATTAAAAATCTTGGTGAATACGCAGGTTTTCAGGACACACCTGCATATCCCGTCTGGTCCTGCAGCTTTCCTGGTATTCACTCCTCTGAACAGTTTCCTGACGTCACTCTCCGTGATGACGAGTGGCGGCTGTTCGTCGAGAAGATCTGCGCATGCGCGGTCAGCTGCGCCGTGAGCCATGTTGGTTGGAGCGCCGAAGCGAGCATAAAAGTTATTTAGCTCACTCGCCAGCGTCCCGTCTGCACTCGTTAAACCGGAGGGTGCTTTTATAATCCGTCACTGTCCGCAGTCCCTGCCATAAAGACTCTAGTTTCTTGGCGTTACGCTGTTTTGCCTGTCGTACCACCCTGCGTACTCCGTATGACGCGACTTTATATTCCTCCATATTGTTGTTGATGAGTCCTGAGTTATATACAGCTGTGCGAGCTTTCAAAGTGTCACGGACAGATGTATTCATCCATGGCTTCTGGTTGGGAAACGTCCTGACGGTGATTCTGGGAACCGTGTCATTAACCAGCTTCCCAACGAAGCTCACTACGGAGTCTGCAAACAAACTGACGTCATCAGCACAGCTGGTCCCAATTCATGTCCCAATTCGCGTCATCCTGAGCGTCTTGCAGGGTGTCCACCGTCGGTCCAGCGCGGAACCTCCTTCTGAGCCACGACTTCCTGTTTCAACATTCGTTTATATTTTGGCATCAGATAGATGGCGTCATGGTCGGACTTCCCAAACGCTGGATGAGACTGAGCCATGTAACTGTTCTTACTCATGGGCAGCTGATGTGCTAATGAAACTCCGGTGCTGCACGTCTGAGGTTAGCGCTGTTGAAATCGCCAACGAGCGCGGCGTCCCGGTGTTGAGTTTGGAACTGTGTGAGCGTGTCATGAAGCTCACACAGCGTGGTGTCCGTGTTGGCCTGGGGTGGAATGTTGTAACAAATTCCTGAGGAAGATAGAAGGGACGAAACTTGAATGCGAGCAGTTCCAGGTTCGGTGTACAGGAGCGTGTCAGTGTAATAACACCGGTGTTGTTGCACCAGCGATTGTTTACAAAAACACAAACTCCACCACCTTTAGACTTCCCCGAGTCCACTGTTCTGTCCATACGGTACACCGTGAAGTTCACGGACGGCAAGATGGCGTGGTCCGGTACCGCTGGGTTCAGCCATGTCTCGGTGAAGCAGAGAAGATTGCAGTGTCTAATGTCTCTCTGGAACTTAACTCTCGCCCGAAGGTCGTCCAGTTTGTTCTCCAGAGACTGGATGTTGGCTAGCAGGATACTAGGTAAGGGGGCAGGGTGTGTCCTGGCCCTCAAAACCTGTTCCTGATGCCGCTCTTTTCCCTCGGGGTCGTCTCTTTTTGTCGCGTCCATTGTTCTCCCTCAGAATTTCCCTCGGCAGTTCGGATTTGGAGTTAAAAAAGTCGTGAGGTGAGTGGATTGTAAATTAATAGAAACAAGAGGTGTCTCTATCATATGTAATGCGTGCCGTGGTGAAAAGAAAAAGGTTTTTTGTGTAATTTCCCACGTTTACAGGTTTCCTGTTCATTTAGTGTGTTTTTTAGACGTTTGTCCCGCTTTGTGTATTTCATGCTTTTTACATGTTGTCTGTGAATGTTGTGTGTTTTTGTGCATTTCCAACGTTTTTGTCCGTTTTTCAAAAAAATTTTCCCGTTTTCTGTACATTTTACAGGTTTCCTGTTTATTTAGTGTGTTTTTTAGACATTTTTCATGCTTATCTTGTGTATTTCATGCTTTTTACATGTTGTCTGTGAATGTTGTGTGTTTTTGTGCATTTCCCACTTTTTTGTCCGTTTTTCAGAAATTTTGAACCGTTTCTGTACGTTTTACAGGTTTCCTGTTCATTTAGTGTGTTTTTTAGACGTTTTTCACGCTTATTTTGTGTATTTCATGCTTTTTACATGTTGTCTGTGAATGTTGTGTGTTTTTGTGCATTTCCCACGTTTTTGTCCGTTTTTCAGAAATTTTGCATATTTTCTGTACGTTTTACAGGTTTCTGTTCATTTAGTGTGTTTTTTAGATGTTTTTCACACTTATTTTGTGTATTTCATGCTTTTTACATGTTGTCTGTGAATGTTGTGTGTTTTTGTGCATTTCCCACGTTTTTGTCCGTTTTTCAGAAATTTTGCACGTTTTCTGTATGTTTTACAGGTTTCCTGTTCATTTAGTGTGTTTTTTTAGATGTTTTTCACGCTTAGTTTGTGTCATGCTTTTTAAATGTTGTCTGAGGGAGTGATTAAGTGAGTGAATAAGTGAGGGAGTGATTAAGTGAGTGAATGAGTGAGGGAGTGATTAAGTAGGTGAATGAGTGAGGGAGTGATTAAGTGAGTGAGTGAGTGAGTGAATGAGTGAGGGAGTGATTAAGTGAGTGAATGAGTGAGGGAGTGATTAAGTGAGTGATTAAGTGAGTGAATGAGTGAGTGAGTGATTAAGTGAGTGAGTGATTAAGTGAGTGAGTGATTGAGTGATTAAGTGAGTGAATGAGTGAGGGAGTGATTGAGTGAGTGAATGAGTGAGGAAGTGAGTGAGTGAATGAGTGATTTAGTGAATGAGTGACTGAGTGATTAAGTGATTGAATGAGTGATTGAGTGAGTGAGTGATTAAGTGAGTGAATGAGTAAGGGAGTGATTAAGTGAGTGAATGAGTGAGTGAGTACCAAGTGATTAGTCAGGATTAGCGCCGCTTAACATTTATTATTATTATTATTATTAATAATAATAATAATATTTATTATTATTTATTATTTTTTAAATACTCAATCTACTGCCACACGGTCGATTCGACTCGCTTTTTCGAAAGAAAGCAATATTCGCAATATTCCAGCAATCGTTTCAGAGCCGCAGACCGTAGAAAACCA
Organism: Corydoras sp. C115; assembly: GCA_019802505.1. Taxonomy (NCBI): domain Eukaryota; kingdom Metazoa; phylum Chordata; class Actinopteri; order Siluriformes; family Callichthyidae; genus Corydoras; species Corydoras sp. C115. Next base: position 47,744 of record JAFMOC010001220.1, on the reverse strand, counting down.
CTTCATGTTGTTGCCTCTGGTGGCCACACGTGTGTGCTGTAGGTCTCACTTTAATTTTGTTCCGTTTCAGTTGCGCCACTTGGTCGGAATTTCCGGCTACCAGCATAATACGCATTTTACGACGTTGACCTCTTACGATTATGATTAATCGTAATATTTTTAATCGCGATTAATCACAGAAATGATTTATCGTCTCACCCCAGCTCATGATGCACCTCTGTATTTGTTGTATTTGAACTGATCATCTCATTATCTATGAATTATTATTAGAAATTGATTTGTAGAAAGGGCGGCACGGTGGCTTAGTGGTTTAGATCCCGTTGGGGGCACAGGGTGAAATCTTGTGGGCTTTCACATAACGTGTGTTTCCATGATTCTTAATAGTGGAGTAGACGATCTGATCACGCCACTGCAGATGGAGTCCAGAACTTCGCTGTTAACAAGATATTGCACAAGGCCGGGCCTTAGCTAGTTCTTTCGGAATTGTAATGAATTAACGGTTGGAAGCAAGAAAGTGTAGAGGGGGGAAAAAAAAAAAAAGGACGCGGAAAGAGAGGTGGCATGGTGGTACGTGGGCGGAAGCCTAGAAACGAGGCCCTTTAAGGATCGCGGGAAGGGGATTGGCTGGGATATTGAACATATTGTGACAATTTTAGAGCTTAGCAACAACCACGATGTTCTTCGGAAGAGGAAGTGGCGTCCGGATTGGGAGGGGCGTGGTGGTGGTGGGGGATTGTGGGGGGGTGGGTGGGTAGGTGGGGTGAACAGAACAGAAGGGTGCGGTCGTAGCAGCCACTCTATATTAAATTATATTCGTACGACAATTTATTCACACGTATTTTCTACCTTGCTATTAACGTGTATACGCTTATGCAGCTGTTAGTCGCATTGCGACGTTAAAACTCCGCCACGTTTTTCTGAGTGGGCCGCGTGACGTATCTCGCACCACGCGCTCGTTTAGAGTTTTCTTCTCTCACGGTTATTCGGAGACGGCGACTCCGATGGCGCCATTTCGTTCACCTGGTGCAGGAAATGAATGTGGAGGGAGGAGGGAAGGGGGATGGTTATTGTTTTGAAGGGGAGTCCTCTTCAATAAAAACAGAGGGTAACTGCTCTTCGGGTGTTTCTCTCTCCACAAAGCGTGACTCTCTCCACAAAAACGTGACTCTCTCTCTGCACTCACACTGATGACGCAAGCAAGGCGCGCCGGGCCGAATGAACGCCATTCGGCTCATCTCGGACGTTTGGATGTTTGAGTTCCAAATATTTGTTCGGATTCCAAGACACAATTTTTTCGAATTTCCTGGTCGAATACCGATTTGGTCGAAAGTCAAGGCGTTCGAGAACCGAAGTATCACTGTATATATATATTAATATTAGGTCCACCAGGTACAATCAGACACGATCAGTGGATCAGACACCGCAGTGCTGCTGGACAGAGTCCAGCACACCATGCAGAAAATGCAGGTGTCTGATCCACTCATACCACCACCCTAATACTACCTGCTCTGTGGGGGTCCAGAGAACATACCAAAGGAGACAAACAAAAGAACATAAAGAATCAGACAGACTACATAATGGAACTCTAGAACTACAACGTCCATCCACATGATGAGTTTCATTATGAATAAACGACTCGATGGCATTATTGTCCAGAGCACCTTCTGAGGACTTCTGTTCTAACGTAACTTTGATGACTGTCTTAAATTTTAAATTCTTAAAATGAAATAACAACATGGGCGGCATGTAGCTTAGTGTTTAGCATGTTCTCCTCTCAGCGCTAGAGAGATCTGTCAATCTGGGTGGAGTTTGCATGTTCTCTCCATGTCCGCGTGGGTTTCCTCCCACAGTCCAAAAACATAAATCAAGGTTAATTGAGTTCTCCAAATTGCCCCATATAGAGTGTGAGTGTGTGTACAGTGATAGCTTGGTGTCCTGTCCTGGGTGTATCTGCCCAGCGCCCGAAACGTTCTGGAGGGGCATGGGGAACCACCCCCCTCCACAAGACCCTAGTAGAGGATAAAGTTGAAGATAATGGATGGATGGATGGGGGCGGCACTGTGGCGTAGTGTTTAGCATGTTCTCCTCTCAGCGCTAGAGAGAACTGTCAATCTGGGTGGATTTTGCATGTTCTCACTGTGTCCACGTGGGTTTCCTCCGGGTTCTCGGGTTTCCTCCCACAGTCCAAAAACATGGATCAAGGTCAATTGAATTCACCAAATTGCCCCATATAGAGTGTGAGTGTGTGTACAGTGATAGCTTGGTGTCCTGTCCTGGGTGTATCTGTCCAGCGCCCGAAACGTTCTCCCCTGGAGGGGCAAGGGGAACCCCCCCCCACGACCCTAATAGAGGATAAAGCAGAAGATAATGAATGGATGGAAATAAGCACCACCAGGTCAGTTTTTAATGAGAACCATCAGAACATGGTTTACATGACGAGGTGCAGCCCCCCGTCCATCAGCAGCACCTGCCCCGTGATGTATGGAGACTCTAGAAGAAACAGCACCGCGTCCGCCGCCTCCTCCGGTCTGCCGAATCGCCCGAGAGGAATCCTCTGTCCCTCCACGTCCTCCTTCAGTCCCGAGGTCATGTACGTCTGAATGAACCCTGAGAGACACAACGAACAGTACGTTCCCGTCACACAAAACTGTGATCTACAGACAGAGACCGGAGAACCCAGAGGAAACCCACGCGGACACGGGGAGAACATGGAAACTCCACCCAGATGGGGATTCGAACCGGGAATCCTCAGTTCTGAGAAGAGAACATGCTTTGTTCTGATGGCTGAGCTGCTTTTAATAAATGGATTATGAGAACAGATTAAAGTACAGGGTGTGGCACGGTGGCTTAGTGGTTTAGCATGTTCTCCTCTCAGCCCTGGAGATTCCCGGTTCGAATCCCCATTTGGGTGGAGTTTGCATGTCCTCCCCGTGTCATTGTGTATTTCCTCCGGGTTCTCCGGTTTCCTCCCACAGTCCAAAAACATGGATTCAAGGTGAATTAAATTCTCCAAATTGGCCCATATAGAGTGTGTGAGTGAGTGAGTGTGTGTACAGTGATAGATTGGCGCCCTGTCCTGGGTGTATCTGCCCAGCGCCCGAAACGTTCTCCCCTGGATGGGCATGGGGAACCACCCCCCCCCCCCCCGCGACCCTAATGGAGGATAAAGCAGAAGATAATGGATGGATGGGTGGGGGCGGCACGGTGGCTTAATGGTTGGCATGTTCTCCACTCAGCACTAGGGGTTCCTTATTCTAATCCCAATCTGGGTGGAGGTTCCATGTTCTCCCCGTGTTCACGTGGGTTTCCTCTGGGTTCTCCGGTTTGCTCCCACAGTCCAAAAACACAGATCAAGGTGAATTGAGTTCTCCAAATTGCCCCATATAGAGTGTGTGTGTGTGAGTGAGTGTGTACAGTGATAGATTGCCCCCCTGTCCTGGGTGTATCTGCCCAGCGCCCGAAACGTTCTCCCCCGAAACGTTCCCCCCCCCCCCTCCGCGACCCTAATATAGGATATAAGGCAGAAGATGATGGATGGATAACATGAAGATGAACTGACCTGGAGCCAGCAGGTTGACGCAGATGTTTCGGGAAGCCACCTCTTTGGCCAGCGAGCGTGTGAATCCCTCGAGGCTAGCTTTACTGGCGCTGTACACACACTGACCGCTGTTTCCCTTCACCCCCACCACGGAACCTGCCGGAACGTTCCACCAGCATTAACAGAGGACCAGAAACCGTATGTGTTTGGTCAAGAACACCTAAAACTCTCATGTGTTGGATACATTAATAAAAAGGTAATCCCGGTACCAGCCACTAGGCGCAGTGGGGAGCTGTTTTGGGTTCAGTGGGCCAACACAAAAGAAGAGAGTGAGTTTTTAAAAGGGAGCATGCAAACAGGGATCTGAGGGATGATGTTGAGTAGGTCACGGTCTGGATTTAGAGAAACTTTCTGAGGAACATCAGACACTCTGAACATCTGGACTCCACCCACCACCAACCCTGAGGTCCTTCCACCAAATAAACTCTTTAGCTGGACTCTGCTGACTGTTCATTCCGGTGAGATTCATCCAATTTCTCAAATAATAGATCTACTGTTATGGGCAGCACGGTGGCTTAGTGGTTTAGCATGTTCTCCACTCAGTGCTGGGGATTCCCGGTTCGAATCCCCATCTGGGTGGAGTTTCCATGTTCTCCCCGTGTCCGTGTGGGTGTCCTCCGGGTTCTCCAGTTTCCTCCCACAGTCCAAAAACATGGATCAAGTCAATTGAATTCTCCAAATTGCCCCATATAGAGTATGTGTGTGTGTGTGTGAGTATGTGTCCAGCGATAGATTGGTGTCTTGTCTTGGGTGTATCTGCCCAGCGCCCAAAACGTTCTCCCCTGGATGGGCATGGGGAACCCCCCCGCCCCCTGCGACCCTAATAGAGGATAAAGCGTAACAGGTTTAGTGCTGGTGGGGGAATCTTGCTGTTTATATTAATCTGTATTTTATGATTTAATAATGTTTTGAGGCAGCACAGTGGCTTAGTGGTTTAGCATGTTCTCCTCTCAGCGCTAGGGATTCCTGGTTCAAATGCCCATCTGAGTGGTGTTTCCATATTCTCCCCGTGTCCGTGTGGGTTTCCTCCGGGTTCTCCGGTTTCCTCCCACAGTCCAAAAACATGGATCAAGTCAATTGAATTCTCCGAATTGCCCCATATAGAGTGTGTGTGTGTGTGTGTGAGTGTGTGTACAGTGATAGATTGGTGTCCTGTCCTGGGTCTATCTGCATGGCGCCCGAAACGTTCTCCCCTGGATGGGCATGGGGACCCCCACCGCGACCCTAATAGAGGATAAAGCAGAAGATAATGAATGAATGAATGAATAATGTATTGTATATCACGCATTAATACTGATGTGAAGCGCTCAGAGGTGTGTGATATTGTTAATGATGTCACAGCTGGACAAACAACTCAGCCAATCAGATTTAAGTACTGGAACTACCTGTTTTATATGTGTTGTTATATTGAAATGGTTGCTGTGCACATTTGATATAATACACACTTTGTGTACACACTCCGAGTCCAAACGTGTTCGTGACCGTACACTTTATGACTCTTTATTATTATTATTATTGTAATTTTATTATCGTAAGTATTTTGAGTCTGGACCTTTACATCTACAATTTCATTATTAATTTAAAAAAACCCGGCATAATAATAATTATATTTGACCTTAAAAGTTCCTAATCGTGTGTAACCGTCAGATTTTAACAACAAAAACGACGCTTTAGTGCCATCTTGTGGTAAATAAATGAAAAGACAGCTTTATAATTGCTTTAATTCAGTTTTCAGTGACAGAGACTGTGCAAGAAAATGACCAAATGACCAAACTTTTGATGGTCCTCACAACAAAACACTGGTCACAGAATTAGAAGACAAATAACAAACGAGTGAGAGCCTTTGATCTTTTTCTTTTAATGTTTAAAAGTCGTGTTAACTTGCAAACTTCAATAAGATTTCGTAAATATGTTCTAGCCCAGTGATGGATTGGCGTCCTGTCCTGGGTGTATGTGTCCAAGGCCCGAAACGTTCTCCTCTGGATGGGCATGGGAAACCCCCCCCCCCCCCCCCCCCCCGCGTGACCCTAGTAGAGGATAAAGAATGGATGGAAATATGTTCTAAATGCAAAATGTTTATATTTTTAGTCAAGAACCATCAGTTCACAACAAAAATGAGCGATGTGATGTGTAAGTGTTGCCTGAGGACTCCGGACTTTTACTGCTCACAAATATTCAGAACAATCATTTATTGTGGCGGCACAGTGGCTTAGTGGTTGGCATGTTCTCCTTTCAGCACTAGGGATTCCCGGTTCGAATCCCCATCTGGGTGGAGTTTCCATGTTCTCCCCGTGTCTGTGTGGGTTTCCTCCGGGTTCTCCGGTTTCCTCCCACAGTCCAAAAACATGGATCAAGTCAATTGAGTTCTCCAAATTACCCCATATAGAGTGTGTGTGTGTGTGAGTGTGTGCCCAGCGATAGATTGGCGCCCTGTCCTGGGTGTATCTGTCCAGCGTCCGAAACGTTCTCCCCTGGATGGGCATGGGGCAACCCTAACATAGGATAAAGTGGAAGATAGTGAATGAATGAACTATATCCATCCATCATCTTCTGCTTTATCCTCTACTAGGGACGTGTGGGGATGGGGGTTCCCCCTGCCCACCCGGGGGGGGGGGGGGTCCCCATGTCCATCCAGGGGAGAACGTTTTGGGCGCTGGGAGATACACCCAGGACAGGACATCAATCCATCACTGTACACACACTTACTCACACACACTCTATATGGGCCAATTTGGATAATTCAATTCACCTTGATCCATGTTTTTGGACTGTGGAAGGAAACTGCAGAACACGGAAGGAAACCCACGTGGACACGTTGACAACATGAAAATTCCACCCAGATTGGGATTCAAACCGGGAATTCCCAGCGCCGAAAGGAGAACAAGCTAAACCACAAAGCCACCGTACCACCCCTTAATAAATTATATTTACATTTAAAAAACGTACTAAACGACGTACTATTCTACATGTTATAGCTTAGTGTTTAGTGTGTTGGGTTATCAATCTGAAGTTTGTGGGTTCAAATCCCAGGTCCACTGAAGTTACCACGGTGGGTCCTTGGGCAAGATACTCAAACCTCATTGCTCTAGGGGGCGCTGTGTGACTGACTCTGTGTTCTGACCCCCAACAAAGATGGGATAAGTTGCTTTTGGATACAAGCATCTGCTAAATGATCAAATGTAAATGTAACGTCAATATATATATAGGCTTTTTACAATAGTACATTGTCTCAAGGAAGAAACCAAGGCTTAGTCAGGACTCCTCCTCCTTAGGCAGCCTGTGGTTAGGCGACATTAAAAAATATATATATATATATTTTTTTTTTTATTTATTTATTGTTTGGACGAATAAGGTCCAAAAACCAGTCCGTAACTGGTGTGACCTTGCTTCACACAGTGCAACACATCTCTCCAACATGCCGTATGCCATCGAATGTGAGCATTAGTCCCCTCAGGTCGGTCATGACGACGGACTGCATTCAAATGGAAGTTTTCCTGCTTCCATCCATCCCCATTCGTCCATCCATCATCTTCCACTTTATCCTCTACTAGAGTCGTAGGGGGTTCCCCATGCCCATCCAGGGAAGAGCCAATCTATCACTGTACACACACTCATTCACACAGACACACTCTATATGGGTGCAATTTGGAGAATTCATTTCACCTTGAATCCATGTTTTTGGACTGTGGGAGGAAACTGGAGAAGCTGAAGGAAACCCACGCGGACACGGGGAGAACATGCTAAACCACTAAGTCACCGTGCCGCCCTCACTATATTTTCAATTTTAAATTTTTTTTTATTTACCAGATATCACATACTATACACATGTGTTAGGAAATCTCAATTTCCACGATGAACCTTTTTCCGGAGGCGACCATAGACCACGCGGCAGACTTTAGTAGATGCTCGAATCAAGCGGTTTATTTAAGACAAACCAAGATAAAAGTGTGTTCTTCCAAAACAAGCCCAAGACCGCGGTCGACTCTGACTCCCGCAAAGCAAAAAAAACCTCTCCCCAGCCAGAGTCCAGAAGTCCAATTTTTACCCCTATTTATCCTGAAAACCCACCCCTATCTCTGCTGTTCTTCAGCTAGGTCGAGGGCATCTGGAAGGTTATCATGCTGTCCTTTCTTCTAGGGGGTTGTTGACAATTAGGCGTCTATGAGCCTAATTTACCAGGTCTGATTTCTCAGTTCCTGGAATGGACGTGCTGAACGTGCACATTTTAGGGGAGTATGTTGGTTTAAGGTCAGGCTGACAACCTGACTTTAACTGTCATTCGTCCATTCAATCCTCGCCCACCTCCCCAGTCGCCACGCAGTCACATTTACTGAACTTTGAACTGATGGTCTGTTTGTATTTCCTTCAATTCCCCCCTTGGGCGCGATCTCCCCGCGCCCACTAATTTGTTCCATTCCCTGGATGCTGTGAGATAGTCAGAGTCCAGCGCTTACATTTATTCAGCAGAGATTTACTATATCAGTATGCCGTGCGTGTGAGCCCTATGATCAGTACATGATTCTTCAAAGTAAAACACTGAGATTTTTGAAACTCTAATGACGTGCGGCTACCAGGGTCCTGGGGTTGTGGGAGGTCCCGCTTCTGTCACTGTAATGGGCGTCCGCCACTCAGGTGCCCCACGCCTGCAGTGTTGTTGCCTCCGTCCATCACGAGGTGGCCAGCCTTCTCTCCGTTCCCCCAGGTCTCCGGTTGCGGCTGATAACTTCCTAATGCCCTATATGTTCATTTAATTCTATGCTAAAGCGTGTGCGTGCAGTGTACTAGCTTCTCTACTGGTCTAATACCATAGAGGGAATGATTGAGAGAGAGAGAGAGAGAGAGAGAAAGAGAAAAATCAAGTACAGAAGTCCTAGATGGAAAAAGAGATGATCTTGGGCATTAATTAAGTGTAGCTAGTTCTTTCTTCATCCGATCCCTCATCTCCAGAGTCCGATTCAGCCGTCCGCAGCGGCATGCTGTAGTCTGGAGACTTTTCCGATCGTTCCCCAATGGCAGTCACAATCAATCTAGTTAACAGAGCTCTCAGACATGGTATGCAGCAGCACCCACAGGTTACCAGTATAGCAATAAACACAGCAACAGACATAACAAGTGACATGATTAAATCCTTCCATTTGCCAAACATGTTATTTATCCATAATTCTAAGGGATTATCTATGCCTGAGGCCTCATGCATTTCCTGTGATAGTTTACACAACCCATTGAGGGCCCTGGTTACTGACCCATCGGGTGCTGTGTTATTAGGCATATAGACGCAGCACACTTCACCGATCATTACGCAAACACCCCCTTTTTCTGCCAGGAGCATGTCTAAAGCTTTCCTGTTTTGTATGGCCACGATTGATGTCACATGCAATTGTTCTCTTAATCCCTCAATGGCATCTCTAGTGAGATTAGTAAGCCGAAGTACATTGTAATGTACGAAATTTATTCTGTCCACATTTTTGTTTGGAGTCCCTGGAAAAAGGGACGATATTACTGGAATGTTTTCAAAGCCTGCTGCCACCTGGTTTGCCCATTTGAACTCGTCTGGCACCCCCCTAGGCACCCCAATCGAGTCTATATAAGTGGGTGAGTCCTTACTATCATTCCCACTATTGTTTGAACGATTGCCCCTATTACCAGCAGGGTTATCGTTCTTGTTGGCACCCTAGGCGCCTTAGCGCCCGGTTGTGTATGTCGTTTTCTAATTCATATTTTCACAATTGACCTTAGCACCCCCCACTTTAAACTACCTGGACCACATTGGAGTTTCTAGAGTGGCGACTTTTAGCAAACGTTTTTAATCTCCCCCTTTGTGTATGGGGCATTCACCTACCTCAGTGGTGGTCAGTCCGCACACACCTACTTCCTCCCTTATCTGTTTGGCCACCTCTGTATCCAGGACTAGGTCTGCACCGATGCAGTGGGCTATGTATCTGCCTACCCCTTTCCACCACATGCTTCTTGCTTTTCCCGCCAACTTTCTTCCGTCAGTCTTCCGTCACAGGGCATTTGCTGCAACACAATGGAAATGTGGTACCAAGGATTACCTTTCTTACCTTTTACCTTGACTTCATGGCTTGTCACTTCTGTCATTTCCCACTGTCCGGTCCACCTTGGCTCACTCCACTTCCTCTTGTCCATCTTGAGTCTTACACAGTCACCCACTTTCATTGGCTGGACCCGTCCTGTTTGGTCCTGCTTTGTCTTCTCCCTTACCTGACATGTTCTCCTGGTCATCAGTACCAGTGGCCACACTTCTACCCAGGTCAATCTAGTGTTATGGCACGTCCTTGCCAACTTAGTCTTGCCTGATCGGCCGCTGCGCCTCCATGTCCCCCTTAGTGGAGTTACCTTTACCTTTAATGATGGCCACCTGTTTGAGCAGCTGTCCTTTCTAGCTCTTGACAGTGTGAATGCTGTAGATGTAAGAAAGGCAATCACCCCATGGGTAGTGTTCACAACTAATTGGTGACACATTACTAGGTGTGCGGTTTTGTTTAAAGTCACTGCTAAGGTTGCTATGTACCTTGTACATCAAAACAAAAAACTTTAGTACTTAAAAAATATACCTTCAGCCTCCCCCCTTTCTAAAACAAAACAACATTTTCTTTCTTTTTTTTTTTTTTTTTTTAAGAAATATCAAAATGAAATGTGTTATTATCCCACAAGTAAATTAATGAAGGTGGTATAGCAATTTGTAAGAGGTATGTTATCAGCTAAAGTTATCTTGTTGATCTTCCTTGAAGTAATTACGGTCCAGTCCTCGTTGCCTGTGGATCATATTCAAAACATGTGATGGTCACACAACACATAATCATTAAATTTACCACCACGACTGTCTATGGAAAAATCAAACCAGCAGGGCTTATTATTATTACTTTTTTACTGGATCAAACTGCACCGTCAGTTCTGTCCGCTAGAACCTGCAAATTGACTTGTGTGGTTTGTAAAGTTAAACACAACATCAAACAAACTTGAATTTTCTATCCTTTTATACAAATCGCACATCATAGGTTTAATAAACTCGTATTTCTTCTGTTTAAATGTAAAATTTGATAATTAGACTGCCTTCCGTGCATGACCTGGAGGAAAAAATAAAACCTTTATCAAACAATTTATGAACAACAATGCTGCAAAAAATAGTCATAACATTAATCATGTGTCATGGCAAAACATTTTCTCAAACTTCAACCTGGAAAAAATATAACCTTATAATTTTTATAATTATGTAATGTCAGCCAGTCTGGTCTAGTGTAGTTAACTATCTAAATTTTTATCCTTTATTAAACAAAAAATGTGCTTGGTCCATTTTTAAACAATAATCTCTGATAATAGTGCAGACATGGGTCTCAGTTCTGTCGACGTATACATTCTTGACTTGATATAATCAGCATAAGATATCATAATAAGACATAATAACTGTAGGAGGTCATTCATAGTTATATGCAAACACAAGTGGTTAAGATGAATCACTAATACACAGTAAAATTATATTTTCTTCACAATCCCCCCTTTGATTCATTTTAATCATTCAATAGTTCTAACAGATTAATTTCAGCATTTCCGAGTGGTATCGCTTGTCAACATTATTGAAGTTTTGTTTTGGAGGCCTTGTGACCTTGCTCTGCCAGATGCTTCAACAGAGCCAAAGTTGCATCTTTACATGTGGTCTGGGTTAGTGCTGCCACCAACATTTCAAAAATCGATTTCTGTCAAAATCTTATCAGTCCCATGGCCCATTTTCTGTCAGATATTAGTTCCGTCATAGTCAAACAGTGTAGTTTATTCAGTCAAATCTTCACAGGAAACCTAATCTTTAAATTGGAAAATAGTGTTATTTTCTTTTAACATTTAATACATTATATTTAAATGAGCTCAACTATTTTATTTGCCATGGCTAATAAATATTAACTCACTTGCCCCACTTACTCATGAACTCATCAAAAAAACAAACATACACACACACACAGTATATTAAACCAGAGATAAGAACAGAGTGTGAAGAAAGCTTGTAACTAATGAAGTCTATTTTTCAAATATAAATGACCTATTAATTTAAGTCAAACAAACTAAAACTCATATTTCTTATGGACAAATTTATTGATTTAACCTTCAACCATATGTTAATTATTTTAAACCTAAATGACATTTATTTAGTCTGGGCAACATATGACCTTACTGCTGGCAGCAGTTCAGGTTCAGTCAGGCTGGTTATTTAAACAGTTGCTCACTGACAGACAGACTGAAATGGACAGCTCTCTTGATCATAAGAAACTGACCATTAACAATTCCTTACCGTCAGCATCTCCCTGATCTGGGCAGATCTGGGAACAAACAGACCCTCACCCGTCTTTGGTCGAGCATGCCCTCTCTTTTCGCGAGAGATTCTCACAGCCTCCATCACACACACGTCTTTTTAGCACACATCGTTTGATTACAAGCCCTGACATGTTCACCACTATTGACATTAGAGTAAATGCTTTATTAAAGCAGTAAACACACTCTGTCTTTCACACTCTATTGTTAAGCTTAAATTTTACTTTTACTTTATTTTATTCTAATTCACAGTGTTTCTTAACTTATTATTGTATCATGTTATTTTACCCTCACTCACTACTACCATAACTATTATTTATTTAATAGTTTACTCATTTGCTTTTAGTTATGCTAATTTATTATTCCCTAGTTTGGTTATTCTCCCCCACAATATAGAAAAGAGTTTAGAATAGAAAATGAATAGGGTTTTAGTTTCTACACCCATCATGTCACACACTCATACCTGATCCACTTAAACAACACTCATAATTTTAACAGAATAACATATACAGTGGTGCCACACCCAAACCAACACAATTATCTAACTATATCGTACTGCAATATTTCAACACATTTTAGCTTTTTTTTTTTTTTTTCAGTGTGCACTTTAATTTATAAATACTGCATTTTTATTTTAATTTATGGTTCATACCCTAATTATTACTTATTTTAAACTTCTATATTACAATATGTTGATCCAAATAAGTACACCATATAATTATTTCAATATATACAGTGGTGTGAAAAAGCGCCTGCCCCCCTACACCACTGCATATTTACATAACATTATATAACAGCAATTCAAACAAGACCGGTCAGTTCCAATGTGTCCTTTAAACAAGCTGTATGACTGTCACAGGCAATGAGTAAGTCATCAACGTATTTGCAGAGCAAGGTGTTGTCGTGCAGGATGGCATCGTCCTGCAGTGCCGATAGGTCTTTTTAGGAGACACTGATTAAAAATACCTGGACTGTCTTTGTACTGGGGCAATCTGTTGTAGGTGTATTGTTGACCCCTAAATGTGAAAGCAAAAATTTGCTTGACCTCATCAGATAGTGGAATACTGAAAAATGCATTTGCCAGGTCTACTACGGTAAACCACGCATGTTCTGGGGTGAGGTTCTGCAGCATTCTGTAAGGGTCAGGTACTGCAATCCCCTCAGTGATTGTTACTTGGTTAATGAGCCTTAAATCATGCACCATCATATATTCATTCTTACCAGGTTTCAGCACAGGTAGGATGGGTGTGTTCCAGGGTGAGACGGTGGGTGTCAGTACTCCTACCTCCAGGAGGTCATGTATCGTGTCAGCAATCCCTTCTATCGCCTCACGCTTTAGGGGGTACTGTGGTCGATTCACAGGAGTGGTGTTTGGCTGGACACTTATCGGGGCCACGTGATGTTCAGTCAGTCCCACGTCTACTTTGGATACCGTCCAAAGTGTCATTGGCACCTGTCCCAGCAGATCTGACGTCTGTGGGTGATCTGTTAGTTCTCTGCCGTGATACCTGTTTAAAACCACATGTTCAAATTTGCCTTCATCCAAGCACTTGCATTCAATTTGCCAGTACTTACCACACGCTGTCTTGTGTAAGTAGGGGGTGTCTGTGGGCTGAAAGTCCAGTGTCAGAGCATGTTTCACCATCGGGCCAAGTTGCCTGGCCTCATGACCAGCAGTTATTAATAGTGTTATGTGTGGTGCGCTGTCTGCATACTTATCTGCTCGCCACACTTCCTTTTGTCTGGGATTCAGGATTACTACAGCCGCCACCCCTTCTGGTCCCATTATGATGCTGTTGGTGCGCAGCAGTGTGTCGTGGCCCGCATAATCCCTATCCCATACTTCCTGGAAGGTCTCATCTGCCTGTCTGGTGTAGTACATAGTGCAGTGTAGTGGGTCAGGGGGTGGGAGTAATGGTTGTTGGCTACACAGCCAACCTTTCCATAACTGGAAGACATAGACTATGTTGCTGGTGGTTAGTTTGCAACTTGGAGTTTTCAACAATGCCCAGTAAATATCACAGCATTCATTTTCTTCCGACTGTTCACAGCTTACCATAAGAATCCTGTCTGGAAGTTCCAAAGGTCTTTCAGTGTGTGCAGTGATCGCCCCTTCTGGTGAACATGTAAGTGTAATTGAAAATTTGCAAAGGAGATCCCGGCCCAGCAAGTTTATTGGACACTGTGGGGCAAACAAAAATTGATGAAACACGGTTTCCGAATTTGTCTGTGATGTGAGGGTTACTGGCAGTGCGACGGTTAGGGGCTGCACTAATACTTTACCCAAGAAACCAGTTGTTTTGAGAGTTTTGTCAGACAGATAATTTCCCCACATTTGGTCGGTGAGCACTGATGTCCCTGCTCCAGTGTCCAACAAAAATCCTACATCCCACCCTTTTACAGATAACTCCAACATTGGTTCTGAGCAGCCGGGGGTGGGACTGGTAACTGGGCAGCATCACTGTTGGTTTGGTCCGGGGCGGTAACCCCGGGGTGGACCTCTGCTTCCTCTTCTGCTCCCTTTCTCGCGCTGTGGGCATTCTCTTGCGAAATGTCCCAGTCGGCCACACGAATAACACTCCCGCCTTCCCATTGTGTTGTTGTGTCCCCCATTCCTGGGTCTCACAACAGTGTCGGACTCAGAGAGCCCCACTTTTTGTACCAATTCAACCAAGGTCTTTTTCATGGCATCAATTTCGGGACCCCTCCCCACTACGTAACCCCCGGACAAAGGCACCCTTATTCTACACTCATGAGATTGAGTTGTGATTCTACGGTCTTGCTTGTTTGAGCGCAGGACAGGGTACAGGGCAGGTATAACATTAACACTAGGAAGGGCGGTTGGGCATATGGGAGGGGAGCTAGTAGTGGGAGGTGTGTAGGGAGGAGGGGTCGGAGTAGGAATGGGTTCCTGCTTCACTTCCTGCTTCTCATCAGTTGACTCTACGTACTTGCCCTCGGTTATCATTGTCATGTGTTCCAGTATCAGTCTTATCAACCCCTGATCATTCTCTGCCTTTGTAGCCCTTATTCTAGCCCCCACCTTACTCAACCCACGCGCACTCTTTGCCCACTCTTCTGCAGTATCAACTTTCTTTTGCATTACAGACAACAAATGATCACGTCCATCCTTGCCCAACGGCGGGGCAGCATTGATGGGGTACAGCCCCGCACCACACCATTCATTAAACATGTTTTCAACCTTCTTCGCCACCTTCTCGCGTCTCGCGTCGTTTCATTCTTTACCCTACCGGCCGTCAAACCCCCCATTCTTACTGAACACACAAGCTTGCACACACACACGCGCAACAACCTCAATTCAACCTCTCTCGTGCGTCCACGAGCCAAACAATGTCACACAAATGCAGCTGCTTTATTGCTGTATGCTGAGTTTGACTTAGACTCTATTTCAGTTACACCCGCGCGCACAGTGCTTTAACATAAAACAAACTTTAAACAACTTTAAACAAACCAATTTCACCCTCGCCCCCACAAGTGTCTCATTAAAACTACTTTAATATACAGT
This sequence comes from Corydoras sp. C115, assembly GCA_019802505.1. Taxonomy (NCBI): domain Eukaryota; kingdom Metazoa; phylum Chordata; class Actinopteri; order Siluriformes; family Callichthyidae; genus Corydoras; species Corydoras sp. C115. The sequence goes on along the minus strand of JAFMOC010001220.1, from coordinate 32,298 downwards.
TCTTTTGGGTGTTTAACCCAATCACCTTGCCCGATTTACCTACCAAGACTTTTAATTTATAGTTCTTTTGGGTGTTTAACCCAATCACCTTGCCCGATTTGCCTACCAAGACTGTGAATCTACTTTAATTTATAGTTCTTTTGGGCGTTGAACCCAATCAACTTGACCGATTTACCTACCAAAACTGTAATTTATGGTTCTTTTGGGTCTTGAACCCAATCACCTTGACCGATTTACCTACCGAGACACTGTGTGGCTTTTGGGTCTTAAACCCAAACACCTTGCCAATTTACCTACCAGTACACTGTGAATTTACAAGTATCCAATATACGTATATTAGTATTCCCCCTTTTTAGGTATATAACCTGGAGGAATTATCCAAACGGCTTTTGAGACGGGCCAGTCCGCGACTGCGCACACACAGGTTGCGACCCCGTTCGCCTCAGTAACGCAACTATGGGATCCTCAGAATCCCCTGGTCATGACCTTTAATTTTAAGTTAAACCCAGCATTCAACAATTTTCCAATATTATGCAATATAATACACTGCAATACACCGCAATGCAACGCAATATACAAAGCCACAAAGCCTTGGAAGAAAACACTTCAACTCAAAACAACTTAAATTTAATTTACTATTCCAATTGCATTAATTTAATTCACATTCCAACTTGGGCTTACCCACCACTCACATCTACATATAATATTCATCTAAATATAGGATCAAAAGGTCCTTACTTTATTGGCCGGCCTGTGAGTACCGCGTAAGCCTTATCGTTGGAATCATCAACCATTTATTCAATGGGATCAATTCTCTGCATTGCAGTCCACGCCGTCTCCAACCATCCTCTGCTACCAACTGTTAGGAAATCTCAATTTCCACGATGAACCTTTTTCCGGAGGCGACCATAGACCACGAGGCAGACTTTTAGTAGATGCTCGAATCAAGCGGTTTATTTAAGACAAACCAAGATAAAAGTGTGTTCTTCCAAAACAAGCCCAAGACCGCGGTCGACTCTGACTCCCGCAAAGCAAAAAAAACCTCTCCCCAGCCAGAGTCCAGAAGTCCAATTTTTACCCCTATTTATCCTATAAACCCACCCCTATGTCTGCTGTTCTTCAGCTAGGTCGAGGGCACCTTAAGGTGACATGCTGTCCTTTCTTCTAGGGGGTTGTTGACAATTAGGCGTCTATGAGCCTAATTTACCAGGTCTGATTTCTCAGTTCCTGGAATGGACGTGCTGAACGTGCACATTTTAGGGGAGTATGTTGGTTTAAGGTCAGGCTGACAACCTGACTTTAACTGTCATTCGTCCATTCAATCCTCGCCCACCTCCCCAGTCGCCACGCAGTCACATTTACTGAACTTTGAACTGATGGTCTGTTTGATCACTGTACATACACTCACTCACACACACACACTCTATATGGGGCAATTTGGAGAACTCATTTGACTTGATCCATGTTTTTGGACTGTGGGAATAAACCGGAGAACCCGGAGGAAACCCACACGGACGCGGGGAGAACATGGGAACTCCACCCAGATGGGGATTCGAACCGGAAATCCCTAGTGCTGAGAGGAGAACATGCTAACCAGTAAGTCACTGTGCTACCCTATATATATATATATATATATATATAATATATATATATATATATATATATATATATATATATATATATAAAACAGGACTAATAGAGCATCTATCAAAACTGCAATTTCTTCTTGAGGATTACTAAAGAATTCTTATTCTGACAAAATATCCTTAAAAATATCCTATGAATCCTTAAATAAAAAGTCAGAATTTTGACTTCATTTTTTTTAACGGCAGCTTTTTTTTAGAAAACATTGGCAGAAACATTTTATTTAAAGTGTTGGACTTTCTTTTATTTTGGAAAAAAAAAACATAAATAGCAGCTTATTAAATTGCATATAATGTATTGTTAATGTATGTTTTTTTTTTCGTTTATGCTTACCTATGTTGACAATGGCGCCTCCTCTGGTGAGCATGCTCCGTAACGAAGCTCTACATGTCAGCATGGAGCCGAGCAGGTTGGTGTGAAGAACAGACACCATGTCCTGGTATTTAGTCCTCAGTAATGGAGCATCTCTAAACAGTGATTCAAGTTTAGAACGGAAATTAAATAACAAACTGCAGACACCGTGTTAATTATAAACAGTTAATTAACTTAAATTATTATCTAACAGACAAAAGAACAATGTTCTCCCCGTGTCCGCGTGGGTTTCCTCTGGGTTCTCCGGTTTCCTCCCACAGTCCAAAAACATGGATCAAGTCAATTGAGTTCTCCAAATTGCCCCATATAGAGTGTGTCTGTGAGTGAGTGTGTGCGATGGATTGTTGTCCTGTCCTGGGTGTATCTGCCCAGCGCCCGAAACGTTCTCCCCTGGATGGGCATGGGGAACCCCCCCTTTGACCCCAATAGAGGTTGAAGCAGAAGATAATGAATGAATGAATGAATGAACTATATCCATCCATTATCTTCTGCTTTATCCTCTACTAGGGACGTGTGGGGGGGGGTTCCCCATGCCCACCCAGGGGGGGGAGTCCTCATGTCCATCCAGGGGAGAACGTTTCGGGCGCTGGGCAGATACACCCAGGACAGGACATCAATCCATCACTGTACACACACTCACCCACACACACACACTCTATGACTGTGGAAGGAAACCGCAGAACACGGAAGGAAACCCACGCGGACACGTTGACAACATGAAAATTCCACCCAGATTGGGATTCGAACCGGGAATTCCCAGTGCCGAGAGGAGAACATGCTAAACCACAAAGCCACCATACCACCCCTTAATAAATTGTATTTAAATTTTAAAAACATACTAAACGACGTACTATTCTACATGTTCTAGCTTAGTGTTTAGTGTGTTGGGTTATCAATCTGAAGTTTGTGGGTTCAAATCCCAGGTCCACTGAAGTTACCACGGTGGGTCCTTGGGCAAAATACTTAAACCTCATTGCCCTAGGGGGCGCTGTGTGGCTGACTCTGTGTTCTGACCCCCAACAAAGATGGGATAAGTTGCTTTTTGATACAAGCATCTGCTAAATGATCAAATGTAAATGTAACGTTTAAAAATTAGAATAAATAAATAAATCAATCAAAAAATCAAAATGCACTCTGAATAAAAGAACATCTTTTTCTCAGGAACGCCATGCTTATTTTAGCAGGACAATGTCAAGCCATGTAATAAACTTAATCATATTTAATAAACATTTTCTGTTTATACGTTTGTCTGTTAAAGAAAACATTTAATTAATTAACGATTACAGATTTCAGTATTTAACTTAAAATTAAAATTCAACGGGTTACACAATTTGAAAGATGAAAAAAAATCACAGCACTAATTTTTGTCGTACCTATTAATACCTGCAGCATTCACTAAGTACCCTACGGTACCACAGGTCTTAGTGATGACGTCGAATGCTTTCTGGACATCCTGCTCATTAGAGACGTCGCAGCCAAGACCCAGGTGACTTCCTGCAGATTATTAAACAGATTAATTCAACTTAAAGCACAAGTTAAAATACTATGTTAAATATACGGAATATCACACAAGCCTTTCGACCATTAATGTGGTGTAAAATGAATTAGGATGAAATTATTACGTACAGCAGTTGTTTTACTTTGTACTTAGATAATGCAAATTAATAATTTGCTAAGAACGTAAAAAAAAAAAAAATTAAATCCCCAAAAAATGCCTTAAAACATTTCAGTGATTCAAATTATGTTGATTCTGGTAATTATGTCTTTTTTTATTATTATTATTTTAATAAGCTATCATACTGTACCACCAATACAATCTCTATATCAGTGGTTCTTAAACTGTAGTACGCAAAGTTAGTACGACAGATAATGGTATAAATATCCATCTATTATTTTCCGCTTTATACTCTACTCCGGGGGGGGCGGGGGGGGGTCTCCATGTCCATCCAGGGGAGAACGTTTCGGGCGCTGGGCAGATACACCCAGGACAGGACGCCAATCTATCACACACTCACTCACACACACTCACTCTATATGGGGCAATTTGGAGAATTCAATTGCCCTTGATCCATGATTTTGGACTGTGGGAGGAAACCGGAGAACCCAGAGGAAACCCACGTGGACACGGGGAGAACATGGAAACTCCACCCAGATTGGGATTCGAACAGGGAATCCCTAGTGCTGAAAGGAGAACATGCCAATCACTAAGCCACCGTGCAGAACATCTCGGGCGCTGGGCAGATACACCCAGGACAGGGCACCAATCTATCACTGTACACAGACTCACTCTATATGGGGCAATTTAGAGCATTCAATGGACCTTGAGTGCAAGACTGTGGGAGAAAACCCATGTGGGCGTGGGGAGAACATGCAAACTCCTCTAACACTTCTTTCATGTAATTTACTCACAATAATGCGAGAATGGTGGGGGGGTCCCCATGCCCATCCAGGGGAGAACGTTTTGGGCGCTGGGCAGATACACCCAGGACAGGACGACAATCTATCACTGTACACACACTCACTCACACACACTCACTCTATATGGGGCAATTTCGAGAAATCAATTGCCCTTGATCCATGTTTTTGGACTGTGGGAGGAAACTGGAGAACCCGGTAAATAATTTGGGAATCACAGTTTCAGAGCATGTTGTTGGCAGAAGAACATTTTAAAGTGATGGAGCTGCTCACCTCCTGATAGTGTGTTTGCTGTTGCCTCTGCTGACGGGAGATTATAACCAAGCGGTGACCTCTTTGTGCCAACAACTCTGCAACTGCTTTACCGATGCCACGGCCAGTCTGGACATCACGGCTACATGTGACGAACGGAACAGACCTGCTATACAGACACACAAAACAATAATTGCTATACAAGTTATATAGCACACATACTGCATGGTGGCTTAGGGATAGATTGGCGTCCTGTCCTGGGTGTATCTGCCCAGCACCCGAAACGTTCTCCCCTGGATGGGCATACCCCCCCACACATGTTTATGTGAACCGAGTCACAAAATGATTCGGTTCAAATGATCCATTATGAGTCTTTGACGTCGCGTTTTTCACTATGTTCTAATTTCTTACTTATTTTTCATATTTGTTCAACTTTTTATTGTATTAAAAATCATTTATTTGGACAAAACAGACTTTACAAACCTGGATGCTTTCAGTCATGACGTAATCGCACTAAGATATGTGTTTTATTTCCGATTTCGCTGTATTGTATAAATTGTTATAACGATAACAAATAAAATATAATAATAATAATAATAATAATAATAATAAAAATAATTTAAATAAAACCCGAAGACGTTACACAGAAGTCACGTTGTAAACACGACTCCTCTGCGTCGCCATGCTGGATCAGCTGGGGGTTTGGCCACGCCCACCCCTTTTGATCTTCCGCTGGGCGCGTTACGTCACGTTCTCCACTCGCTCCGGACAAAAAAAGCGTCGCTCGGGTTGCTGACGTCAGAGTCGCTCGTAAAACGGGTGGAAAGAAAAACGGCGTTAAAACTCGAGCTTTAATGGAAATTGCGTAGTTTAGTTTAAAATGGCGGAAGAGGACGCGGTGCAGCTTCATCCAGAGGTTACGAAAATAAAAGGCAAGCGTTTCATCTTTTATTAAATTACATCATTACGCAAATAACAAGCTGTTCCCGTTAACCTAGGTCACGGCGATTGCGTCACACGCGTTCCGTTGCACCAAATTGTGCGTTTATTCGGACTTCCGAAGTGCCGCTGTAAACATGGGCCTCCTCGCGGAGCTCCGCCACAGGGCCTAGCTGTTTCTGGATTAGATTAGATCTGTTTAACGTTCTTCTTCCATAACCGAGAATCCCAGCTGCACGTTTCTGCACACCATCTCGTAAAGTTTATTTGTTAATTATGAATACGATAAAAAGACTATAATTATATAGTTTGCTGAGAATTGCAGCTGATCCTGTTATCTGGCGGCCCGAGGACGGAGCTCCACGACAAGGCCGCACAAATGAGTGACGGGTTGGTCAACAGCTTTTAATAAAAAAAAGCTTTTCCTTAAAGTCTTTATTTTGTTTTATTTTATTTACTTTATTTTATTAGACTCTTATATATATATATATATATATATACTATATATATATATATATATATATATATATATATATATATATTCTTTTTTTTTTTTTTTTTTTTTGCACATTATTTATTGTTCCATCACTGCACTGACCTTATCTACTAAATTTGTCTTAATTCGACTATTTTATCACATTTTTTAAATTATAATTCATTATACATCCATTATTCATTCATTATCTTCCACTTTATCCTCTACTAGGGTTGTAGGGGGGGGGTTCCCCATGTCCATCCAGGGGAGAACGTTTCGGGCGCTGGGCAGATGCACCCAGGACAGGGGTGCAATCTATACACTGTACACACACTCACTCACACACACACACACACACACACACACACACTCTATATGGGGCAATTTGGAGAATTCAATTGACCTTGATCCATGTTTTTGGACTGTGGGAGGAAACTCATGCGGACATGGGGAGAACATGCAAATTCCACCCAGATGGGGATTCGAACCGGGAATCCCTAGTGCTGAGAGGAGAACATGCTAAACCACTAAGCCACCGTGCCACCCTAAAATTATAATAAATAAAAGAAATATATATATATATCTCCAAACTATCACTGGGGGCACACACACACAATATATATGGGACAATATTAGAGCGTTCAATTTAACCTGGATCAGGGTGGAGTTTGCATGTTCTCCCCGTGTCCGGGTGGGTTTCCTCCGGGTTCTCCGGTTTCTAGCACAGTCCAAAAACATGGATCAAGGTCAATTGAATTCTCCAAATTGCCCCATATAGAGTGTGTGTCTGTGTGAGGCTGTGATTAGCGCCCTGTCCTGGGTGTATCTGTCCAGCGCCCAAAATGTTCTCCCCTGGCATGGATATGGGGACCCTAGGAGAAGATTAAGGAGAAGCTAATGAGTGAATGAATTAATTAAAATGGTAAACAAATGTAAAGGTTTAAAACCAAGTGGATTTAAAAAATCTAGACATACCACATGCACATACTACAACATTGTATTTATTGTATATATATTATATTTTATATATATATTATATACCCAGCGATGGATTGGCGCCCTGTCCTGCGTGTATCTGCCCAGCGCCCCGAGACGTTCTCCCTGGATGGGCATGGGGAACCCCACCGCGACCCTAATAGAGGATAAAGCGGGAGATAATGAATGAATGAATATATATTATATCTGGATTATATATATTATATCTGGAGCAGATGTGCTTGCATAGAGAGAAAAAAACAAATCAGGAGTAACGAATAGAATAGAATCAAACTTTATTGTTCATTAAACTTACATTAAATCGAAAATTGTCTTTGCCAGTCTGGCAGACAAATACATGTACAATACAATACAATAAACACGTATATAATAAATAAAAAAAAAGAAGAAGAATATATATATATATATATATATAATTATTTTGGGAAATAATGCTTTGCATCCTTATTCAAAATATTTAGTGAAATAATTAACAGTAAAATAATTAACAGTTTACTGACTTTGGCTCTTTTTGCATCCATTAGAAGATCCGGTGCAGGTTTTATCACAGACAGAGGACCATCGCTTGCCGTTTCCTGTCCATAATGTCACCTCCAGTGACGCTTTAAAAAGTGAAGACGGTCAGGGACAAACCCCGGTCTCTTCAACCTCAGGTACAGAGACAATCACATGTTTTGTCTTAATGCTTCCCCTTAAAACGTCATTAAAATGGAAGTGACCGATGTTTCAGAGAGACACGTGTCTATTCAGACGTCACTGGAAGGCCTGGAGATGCTAGTGGACCTGAATGGAGGTGAGGAAGACGACGTCCTCACACTTTGATTCGTTAAATCAGTATGTTTATCTGTTCTAAAGCAGCGTTGTCTTTGCGTCCCCAAACCTTTACAGCTGGTCGGAAGTCGTGTCCGTTGTGTCCGGAGGAGAAGTTCAAGGCCTGTTACAGCCACAAGCTTAGACGACATCTGCAAAACCTGCACTGGAAGGTCTTCGTGGATTTTAACGGTATGGTGGGTATGGACAAGTGTGCGGTCTCATGTTTTATTTTATTGGAAGATAATACGGGTGAATTGGTACAGTAACATATAGAGAACAAAATGCAGGAATTCCCGGGTTTATAGAATTCTATATAGAAATTCGTAACAAACTGTGAGTCCTATATGATGGTGTGAACCGCCCCGTGAGTTTTTGTAACGTTAGTGCACCCCTATTACATAATACATTGGAGCAGCGCAGGGGTGGTGTGAGATCCAGTGTTGCCAACTTGGCGACTTTTCAGATCCTCTAGTGACCTTATTTTTTTTAAATCTAGTGACTTTTTGCAGTGTTATTGGAGCCTTTTGGTGACTGAGATGAACACATGCTCTTCAGTTGCTGTCCTCAGCCTCGTCCCACTACATTCAGTTTAGGGCTGCAACAACGAATCGATAAAATCGATAAAAATCGATTATCCAAAGTATCGATAATGAATTTCCATTATCGATTCGTTAGGTCGCGCGATTTCCATGTTACTCGCGATGTCGCAACCGCTTAAGTCACCTGCAGCGCTTCAATAACTCTGGAAAATAATAGCGGGTTGAACAGCACGAGGCGGAGTCTGCAAAACAAGTTGATAAATCGCACAAATGAAGCACAGCCAAAGCAGAAAACAAGCTTCCGTTTAAATTCTTACTGCGGGAGCTTCACCTTCACACAAATAAAGAACGTGGATCATGCAGCTCTGCAAACATGAACTGAGCTGCACGCAGCACCACCGTCACCTGAAACTAAACACTGATGAGGATGAAGCTGAACAGCAGATAAATCACTACAACATCCCGAGATTCTTTAGTTTAAAGTGATTCAACGTAACGCAACGTAACACTATCAGACCGGCAGAGCAGCTTCATGCTGCATTTGGTTGTTAACTGGATAATAACAGTGATAGAGAACGTGTCTTAACGTCCGTTATACGAATACGTCCGCATTTCCCGGGACATGTCCGTATGTCACTTTTTTAAAGTGAGGAAATGTCCTGGTTTTTAGCGCATCAATAGCAGCATGGGGGATTGACGCGCACACGCACACGACGTAAAAGTACGCGGCTTTAAATGTCCCGGCAAGGCACCCCCCCCCCAGCCACATACGTCCAGGTGTCCAATTGAAATTTCACACAAGAGGTATTTTTTTGTTAACTGGCTAATTTGTTAATTATATTTTTTTCACTAGCTGATTGTTAATTAGTTCATTTGTTAATTTTTTTTTCCAATAGGCTACAGAACAGACAATATTTGGTTCATTACTGAGGGCAACTGAGTATCATGTGTTATTTGGAGTTGAAGTGAGGGATGTTTACATGATACATTATTTCTTTCATTGTGCTTTTCATTAATTACAGGAAATGTTAACTTAAACATTTTGAATAAAATTACTATATATAATACTATACTGTGGAATAATTTTACTGAAAAACATCTATCTTTGGATAAAAGCGTCTGCTAAATGATTAAATGTAAATGTAAAGACATGGGAAAAAAATTTTTTTTTAATCCGATTCATCGATTAATCGAAAAAATAATCGACAGATTAATCGATTATCAAAATAATCGTTAGTTGCAGCCCTAATTCAGTTATACACTATCTACAGATGGCTGTGACATCATTGTTTTATTGACGGTATCTACAGTTAGTGGTGCATTCAGCGGTTTGATGATGATGATGATGATGATGATGATAAACGGGTATTAACTGATACTTTACTCTTAACAGGTCAGAGGATGTGTATCTGTCACCTGCCTTGCAGACAATTGAAGTCCAGTCTTGGTGCAGATCAGGTAATCCGTAATATTCATATCTTTATTATAAAAACACTATAGGGTCGTGGTGGGGGGGGGGGGGTTCCCCCATGCCCATCCCCATCCAGGGGAGAACGTTTTGGGTGCTGGGCAGATACACCCAGGACAGGACACCAATCTATCACTGTACACACACTCACTCACACACACACACTCTATAGGGGGCAATTTAGAGAACTCAATTGACCTTGATCCATGTTTTTGGACTGTGGGAGGAAACCGGAGAACCCGAAGGAAACCCACGTGGACACGGGGAGAACATGCAAACTCCACCCAGATCTCCACCCAATCTTGGTGGAGTTTGCATGTTAATTTTGATACAGGTTTTTAATTTCTTTCTGCAGAGTCAGTCTCGACTCGTCGCGCATTATCATTGTGTGGTTTGTTCGGTCACCATCGCCAGAAAAACGGACATGATCAGTCACATCAAACGTCATGTCAACAAGGGTGAGACGGAGGCCAGCTATTCGGGAACGTCCGAGCTGTCCAATGAGGAGCCAGGTAACGAGACCCGCAAAGACAATTACACCCAAGAGAGTCAAAGCAGATAATTGCATTACATTTGGTCGACACTGTTATCCAAAGCGACTTACAAAGTGAGCACAGTGTTGATACAGCGCCCCCTGGAGCAATGAGGGTTAAGGGTCTGGCTCAAGGACCCACATTGGTAACTTCAATAGACCTGGGATTAGAACCCCCAACCTTCATTTATAATTATAATAAATCCATCCATTATCTTCTGCTTCATCCTCTATTAGGGTCGTGGGGGGGGGGGCCCATGTCCATCCAGGGGAGAACGTTTCGGGCGCTGGGCAGATACACCCAGGACAGAACACCAATCTATCACTGTACACACACTCACTCACACACACACACTATATATGGGGCAATTTGGAGAATTAAATTGACCTTGATCTTGTTTTGTATGTCTTTATTTTTTTTTCCTACAGTTTTATATTATTATTTCTCTTGTTCTTTTTTTTTTCCTGCCTTCTCTCTCTCACCCTCTCTCTCTCTCTCTCCTCTCTCTCTCTCTCTCTCTCTTGCCCTCTCTCTCGCCTCTCTCTCTCTCTCTCTCTCGCTCTTTCTCACTCTCTCGCCCGCTCTCGCTCGCTCTCTCTCTCAGTTCCCAGTGGACAGGCCTATGAGATCATGAAGGAGCTGGGAACCAACGTTCAGCTGATGCCGAACTACAGCACGCCCCAAAAAACCGACACCTATTTCAACCGCAAGATGAAAACCAACAGGTCAGAAACCCCTCATTATAAAACGGCTCGTCTGATTGGCTGAGCTGTTTGTTCAGCCATAACATTATTAACAATAATGTACACCTCTGTTTACAGTCGTAATATAGTTTTAAATTGTTAAATACGGGTCACCTGATCAACACAATCTGGACATGGCTGTCCTACACTGTTGATGCTCAAGGAGGAGGAGTCCCCCACTGAGCCTCAGTCCTCACAAGGTTTCCTCCTTAAAATATCAACAGAACAGGGAGTTTTGTCTTGCCACTGTCTCTTGGTCTTGCTCTTTGGGGGTTTAAAGGTTTATAACTCCGTAAAGCTGCTTTGTCACGACGTACGATTGTAAAAAAATGCTCTATAAATAAATTACGTGAACTTGTATCAATACAACAGGTTATTTTTTAAATTATGTTTGTAACCGGCCACCGAGGTAAATTATCTTTACATCATACTGCAGCCTGAATTAGAATGCCGGAGCAACATTTCTTGCAAACAAAATTCAAAAAGGCTCCAGATCAAACGGTTCCGGATAAATAATGGTAGAACGTTATTTAAATCATGCACCATTAATGGAAATATATTAACAGATTAATATAAACAGCAAGCCCCTGTCCCTCCCTAACTCTTGTAAAGGATTCAACACAAGATAATGGGATGATATAGGGACAGCTACACAATCACATATTCGGAAATGTTATTAAATTAATTGATAATATTTTTTATTATTTTGTTCAGATTGTGCAAGGGAAATAAAATAATTAAGCTAGAATTGTTTTTAATACAGAACAATCAGCTGTATTTCTTTCAATCAGTTAAAATACAGCTGCACTTTTTCATGGAAAGAGGTTCATATTCTGTCATCAGACCACAATAAGAAATAAAAAAATACTCATTTAAGTGATTTATTCATTCATTCATTATCTCCCGCTTTATCCTCTATTAGGGTCGCGGTGGGGTTCCCCATGCCCATCCAGGGGAGAATGTCTCGGGCGCTGGGCAGATACCCCCAGGACAGGGCGCCTATCCATCCCTGGGCACACACTCACACAAACACACACTCTATATGGGGCAATTTGGAGAACTCAATTGACTTGATCCATGTTTTTGGACTGTGGGAGGAAACCTGAGAACCCGGAGGAAACCCACGCGGACATGGGGACAACATGGAAACTCCACCCAGATGGGGATTCGAACCTAGCGCTGAGTGGAGAACGTACTAAGCCACCGTGCCGCCCTTAAATGATTTACATTCGTATAAATGCGTGATATTTAATTCATTATTGTCCTGTGTTTTTATAAACGGTGTTGTGAACTTTGGCCACTAGATGGCAGTATACGACAGAGAAACTGGAATCCTGTTACTCTAGATCAGCATTAATTTTAAAAACCGGATAACGATTTTGTTTTCAATAGACATATTTATGAATTATTCATTCATTCATTCATTATCTCCCGCTTTATCCTCTATTAGGGTCACGGTGGGGTTCCCCATGCCCATCCAGGGGAGAACGTCTCGGGCGCTGGGCAGATAGACCCAGGACAGGCCGCCAATCCATCGCTGGGTACACACTCACACACTCAAACACACTCTATATGGGGCAATTTAGAGAACTCAATTAACTTGATCCATGTTTTTGGACTGTGGGAGGAAACCGGAGAACCCGGAGGAAACCCACGCAGACACGGGGAGAACATGGAAACTCCACCCAGATGGGGATTCGAACCGGGAATCCCTAGCGCTGAGAGGCGAACGTGCTAACCACTAAGCCACCGTGCCGCTATTTATGAATTAAAACTTGTTTATTTTATTATCGTGTGCTTTGTGTTTTATTAAAGTGATAAGACACTTGAGGTTGTTTATTATTGTGAATAAATCACATAAAGAGGTGGAACTCAAATCAAATCAAATCAAGTTTGTCACATGCGTAGTTATACATGATACAGCCAGCAGTGAAATTCTTTTCCGACATCTCCACAGTAAATCAAAAATTGGAATTTCAAAATAAAAAAATTTAAATAAAAATTAAAACAGTAAAAAAAATTTAAACTGTAAAAGTTAAATTAAATAAATTAAATTAAATTAAAACAGTAAAAATTTGGAATTACAAAATAGCAAAATATAAATATATATATTTACAATGTGCAAAGTCGTTCCCCTCTCAGCACTAGGGATTCCCGGTTCGAATCCCCATCTAGGTGAAGTTTGCATGTTCTCCCCATGTCCACGTGGGTTTTCTCCGGGTTCTCCGGTTTCCTCCCACAGTCCAAAAACATGGATCAAGTCAATTGAGTTCTCCAAATTGCCCCATATAGAGTGTGTTTGTGTGTGTGTGTACAGCGATAGATTGGTGTCCTGTCCTGGGTGTATCTGCCTAGCGCCCGAAACGTTCTCCCCTGGATGGGCCAATAACACCTCGTTATGTGATTTATTCAGGATAATGCCACGCCCTCTCGTACCGTATTGCTTTATTAAATGACGCCGGCGTAAATCTGTATAAAAAGGTCTTGTCTTTGCTCCTGTAGGCAGCTGGTGTTTTGTTCTCTGGCGGTTCTTGCTGAGGAGAGAAGTCCACTGGAGTGTCTTGATGCATTTGGAGCTACAGGTACGACCATCCCCTCGTTTGCAGGGCGGGCTGATGCTTTTTAATTTAGATTAAATGATGTATTCCATTCTGTTTTCTGATCCTGTGGTCATGGGGGCAGGGATCATGGGTCTGCAGTGGGCCAAGCACCTCCGCAGTGCCGTGAAGGTGACCATCAATGACATCAACGAGGCCTGCGTCAAGATGATCAGGGAGAACTGCGATCTGAACAACATACGCACCGACAGCGGTCGTACGGGGCGTCAGCCCGAATCCCCGGGCGAGAGCGATGCACCCATCGCCACCGTCGAGGTGGCCAAGATGGACGCCAATGTCATCATGCACCTGAGAGCCTTCGACTACATGTTAGTACATCGGGACTTTCTTTATTTATTAAACGTTTATTGGGGTCAATGCAGAGTTATACACAGTGAAATTCTTGTACGACCCCGAGGAGAAGTCGCGCCCGCAGCTGACAAGCAAATACAGACATAAAGACATGGACGAGACACTGAAGGAGACGTGTCCAAGGGGTTCGGAAAGCAGGGGCAGTCCATTAGAAACGGGGCAGGGCAAATCATCAAGAAAACAATAGCAACAGTTCCTCTGGAGGAACTTCAGTAAGCAGCTCGCCTCAGGGACGGCTAATGAGGACGCCAAAAAAGCAGATGAGACTCAGTCCGTTTTGATGGACAGTCTGCAGAACCGATAGCCTCTCCAAGATCGATTCCATTTGGGATTAAAAATCGCAAATCGGGAGTCCCTATGGCTCCACCCAGCACATCAGTCATGTTGGGCAGTTTCTGGGGGCTATTGACAACCGACCCATCCATCCATTATCTTCCGCGTATCCCATATTAGGGTCGCGGGGGGGTTCCCCATGCCCATCCAGGGGAGAACGTTTCGGGTGCTGGGCAGATACTCCCAGGACAGGACACCAATCTATCGCTGTACACACACACACACACACACACACACACACACACACTCTATATGGGGCAATTTGGAGATTCAATTAACCTTGATCCGTGTTTTTGGACTGTGGGAGGAAACCCACGCGGACACGGGGAGGACATGGAAACTCCACCCAGATTGGGATTCGAACTGGGAATCCCTAGAGCTGAGAGGAGAACATGCCAACCACTAAGCCACCGTGCTGCCCTATGCATAATCCAATCAGCAGAAATCCGTCCATCCATTATCTTCTGCTTTATCCTCTATTAGGGTCGTGTGGAGGGGGGGGGTTCCCCATGCCCATCCAGGATAGAACGTTTGGGGCGCTGGGCAGATACTCCCAGAACAGGACACCAATCTATCGCTGTACACACACTCACTCACACACACACTCTATATGGGGCAATTTGGAGATTCAATTGACCTTGATCCGTGTTTTTGGACTGTGGGAGGAAACCCACGCAGACACGGGGAGGACATGGAAACTCCACCCAGATTGGGATTCGAACTGGGAATCCCTAGAGCTGAGAGGAGAACATGCCAACCACTAAGCCACCGTGCTGTCCTATGCATAATCCAATCAGCAGAAATCCGTCCATCCATTATCTTCCGCTTTATCCTATAGTAGGGTCGTGGGGGGGGGGGTTCCCCATGCCCATCCAGGGGAGAACGTTTCGGGCGCTGGGCAGATACACCCAGGACAGGGGACCAATCTATCACTGTACACACACACACTCACTCAGACACAGGCAAGCTGGTTCCTCCGAACCGCGACGTCTCATCGTTGAGAGACCATTTAATTAGTTCCATATTTTAGGCAGGACATCAGCACAATGTAAATGTCCCTTTTTGCCGGAGTTGTTGTCTCTGTCAAGTTTTATCTAGCCACTGCTCACCTCCAGAGGGACCTCCAATGTCCCAAATTCTCTTCTGATTTGTGTTAAAGCAGATTCCCACAACCCAAAATCAGATGAGGAGCTTGGACAGATTTTAGGATGCTTTTAAAGTCATTATTAATAAAGTGATATCTATCTTTCCTACCGTACTTACACACAGAGGAAGTATCCCTCCACCTTTAATCCATCTGAGTCTTTGATGGGTATCAGTAGTACTCTGTAAACTCTCCATCCTCTAACGCCATGTGCTGTCCTGTTATCAGACACCTGGACCCGTTTGGCACCGCCGTCAACTACTTGGACGCTGCGTTTCGGAACATCCGCAACCTGGGCATCGTCTCAGTGACCTCGACCGACACCGGCTCGCTCTACTCCAAATCCCTGAACGTGACGCTGCGACATTACGGCTGCCAGATTGTCAGGACCGAGTACTACAGAGAGATGGCGGCACGCATGGTGGTGGCGTCCATAGCGAGGTATGGCAGCGTGGTTCACTAACAGTAACTTTTATTTATATATATATAAATTATTATATTAGATGAAATGCATCATTTGGGAATAACGTCATATCAGCATGAAAAATTATTAAATAAAAATACTATTTAGTGAAACCTTAGATCTGCATCATCACAATGTTGATATATATATGATATGTCCACCTTTATTTGTCCCACAATGGGGAAATGCACATTCTCATCAACAAGTTACAGTAGATGGGAAAGATAAAATATATTTAGCTATTAAAAGAAGTAAGTTCATAAAATAAAACAAAATCATTTACATTCGTATCAATGTGAGATGTACAATACATTATTTTCCATCCATTATCTTCATCTTTATCCTTTACTAGGGTCGTTGGGGGGGGGGGGGCATGCCCATCCCCATCCAGGGGAGAACGTTTCAGGTGCTGGGCAGATAGACCAATCTATCACTGTACACATTCACACACTCTATATGGGGCAATTTGCAGAACTCAATTGACCTTGATCCATGTTTTTGGACTGTGGGAGGAAGCCCACGCGGACACGGGGAGAATATGCAAATTGGGATTCGAACCGGGAATCCCTAGCACTGAGAGGAGAACATGCTAAACACTGAGACACCATGCCGCCCATATCAGTAACTTAATAAAAAAAAAAGTGTATATATATATATTTTTTTATTTTATTTATTTTATTTTATTATTTTTTTTTTTTTTGAAGAAATGGGAGGATAACGTCATATCAGTATGAAAAATTATTAAGTAAAAATAATATTAGGGAAGCCTTACAATGTGACTTTAGATCTGCATCATATATGACACAGCCCAAAACGTGTCAGCCATAACATTATTAACAATTATGTACCCCCCCCCCCAGACACTGGTTTAGGATAAAGCTGAAGATAATGGACGGATGGATGAATAAACAGCGAGCAGATTCCTGATGATCACTAATCCTTTTGCGGCTGTTCTTTATACACTGCATTCTGTAATTTGGCCACTATATGGCAGTGTTTGATTGTTAAAGAAACCTAATCCTGTTCCTCACCAAATAATCCGTGTTCACTTTAGAAACTGGACTAGATTACATCGTGGAAGACCAGATTATTAATTATTTTGTTTATAATTAACATGTTTCTGAATCAAGCGGCACGGTGGCTTAGTGGTTACCATGTTCTCCTCTCAGCACTAGGGATTCCCGGTTCGAATCCTCATCT
>JAFMOC010001220.1:0-10000 GCA_019802505.1 Corydoras sp. C115 | reverse complement strand
ACCACCACGACCCTAGTAGAGGATAAAGCGGAAGATGATGGTGGATGGGGGCGGCACGGTGGCTTAGTGGTTAGCATGTTCTCCTCTCAGCACTAGGGATTCCCTTTTTGGGTGGAGTTTGCGTGTTCTCTCCATGTCAGTGTGGGTTTCCTCCGGGTTCTCCGGTTTCCTCCCACAGTCCAAAAACATGGATCAAGGTCAATTGAGTTCTCCAAATTGCCCCATATAGAGTGTGTGTGTACAGTGATAGATTGCCCCCTGTCCTGTATCTGTCCAGCGCCTGAAACGTTCTCCCCTGGATGGGCATGGGGAACCCCCCCCCCCACACACGACCCTAATAGAGGATAAAGCAGCAGATAATGGATTGATGTTCCGTAGCGTCCTGCTGTCTGTGCTCGTCCTTCGTTAATTCCGTGCTCACATGTCTAATGAGTGCTCTGCGTTTTTGATTGGTTAGTAAACGACACGTTGCTTTCGCAGATTGAATAAGTTCCTGCAGTACCTGACCGAGGCCGGATTCAGAGTCAGCCGCACGCACTTTGACCCGACGGGCGTCCGCACCAACGCGACTCTGGAGCAGTTCAAGTCAGTCCTCACCAAGTACAGTGTGCCCACCTACAGCTCAGTGCCCCCCAGCGTCATGGGCTCCGAGGGCGGGGCGCCGAAAATGGACTGACCCAATGAAACGTTTTCAAAGGTCAGATCAGACCAGGTTTTTGTGCAGAAGAATGATCTCTTGATGCTGGTACCATTCAGCCAGTGTCAGTATTATAACTATGCGAATGCGAAAGAAATGAAGCAAAAAAAAATTTAAAGAAATCGCCGCAGTGTTGTGTGCTGAAGGCCAAGTGTTGGCTTTTATGTCGTTACATCAAAAACGTATCCTTATAATGATTAAAACCAAACTTTTTGTGAGCCTTTCAGTGAACAAACGAGTGGAGAGGGTGCATTTCAGCAACTAATGCAACCAAAAAAAAACAAAAAAGCTTAGTTTTCCAATTAATGTTCATTTAATTATTAGACACAATAACATCCATGATAATTATTACAGTTTCTTACTAGAGGACATATTTGTATTGGACAGGATGCCAATCTATCACTGTACACACACACACACACTCACTCACACACACGGGGAGAACATGGAAACTCCACCCAGATGGGGATTTAAACTGGGAATCCCTAGTGCTGAGAGGAGAACATGCTAAGCCACCGTGCCGCCTCAAAGTTATTCACTTTTTAAATCTAAAAAAGTTTTTCTTTTAATGACTCTGATCCCAGAATCGTTTGACTTCATGTTTGAGGTAAACAGTTGAATCAGTTCGTCCAAAGGGAAGATTTTTTAATATTTCATTTTCAAATCAATTAAAAATAAGGGTGTCACGGTGGCTTAGTGGATTAGCATGTTCTCCTCTCAGCACTAGGGATTCCCGGTTCGAATCCCCATCTGCGTGGAGTTTCCATGTTCTCCCCGTGTCCGTGTGGGTTTCCTCCGGGTTCTCCGGTTTCCTCCCACAGTCCCCAAATACATGGATCAAGGTCAATTGAATTCTCCAAATTGCCCCACATAGAGTGAGTGTGTGTGTACAGTGATAGACGTTCTCCCCTGGATGGGCATGGGGAACCCATTTAGCATAAACCTGTAACTTTTATGTATGTATATATATATATATATATATATATATATATATATATATATATATATATATATATATATATATATATATATATATATATATATATATATATATATATTGTATGTGTGTGTGTGTGTGAATATATATATATATATATATACACACACACACATATACACATATACATATATATGTATGTGTATATATATATATATATATATATATATATATATATATATATATATATATATATATATATATATATATGTATATATATAAAATTTAGTCTAGTTGTTTGTTCTAATAAAAAAAATGGGCTCCAAAAATTAACCTGTTAATTCACCATCAAAAAAACTTCATTATTTTGGTTCTAAACTAACATCCTGAGAAATAATTTATTAATAGAAAATGCTATCTGAATTAAATGTAGATTTTCATGGCACCTTGGAGGTTTTTCTACCAATCAGCACTGGTTTTCTAAACGTTTCTCATCTGCACAATTTGTACGGTACAGTTTTGATGTTTATAGAATCTGACATCGGTCATTAATTACTCTTAATTACTCACTCATTTCTAATGATGCTTCTGTGTAGATCAGCTGTCTGACTGTGATGCTAAATCACAGACGGTTTCATCTCATTCTCGTTTGTTTAGAGACATCATTCGAATGTGTTCAGTCGGTACATATAATCCAATGTGCTGAGATTATACTGAATTTTAAATGAATGCGCTGATGTGTACTGAACTTTATGGCGTGTGAGAACACGATTTGGAATTATAAATTCGTATCGCACACTGAACAACTTGCGGAACGGATTTGATGCTCTGAAATTTTCACTTTTTCTCTGTTATTTTTCATGTTGGTGTTCAGATTGTGTTTTTTTTTTTTTGTGTGTGTGTTTTTTCTTTTTTTTGGTTTTCTTTTTTTTTATTTTTTTTTTTTTTAGGGTGTAGTGGGTCACTGGTTAAAGGCAGCCAGTGTTTCATTGTCAGTATGTTCAAAAAAAAAATTTTTCTCTATTTTTGTTTTGTTTTGGTTTTTTTTTTTTGGTTTTTTTTGGGTGGAGTGGGTAGTTAATCGATGCTTAAACTCAGCCTGTGTTTCATTGTCAGTATGTTCAGATTTAGTGTTAGGTTCCACGTTATTTTGCTGCATCAGCCTGTTGCCCGACATTTTAAGCTAGCTATGATTTATACAGTACGTCATCAATAAACAAAATGAACAGAATGTGTCCTGAAATGTGAATAAGTTATCTGGGGAATTACATCCATCATTTTACATAGCTATCACATGTAAATCCAATATGCTTCTACACCAAAGAACTTGGTCATTAATTTAAAAAAGTGAAGGAAATGTCTTGGATAACTTTAAGTTGTAAAGAATCTAAAATGTAAATCAGTTAATGCACCAAAGTTTTTAGACGTTTTTTGTTGGTGTGCCCACCACCTTCTAAAAGTTGACATCCATTCATTATCTTTTGCTTTATCCTCTACTAGTGTCGTGGGGGGAAGGGGTTCCCCATGCCCATCCAGAGGAGAACGTTTCGGGTGCCGCCGGTAAGATTGGGACCATTCTTCTGTTCTGTGGCCCCTGGGGGCGCCACTCCTCAGCCCCTGTGAAAGCCCCCAGCAACTTGCCCTTTAAGACCCCTAGTGTGGACATAGTGGTCACTCACCGGTCCCTTCCAAAATGTGTGTGGAGAATGATTTTGTCATCCGGTGGGCCCCATTGCCGCCTGGCCCTTTAAGAAATTCAAAATTCCCACTCTTTCTTGGGAGCAGCAGTCTGTTGTGGTGGGTAGGAGACATGCAAATGACTCCATTTTTTTTTTCTCCCCCTGTCCATCTTAAGGACATATTTCTTTAGAAGCCCCATGGCTAGTGCTGCTGCTTCCTCTCTTATAAAATATTATTATGAACATGTTTGTGAGGATTCCCGATTCGAATCCCCATCTGGGTGGAGTTTCCATGTTCTCCCCGTGTCCGTGTGGGTTTCCTCCGGGTTCTCCGGTTTCCTCCCACAGTCCAAAAACATGTATCAAGTCAATTGATTTCTCCAAATTGCCCCATATAAAGTGTGTGTGTGTGTGTGTGTGTGTGAGTGAGTGTGTGTACAATGATAGATTGGTGTCCTGTCCTGGGTGTATCTGCCCAGCGCCCGAAATGTTCTCCCCTGGATGGGCATGGGGAACCCCCCCCCCCCCCCCGCGACCCTAATAGAGTTTTGGACTGTGGGAGAAAACCGGAGAACCCGGAGGAAACCCACGCGGACATGGGGAGAACATGGAAACTCCACCCAGATGGGGATACGAACCGGGAATCCCTAGTGCTGAGGAGCGGACGTGCTAACCACTAAGCCACTGTGCCTATCATGTTCATATTATGTATATATCATGTATATATTATGTTCATATTATATCATGTCCATAACTAACTACATTTCATTGGCCCTGGACTTGTACTCTGCATAATGACAATAACATTGTATCTAATCTAATCTAATCTAAACAACCTCCTCAGACCCCCTCATCCAGCAGCTCCACTCTACCAGATGAGCTTATACAGTTCCAAGCTCGTTTTGACCAAAACCATTGCCCAAACCATGGCGTTCAGGGACACCTTCAATCTGCTACTGTTCCCTTATTCTGGAAGAACACTAATATCGTACCAGCACCAAAAAGTTCTTTTGCTTAATGTCTAAATTACTTCTGTCTTGAATTTTTTTAGAATGACCAGAAAAAGCTATCAAAGTGAATCAGAAGTTAAAGATAAAGATTTTTCTTTGTAACACTAATTAAGCACTTTCAGCTTAATCAATACAAACAATTGTCCATCAGCTTTAACTTTTATTTTTCTTAAACAGAAATCATTTACATTTTAATACAGATAAATTAATCGTAATAGGTTGGATGTCTGGCGGCACGGTGGCTTAGTGGTTTAGCATGTTCTCCTCTCAGTACTAGGGATTCCTGGTTCGAATCTCCATCTGAGTGGAGTTTCTCCCCGTGTCTGCGTGGATTTCCTCCGGGTTCTCCGGTTTCCTCCCACAGTCCAAAAACATGGATCAAGTCAATTGAATTCTCCAAATTGCCCCATATAGAGTGTGTGTGTGTGTGTGTGAGTGAGTGTGTGCTGATAGATTGATAGATTGGTGTCCTGTCCTGGGTGTATCTGCCCAGCGCCCGAAACGTTCTCCCCTGGATGGGCATAGGATAAAGCGGAAGATAATGAATGAATGAATGAATGGTTGGATGTCTGGCAGTTCAGGGCTTGTTGGGCCCCTGGTTGGCCGTGTAGTCTGTGATGTTGGGAAGATCAGAGAGCACACAGCACCTCAGCCAACAACGTCTAAAGTTCATATCCGACTCAACAAACCTGCAACAAAGCACAAAGGTATAAATATTAATCCTTGAAAGCTTCAAATGTACTATCAGAAATGTACTATTGTGGTAGTAAGCAGGAGTGGAGTATAATACAAAAATGTAAAAGCTGAAAGCTGTTTCTGTACCATTTGTCTGTTTTCTCATCATAGTACTCAGTTTTGGAGGTCATTCCAGATTTGTTAGAGCCACCGACTACGTACAATCGCTCATCCATCACCTGAGAACAAAAAACAAAATGAAGACTGATAAAAACCAATATCAGAAAAACACATCAATACACAATGACACATAAAAGATCCAGCATCTCTGCATAAATGTGTTGTTGAACATAATGTCAGAACACGATATCACTATTTAGAGGTACTCCGCTATAAATTGCATGTCATGTCTCGCTTTAGTGGTATAAGAATTGCAAGGAGGGCAAACGTATGCAGCACATTGCCACATCTGTATGGTATCTGGGTTTATATGAAAAGCTGATCAATAATTAAGGTTAAACTAAAGTGTAGCTAAAGTCTCTAACATGTCTAATCAGTTTTGAAAAGCCCAGATTTCTGCTCTCCCTTGGTACCTCAATTCCAAACTCGTATCGGGGATGAAGCATGGGGGCACGATTCCTCCACTTGTTGGACTGAGGGTCATAAACTTCCACACTCTTCAGAATTTCATCTTCATTACAGCCGCCGACCTGCAAACAAAAATATTACAGACATGTAAATGTAAAAGAAAAGTGCAATTCAAAGCACAAAAAAATCCCATTGTTACTGTCAGAAGTCATTAAACACTATACGAACAAAAGCATTGAGGTCACTGTCCTGTTGACACAGGTTTGTAAAATCAAGCATCCAGACATGGATTGTAGGAAAAGTTTGGGGAAGTTCCCTTAGTGTTTCAGCATAACTTTTTCTTTTTTTTTTTATAAATTTGTTTATTTTTATTAAAGAGCAGTTAACATGAATACACACCACACATTTATACACAAATAAATACAC
The DNA here is from genome assembly GCA_019802505.1 of Corydoras sp. C115. Lineage (NCBI taxonomy): Eukaryota > Metazoa > Chordata > Actinopteri > Siluriformes > Callichthyidae > Corydoras > Corydoras sp. C115. The sequence continues at coordinate 3,988 of JAFMOC010001220.1, read as the reverse complement.
ACTGGTGCGCCTATAAACAACACAGAAAATTGTTATTGTAAAAAGAATGAAAACTGCTTCCAACCTAGCCCCCACAAATAACTAACATTAACCCTCCATTACCTATAATATAAAACAATATAACCCAATTAAACCCACTCACTAGTACAGTCATTCACCAACTAAAAGAGAGAGGAAGAAGAGAGAGAAAGAAAAAAAAAACGGTAGAGAAAGGGAAAGATCGAAAATAAAGTAAAATAAAATATTTTTAAAAAAGCAACGGAGAGAGGTCAGTCAAAAGCCGAACAATTAAAAGACTTGAAATAGATGCAAATTTGGCAAAAGATGGCACAGGTTTATCACCTATCACATGAGTCATTAACATTATGGTAGATTTTAGCTAGCCTCGATTTACAAAAATGAACTCTGTAAATGATTTTAAACTGGATTAGACCAAAAGTTTCAGCATAACTTTAAGCAGGATCCCTTATGTCAAAAGTTATGGAGGAATCTGACTGACAGAACACACAGAATCCTGATGTTCACATCATTAAATGTCTTTGGAATGAACTAGAATGGAGACTCTGAATCAGGCCCTCATGTCCAACATCAGTGTCTGACATCTTAAATGTTCTTTTTAATAAACAGGCAAACAAATCTCCAAAATCATTTCGAGAGTCTTCCTAGAAGAGTGGAAGTTGTAATAGGTGCAATTATTTAACAATCTTAATATAGGGTTTGTTCAAAAACCTCCTTTAGGTGCAATGTGTCTAAATACTTTTGTACTTTTCAGAACTTTTGTACTTTTCTTTTACAAGTTCAATCTGGAACCATTAATCATCTTAATAACCTTTACCAAGTACCAAGGAACTTCTGCAAGTTTAGCAAAAGTCTGTAGTTAACTAGAGTTTCCATTTGTTACCAAAGGTACCCTCCTCCTTAGATCACCACCTTACCGTGGTGGAGGAGTTTGCGTGCTTGAATGATCCTAGGAGCTATGTTGTCTGGGGCAAAAAGCCCCTGGCAGGGACTCCCAAGGCAAATTGGTCCTAGGTGACGGGCCAGACAAATAGTGGTCCAACAAAACCCCTATGAAGAGAAATGTCAAGAGCATGTGTACCCTGCCCTATTTAGGGTTATCGAGGCCCCACCCTGGAGCCAGGCCCAGGGATGGGGTTCGTCAGCGAGCGTCTGATGGTCGGGCACTTTCCCATGGTGCCCGGCCGGGCCCAGCCTGAAGGAGTTACATGGGTTCCCCCTCAAATGGGCTCACCACCTGTGGGGGGTGTAGTAATAGGGGTTCGGTGCAGTGTGGATCGGGCGGTGGCCGGAGGCGTGGGCCTGGACGTCGCGATCCTCGGTTGCTAAAATTGGCTTTCGGAACTTGGAATGTCACTTCACTGGCAGGGAAGGAGCCTGAGCTTGTGCGGGAAGTTAAGAGATACCGGCTAGATATTGTCGGGCTCACCTCAAAGCACAGCTCGGGTTCTGGGTCCAATCTCCTTGAGAGGGACTGGACTCTGTTCTTTTCTGGGGTTGCCCATGGCGAGAGGCGTCGGGCAGGTGTGGGCTTTCTTGTGGCCCCCCGGCTTGACACGTGCATGTTGGGGTTTCCTCCGGTGGATGAGAGGGTAGCTTCCCTACACCTTCGGGTTGGGGAACGGGTACTGACTGTTGTCTGCGCTTATGCGCCGAACGGCAGTTTAGAGTACCCAGCCTTCTTGGAGTCTGTGGGGGGGGTACTGGAAAGTGCTCCCCTTGGAGACTCTGTAGTCTTACTGGAGGACTTCAACGCTCACGTGGGCAATGAGACCTGGAAAGGTGTGATTGGGAGGAACAGCCTCTCTGATCTGAACCCAAGCGGTGTTCAGTTGTTGGACTTCTGTGCAAATCACAGTTTGTCCATCATGTTCGAGCACAAGGGTGTCCATAAGTGCACATGGCACCAGGATGCCCTAGGCCGCAGTTCAATGATCGACTTTGTAGTTGTGTCATTGGACTTGCGGCCATGTGTCTTGGACACTCGGGTGAAGAGAGGAGCTGAGCTGTCAACTGATCACCACCTGGTGGTGAGTTGGATCAAATGGCGGGGGAAGATGCCGGTCAGACCAGGCAGACCTAAACGTATAGTGAGGGTTTGCTGGGAACGTCTGGCAGAAGAACCCGTCAGACGGATGTTCAACTCTCACCTCCGTCAGAGTTTCAGCCACATTCCGGGGGAGGTGGGGGACATTGAGCCTGAATTGGCCATGTTCCGTTCGTCCGTTGTTGAGGCGGCGGACAGGAGCTGTGGTCGAAAGGTAGTCGGTGCCTGTCGTGGCGGTAACCCTCGAACACTGTGGTGGTCACCCCGTGTAAGGGATGCCTTCAAGCTGAAGAAGGAGTCCTATCAGGCATGGTTGGCTTGTGGGACTCCAGAAGCAGCTGACCGGTACCGACAGGCCAAGCGATTTGTGGCTTTGCGCATTGCGGAGGCACTTTCGGTCGGCTCCTAGAAGATTCTGGCACTGTCAGGCGACTCAGGAGGGGAAAGCAGTGTGCCACCAACACAGTATATAGTGGAGGGGGTGCACTGTTGACTTCGACTGGGGACGTCATTAGGCAGTGGAAGGAATACTTCAAGGACCTTCTCAATCCCACCAATATGCCCTCCGGAGAGGAGGCAGAGTCAGAGGACCCGGGAGGATGCTTGTCCATCACTGTGGCTGAAGTCGCTAAGGTAGTCAGAGGGCTCCTTGGTGGCAGGGCTTCTGGGGTGGATGAGATCCGCCCGGAGTTCCTCAAAGCTCTGGATGTTGTGGGGCAGTCTTGGCTGACATGCCTTTTCAACATTGCATGGTCATCGGGGGAAATGCCTCTGGACTGGTGGTGCCTTTTTTAAAAAGGGGGACCGGAGGGTGTGTTCCAATTACAGGGGAATTACACTCCTCAGCCTCCCCGGCAAAGTCTATGCAGGATACTGGAGAAGAGAGTCCGACTGATAGTCGAACCTCGGATCCAGGAGGAGCAGTGTGGTTTTCGTCCTGGTCGTGGAACACTGGACCAGCTCTTCACTCTCTCCAGGATCCTCGAGGGTTCATGGGAGTTTGCCCAACCAGTCTACATGTGTTTTGTGGATCTGGAGTGGGCTTTTGACTGTGTCCCTCGGGGTATTTTGTGGGAGGTGCTTCGTGAGTATGGGGTACATAGCTCCTTACTACGGGCCATTCAGTCCCTGTATTTGCGAAGCAGGAGCTTGGTTCGCATGGCTGGCAGTAATTTGGACTTGTTTCCAGTGAGGGTTGGACTCTGTCCTTTGTCACCAGTTCTGTTCATAATTTATATGGACAGAATTTCTAGGCGCAGCTAGGGGATGGAGGGTGTCCAGTTTGGTGATCTGAGTATCACGTCGCTGCTGTTTGCAGACGATGTGGTCCTGTTAGCATCATCAGGCTGCGAACTTCAGCTCTTACTGGATCGGTTTGCAGCCGAGTATGAAGCGGCCGGGATGAAAATCAGCACCTCCAAATTTTTATTGTAAATAGACATGGCGTCCCACACTGTTGTTGCTCCCGGCCGCTCAAGGAAAGGGGAGCCCCCAAGAGTCTTGGTCCCCAAGGTTTCTTCCCAAATAACATTAAAAAGGGGGTTTTTTCTTTCCCCCTCGCTTCGGGGTCTTTGGGGGTTTTAAAGGCTTTTCACTGAAAGCTGCTTTTGACAAGTAGTTGTAAAAAGCGCGACATAAAAAAAAATAATTGAGTTTTGGGGAATGACGAAAGAACAAGATCGGAATACAAGAGCCAAAGGGTTTTCCGCAGGGTGGGTGGGCTCTCCTTGAGACGGGGGGTTGAGAAGTCGGTCATCCCGGGAGAGACTCGGAGGGAGCCGTATCCTCCCCATCGAAAGAAAACAGGTTTTGGGTGGTCGGGCATTGGGAAGGATGCCTCCTGGCGTTCCAGGGGGTTTCCCGGGCAAGTCCAGTGGGAAAGGGGACCCCGGGGAAGACCCAGGACAGTGGAGGGATTATATC
>JAFMOC010001216.1:0-33731 GCA_019802505.1 Corydoras sp. C115 | reverse complement strand
CTATATGGGGCAATTTTTGGGAATTCAGTTCACTTGATCCATGTTTTTGGACTGTGGGAGGAAACCGGAGAACCCGGAGGAAACCCACGCAGACACAGGGGGAACAGGGAAACTCCACCCAGATGGGGATTCGAACCGGGAATCCCTAGCGCTGAGAGGAGAACATGTCCAAGTAGCTGCACCACTCAAATAGCAATACACCAAAGTCAGGGTGCACCTGGCTCTTAAAGGAAAACGACGAGGAAAATGACGAGTGACACTCTGATTGGTTTATTGCACGTTATGTCCTTAACACAAAGTCAGCAAGGTGTATTTTAAAATCATAATATTGTCTTTCACTTCCCCATGCCCATCCAGGGGAGAACGTTTCAGGCGCTGGGCAGATACACCCAGGACAGGACACCAATCCTTCGCTGGACACACACTCACTCACACAGACACACTCTATATGGGGCAATTTGGAGAACTCAATTGACTTGATCTATGTTTTTTTTTTTTGTGGAATGTGGGAGGAAACCGGAGAACCCTGAGGAAACCCACTTGGACACGGGGAGAACATGGAAACTCCAGCCAGATTGGGATTTGAACCGGGAATCCCTAGTGCTGAGAGGAGAACATGTTAACCACTAAGCCACCGTGCCGCCGACCCTAATCTATTCCTTCATTATCTTCGGCTTTATCCTCTATTAGGGTCGCGGTGGGGTTCCCCACGCCCATCCAGGGGAGAAAGTTTCGGGCGCTGGGCAGATACACCCAGGACAGGGCGCCAATCCTTCACTGGACACAAACTCACTCACACAGACACACTCTATATGGGGCAATTTGGAGAACTCAATTGACTTGATCCATGTTTTTTTTTTGGGACTGTGGGAGGAAACCGGAGAACCCTGAGGAAACCCATGTGGACATGGGGAGAACATGGAAACTCCACCCAGATTGGGATTCGAACTTGGAATCCCCAGCACTGAGAGGAGAACATGCTAACCCCTAAGCCACCGTGCCACCGACCCTAATCTATTCATTCATTCATCCATCCATTATCTTCCGCTTTATCCTATATTAGGGTCGCGGGGGGGTTCCCCATGCCCATCCAGGGGAGAACGTTTCAGGCGCTGGGCAGATAGACTCAGGACAGGACGCCAATCCATCGCTGGGCACACACTCACACTCTATATGGGGCAATTTGGAGAACTCAATTGACTTGATCCATGTTTTTTTTTTGGGGACTGTGGGAGGAAACCGGAGAACCCGGAGGACACCCACGTGGACATGGGGAGAACATGGAAACTCCACCCAGATTGGGATTCGAACTTGGAATCCCCAGCACTGAGAGGAGAACGTGCTAACCACTAATCCACCGTGCCGCCGACCCTAATCTAGTCCCACATAATGAAGCTACTCTGGATTACACCCCGAGCTCAGAGGACTGTTCCCTTCAGCTCTTTAACGTCGCTCACCGACGTTCCATGCGGTTCCACAGACGCCGGATTCGCCGACGTGAAGAGCCGAGACGTCTGACGGATTGTTATCAGCCACCGGAACCAAGGGATTGTGAAATTTGCGTAATGTGGCTGCTCCGTTTGAAATGTCGGGGGCATTATCAGATGGATTCACTCTGGACTGGAGATGACACTTTTAAAATACTACTCCGCTTGGGTTTTTTTTTCTTTTTTTCTTCCTTCAAGCTGCAGCTAATGATCCAGATGATGTTATAGAGTTGGCAGCAGAATCAGCCCGAGATATAAATACTTTTTAATGCCCCTCCACGCGATATTACACCCATATTTGATTTCCTACAACATTTCCTTCATTTGTTTTATAGCTTCATTTGAGACTTACAGTTTCAGAGCGGGGCGGCACGGTGGCTTAGTGGTTAAGCACGTTCTCCTCTCAGCACTAGGGATTCCCGGTTCGAATCCCCATCTGGGTGGAGTTTCCATGTTCTCCCCGTGTCTGCGTGGGTTTCCTCCGGGTTCTCCGGTTTCCTCCCACAGTCCAAAAACATGCAACAAGTCAATAGATTTCTCCAAATTGCCCCATATAGAGTGTGTCTGTGTGAGTGAGTGTGTGCTTTATTATTAGTGTTGCGGGAAGGGGGGGGTTCCCATCCAGGGGAGAACATTTCAAGCACTGGGCAGTACACCCAGGACAGGACGCCAATCTATCACTGGACACACACACACACACACACACACACACACACACAAACTATATGGGGCAATTTGGAGAAGTCAATTCATGTTTTGTTTTGATCCATGTTTTTGGACTGTGGGAGGAAACCGGAGAACCCGGAGGAAACCCACGCAGACATGGGGGGGAACATGGAAACTCCACCCAGATTGGGGATTCAAATCCCTAGTGCTGAGAGGAGAACATGCTAAACACTAAGCCACCGTGCGGACCCGCCTATATATATATACACACATATACTGTATTATATTTAGATATATATATTATATATATATTATATTTAGATGGTGATTTGATTACCTTCAGTAATAGGTTTTCACTGAATAACGAGTGAGACTGGAGAGATCGTCGTGCGGTGGCAGTTTGCCCCAGGCTCCACTCAATTCAGCTGCCGATGTTGTTGCAGATCTGTGTCTGTCCCCTGCCTGTCCATCCCAGCTGACAAATGAAATTGTTACTTGTCAAAACAGCCTGAGTTCCACAGTATGGGGCACAGCAGCGAGTGACTTTGGTAAAGCAGACCCGGCTACACTGACATCTCTTTCTGTTTCTAGAGAACATTTCGATCGGAACTGCAGAGCGGATCAGACTTTCAGCTCAATACTGACGGAAGCGACAAGAAGTATGTAAGCTGAACCTAATCTAACCGAAACAAAGATTAGACTAGTGTATGGGGAGGGTTCCCCATGTCCATCCAGAGGAGAACGTTTTGGGTGCCAATCTATCACTGGGCGGCACGGTGGTTTAGTGGTTAGCATGTTCTCCTCTCAGCGCTAGGGATTCCCGGTTCGAATCCCCATCTGGGTGGAGTTTCCATGTTCTCCCCGTGTCTGCGTAGGTTTCCTCCGGGTTCTCCGGTTTCCTCCCACAGTCCAAAAACATGGATCAAGTCAATTGAATTCTCAAAAAGTGCCCCATATAGTGTGTCTGTGTGAGTGAGTGTGTGCCCAGCGATGGATTGGCACCCTGTCCTGGGTGTAACTGCCCAGCGCCCGAGACGTTCTCCCCTGGATGGGCATGGGGAACCCCACCGCGACCCTAATAGAGGATAAAGCGGGAGATAATGAATGAATGAATGAATCTATCACTGGGAACACACTCACTCACACAGCCACACACACTATATGGGGCAATTCGAGAATTCAATTCACCTTGAATCCACATTTTTAGGTCGTGGGAGGAAACCGCCAATCTATCACTGGACACACACTCACTCATACAGACACACTCTATATGGGGCAATTTGGAGAATTCAATTGACCTTGCTCCATGTTTTTGGACTGTGGGAGGAGACCGGAAAACCCGGAGGAAACCCATGCAGACACAGGGAGAACATGGAAACTCCACCCAGATTGGGATCGAACTATGAATCCATAGCGCTGAGAGGAGAACATGCTAAACCACTAAGCCACTGTGCCGCCCTCATCTCGTTATCTTCTGCTTAATCCTTTACTAGGGTGGCGGTTGGGGGGGGGGGGGGGGGTTCCCCATGTCCATCCAGGGGAGAACATTTAAACCCAGATACACTAAAGACAGGGCACACTCACTCACACAGACACACACACTATATGGGGCAATTAGAGCATTCAATTCACCTTGAATCCATGTTTTTAGATTGTGGGAGGAAACCGGAGAACCCGGAGAAAACCCACATGGGGACATAGGAAGAAAACTCCACCATTTGGAAACTCCACCATTACTGGGGGGTTCTAATTGCCCCTATATAAATTGCCCCATTGTAAAGTATGTGAGTGCGTGTATGCCCAGTGATGGATTAATGATGTATCTAGAACCCCACACCCCTCGAACCCTCGTAATGGAGGATTAAGTGAGTTGAAATGAGGAAAGCAGCTGTACTGAGTTTAATCCGGCACCCGCGTTGGGGTGAGGGTTGTTGGAGGGTAGTTTCGTAACAAGTCCACTGCCTTTGTTTTAGTTCATATTAAAGGTGAATAGGTTAATCTTAAAGGTATTACTACTCAATATGAGGAAGAATGGAGGGATTAGTGAAGGTAATGAAAAGAATCTTTCAAGTCTGCCATTGTAGTGTTTAAAGTGTCAGGTGTCCAGGGACCAAAAGGAGAACGGGCTGCAGGGGAAATCACGGGTTCTGAAATCAGCGAACAGAACCGACCGCCATCCGGAACCCTATTGTATCTGGAACAATAGATCTCAATGTTAACAGATTGATTCCAATGACCTGCCTGCTCTCTAAACGCCGCTGCGGGTCGGTCCAAGAACATTTAGGTAACACTTTCTATAAATCTGTTATTCATAATGCATTATAAGTGCATTTATAAAGCTTTATAAACCCTTCATGACGCTTTAGAAAATTTGCCAATTGTTAAATGTGCATAGATGTTCATGATCATCATCATAAAGTGTTATAACAATTTGATATAAGGCTTTATAACACAAAGTGACATAATGCATTATAACATGAAATTATTTCAACTTTGGATTCTTTGGATGTTTCGACATTCCTACTTAAAACAAAATGATTACACTTTACTTAAATACTGTAAAGAGCATTTATAAGCCTTTATAAGGCATTATGTACTGCTATGTATGCAGTCTCTTTTAAAGAGGTCATTAACGCTAACACTTTACTTTATGCCTGTAAGAACAGCTTATAAGATTTTATTAACCATTATGAGCACTTATAAAGTGTTCTTTAAACACAAAAGCGTTCATTATGAATACGTTATAAATGTGTTAATAATGCATTATGAATACTGGATTTAGGTAAAGTGTTACTGACATTCTTACTTAATACATGATGATTTCACTTTACTTAAAGTCTTTAAAGAGCATTTATAAGCTTTTATAAGGCATTATGTACTACTATGTATGCAGTCGCTTTCAAAGAGGTCATAAATGACAACACTTTACTTCATGCCTGGAAAGAGCGCTTATAAGCTTTCATAAACAGTTAGGAGCACTTATAAAGTCATTTTCAGGAAAAGTGTGCGTTAAGCACATACTTTATAAGGCTTTATGTCGTTAAACACATATGTTATAAGACTTTATGTCATTAAACACATGTTATAAGGCTTTATGTCGTTAAACACATATGTTATAAGGCTTTATGTTGTTAAACCCATATGTTATAAGGCTTTATGTTGTTAAACACATATGTTATAAGGCTTTATGTCATTAAACACATATGTTATAAGGCTTTATGTTGTTAAACACATATGTTATAAGGCTTTATGTCATTAAACACATATGTTATAAGGCTTTATGTTGTTAAACACATAGGTTATAAGGCTTTATGTCGTTAAACACATATGTTATAAGGCTTTATGTTGTTAAACACATATGTTATAAGACTTTATGTCGTTAAACACATGTTATAAGGCTTTATGTTGTTAAACACATATGTTATAAGGCTTTATGTCGTTAAACACGTTATAAGACTTTATGTCGTTAAACACATATGTTATAAGGCTTTATGTCGTTAAACACATAGATTATAAGGCATTATGTCGTTAAACACATATGTTATAAGACTTTATGTCGTTAAACACATATGTTATAAGGCTTTATGTTGTTAAACACATAGGTTATAAGGCTTTATATCGTTAAACACATGTTATAAGGCTTTACGTTGTTAAACACATATGTTATAAGACTTTATGTTGTTAAACACATAGGTTATAAGGCTTTATGTCGCTGGTCTCTATAATAAGCTGATGAACAGTTATAATATATCATTTATAATGCATTACACCACTGTGTCATAAACCCATATGAGTGGGGTTATGTACATCTATGGACCTTAACAAAGACGACATATGACAAGTATTAAGAAGCATTGCCTATACTTTTATAAAGCTTTATAACTGTGTTAATAATGCATTACGAATGCCAGATTTAGGTAAAGTGGATACAACATCCGTGACAGGGTTGATCTCTAAATGAGACATAAGTAAGAAATCAGAGGAACGTCTCCCGAGACACAAGAGATCTACATTTTGACTCTTATTTTGCAGAGACAAATAAGACTTCTCATTATCCGTCTGCGTCGCCGTGTCACTCAGCCGGCTGTCAGCGCGGCGCGAGGGCCTCCCCCCCGAAAATCAATGAGAGGAAAAAGCTTTACTTTATCACAGTGTCAATGTCCCGTTACGCAAAATGTCAAAGTTAATTAGTCATTTTCAACGTTCCGTTTGCACTGTGACAAAAGGAAGGCTTTATAATCGCCGACAAATTGTAATCGAGAAGAAAAAAAAAAAAAAAAAAGGAAAAAAAAAAAAAAAAAAATGTATCCGGCATTTATGATGCATTATGAAGACATTCGTTAAGCTTTATAAAGTAATCACAACTCTTTATAACATTTGTCATAAACATACATACAGTACATACATTAATAACCGCACTCATTTACTGTTATAAGAACATTTTTTAACTGCTTATTAACTAATTGTTGTGAAGCTTTATAATGTTTTTATGAAATGAATGCCTCTCCTGGAAATGACTTTATAACTGCTCATTTCAGAACGGTGTTATAAAACATGCATAAGGTTTTCTAACACAGTGTGACATAATAATAAAATGTATATTAAAAGCGCCAATCTATCGCTGGACACACACTCACTCACACAGACACACTCTATATGGGGCAATTTGGAGGATTCCATTGACCTTGATCCATGTTTTTGGACTGTGGGAGGAAACCGGAGAACCCGGAGGAAACCCACACGGACACGGGGAGAACATGGAAACACCTCCCAGATTGGGATTCAAACCGGGAATCCCTAGTGCTGAGAGGAGAACATGCTAAACACTAAGCCACCGTGACCCCCCCCCCTGAATAATAAAGGGTAATGTTTAGATTATCAAAGTTTAATCAAAGTTTAGATTATAATGCATTATATCAATTGTGGTTGGCATGTTCTCCTCCCAGCGCTAGGGATTCCCGGTTCGAATCCCAATCTGGGTGGAGTTTCCATGTTCTCCCCGTGTCCACGTGGGTTTCCTCCGGGTTCTTCGGTTTCCTCACACAGTCCAAAAACATGGATCAAGTCAATTGAATTCTCCAAATTGCCCCATATAGAGTGTGTCTGTGTGAGTGAGTGTGTGCCCAGCGATGGATTGGCGCCCTGTCCTGGGTGTATCTGCCCAGCGCCCGAAACGTTCTCCCCTGGATGGGCATGGGGAACCCCCCCCCGCAACCCTAATAGAGGATAAAGCGGGAGATAATGAATGAATGAATGAAAGTTTAATCAAAGTTTAGATTATAATGCATTATGTCAATTGTGGTTAGCATGTTCTCCTCTCAGGCGGCATGGTGGCTTAGTGGTTAACATGTTCTCCTTTTAGCACTAGGGATTCCCGGTTCGAATCCCCATCTGGGTGGAGTTTCCATGTTCTCCCCGTATCCGCGTGGGTTTCCTCCGGGTTCTCCGGTTTCCTCCCACAGTCCAAAAACATGGAACAAGTTAATTGAATTCTCAAAATTGCCCCATATAGAGTGTGTCTGTGTGAGTGAGTGTGTGCCCAGCAATGGATTGGCGCCCTGTCCTGGGTCTATCTGCCCAGCGCCCGAAACGTTCTCCCCTGGATGGGCATGGGGAACCCCACCGCGACCCTAATAGAGGATAAAGCGGGAGATAATGAATGAATGAATGTTCTCCTCTCAGCGCTAGGGATTCCCGGTTCTAATCCCAATCTGGGTGGCGTTTCCATGTTCTCCCCATGTCAACGTGGGTTTCCTCCGGGTTCTTCGGTTTCCTCACACAGTCCAAAAACATGGATCAAGTCAATTGAATTCTTCAAATTGCCCCATATAGAGTGTATCTGTGTGAGTGAGTGAGTGTGTGCCCAGTGATAGATTGGCGCCCTGTCCTGGGTGTATCTGCCCAACGCCCGAAACGTGCAACCCCCCCCCCCCCCCCCCGTGAACCTAGTAGAGGATAAAGTGGAAGATAATGGATGGATGGATGTCAATTTGTGCCATAAAGGCTTATGTCATATTGTTAAAACACATCGACTGTGATTATAACATGATTTATGGACATTATAAGAGGTGAGGCTTATGACAAATGTTATAAAGTGTTATAAAGTTTCTGTGGACCGCTGAGATGCATCAGATGCATGTTGTTGTGGTTCATACACTGGATGTTTTCATGGATATATACAGTATTTTTATACGAAACCAGAGCCCTTCCTGCCATTTAGGGTTCATCTTGCCATCGTACACTAACGGATTTGTTAATATTCATATTCTCTCAAGAGCTCACGCATCAGTGCACCTCCACCTGTGCCGCTTCACCTAGCTGACCCTCCAGCTGTCTGTCAAACCAAGAGAGAGCGAATGCCAGTCCTCGGCGACAGCTGAAGCAAGCCGTGCCATGGCCCTTCTAAGCCCCGAGCTTCAAGCAATCATAACTTTAGGATTTTCCCTGATCCTCCGTCACCAATTTGCTTATCTCCCAGCAAAAAATGCGATGCCACCACACATCAGAGGCCTAAGCTGCCTCCTTGTCGGGGCTTGAAGCACAGCTGTGCTGGGAGAATTATCACGATGCCTCGCACCTTAATTACATTTCGAGATTGATGGCTTCTTCGGAAAGGAGTTTTCATTTCAGTGGCCTTACTTCAGCGACATGCCCAAAGCTCGGGGTCAGAGTTTGGTGCCACTGGACCCACCCAAATAAAAGAAAGCCCAGATTTGGCCAGCAGTAGGAAGCCGGGTCAACGGTTAAGCACGTGTAGGCATGGTCTCTGAATCCATCTATTATCTTCTGCTTTATCCTCTATTAGGGTCGGGGGGGGGGGGGGGGTTCCACATGCCCATGCAGGGGAGAACGTTTCGGGCGCTGGGCAGATACACCCAGGACAGGGCGCCAATCTATTGTTTGGCACACACACATACACACACACTCTATATGGGGCAATTTGGCGAACTCAGTTGACCTTGATCCATCATCTTCCACCTTATCCTCTATTAGGGTTGTGGGGGGTTCCTCACGTCCAGCCAGGGGAGAACGTTTCAGGTGCTGGACAGATACACCCAGGACAGGGCGCCAATCTATCACTGCACACATTCACTTCACACACACTCTATATGGGGCAATTTGGCGAACTCAATTGACCTTGATCTATGTTTTTGGACTGTGGGAGGCAAACCACTAATTTATGACGATGATTATGAACATCTCTGTAAATTAACAAAGGCTTAGACAGAAGTTATAAAGCGTTGTGAATAATCAATGAAGCTTGAAAAATGCACTTATAATGCATTATGAATACCAGATTGATAGACAATGTAACCAAGACACTTTATATTAATTTGTCATTGTAGTAATAATGGGGGTGGCATGGTGATTAGTATGTTCTCCTCTCAGCACTAGGGATTCCTGGTTCGAATCCCAATCTGGGTGGAGTTTCCATGTTCTCCCCGTGTCCGCGTGGGTTTCCTCCGGGTTCTCCGGTTTCCTCCCACAGTCCAAAAACATGGATCGAGGTCAAGTGAGTTCGGCAAAAAAAATTGCCCCATATAGAGTGTGTTTGTGTGAGTGAGTGTGTGCCTAGTGATAGATTGGCGCCCTGTCCTGGGTGTATCTGCCCAGCGCCCGAAACGTTCTCCCCTGGATGGGCATGGGGAACCCCCCCACGACCCTAATATAGGATATAAGCAGAAGGTAATGGATGGATAGTAATAACGCTATAAAATGTTGACATTTCCACAGGGGCATCATCTGACATGTTTTGCGTTTATTAATCATGGATAAAGCTCGGATTAACTTCGGGAATAGCTATTTTTTTGCATTGTGATTAAATGGAAGTCAGCGTCGGCCCTGAGACTGCACCGGGAGCTCGTCACCATGAGACCGTAAAAGCATCTTGTGTCAAAACAGTAAGCAGCTGTTGACCAGTAATCGATCTTTAAATGAAAACAAGGCGCCGACGTCAGTCGATTAATTCGGCCTGTCAACATCTGTCATGGAAGCTAATAACACTGAGTGAGTATGAAAGCAGACAGCAGCTATGTGGGACATGCTGAGATGAAACGCATCAATCAATGGCAATGGAACTGCTGGCAGATATATCAAATTAGGCCATCAGTTTTATGAGAGGAAATTTGTATTATGATAGCACTGCAAATCAAACAGCTAGCGCCTGGCGTGGCAGCGACACCCATTAAAAACGCCGCGTTGCCGGATTAAATACGGGGTGTACAGAGACGTCGTTATCTTCATCTGTTTAACCGACAACGTCATCTGTATGGTACCTTTGAGAAAGATGGGAGGGGTTTATTCTGAACGCCATGATTATTTGCATTTTCTAAACTAATTTTTGTAAACTAATCCATTATCATGGGCGGCAAAGTGGCTTAGTGGTTAGCACGTTCGCCTCTCAGCACTAGGGATTCCCGGTTCGAATCCCCATCTGGGTGGAGTTTCCATGTTCTCCCCGTGTCTGCGTGGGTTTCCTCCGGGTTCTCCGGTTTCCTCCCACAGTCCAAAAACATGGATCGAGGTCAAGTGAGTTCGGCAAAAGAAATTGCCCCATATAGAGTGTGTTTGTGTGAGTGAGTGTGTGCCTAGTGATAGATTGGCGCCCTGTCCTGGGTGTATCTGCCTAGCGCCCGAAACGTTCTCCCCTGGATGGGCATGGGGAACCCCCCCACGACCCTAATATAGGATATAAGCAGAAGATAATGGATGGATAGTAATAACGCTATAAAATGTTGACATTTCCACAGGGGCATCATCTGACATGTTTTGCGTTTATTAATCATGGATAAAGCTCGGATTAACTTCAGGAATAGCTATTTTTTTGCATTGTGATTAAATGGAAGTCAGCGTCGGCCCTGAGACTGCACCGGGAGCTCGTCACCATGAGACCGTAAAAGCATCTTGTGTCAAAACAGTAAGCAGCTGTTGACCAGTAATCGATCTTTAAATGAAAACAAGGCGCCGACGTCAGTCGATTAATTCGGCCTGTCAACATCTGTCATGGAAGCTAATAACACTGAGTGAGTATGAAAGCAGACAGCAGCTATGTGGGACATGCTGAGATGAAACGCATCAATCAATGGCAATGGAACTGCTGGCAGATATATCAAATTAGGCCATCAGTTTTATGAGAGGAAATTTGTATTATGATAGCACTGCAAATCAAACAGCTAGCGCCTGGCGTGGCAGCGACACCCATTAAAAACGCCGCGTTACCGGATTAAATACGGGGTGTACAGAGACGTCGTTATCTTCATCTGTTTAACCGACAACATCATCTGTATGGTACCTTTGAGAAAGATGGGAGGGGTTTATTCTGAACGCCATGATTATTTGCATTTTCTAAACAAATTTTTGTAAACTAATCCATTATCATGGGCGGCAAAGTGGCTTAGTGGTTAGCACGTTCGCCTCTCAGCACTAGGGATTCCCGGTTCGAATCCCCATCTGGGTGGAGTTTCCATGTTCTCCCCGTGTCTGCGTGGGTTATCTCCGGGTTCTCCGGTTTCCTCCCACAGTCCAAAAACATGGATCAAGTTAATTGAATTCTCCAAAATTGCCCCATATAGAGTGTGTCTGTGTGAGTGAGTGTGTGGCAAGCGATGGATTGGCGCCCTGTACTGGGTGTATCTGCCCAGCGCCCGAGACGTTCTCCCCTGGATGGGCATGGGGAACCCCACCGCCACCCTAATAGAGGATAAAGCGGGAGATAATGAATGAATGAATAATCCATTATCTTCTGCTTTATCCTCTATTAGGGTTGTGACGGGATTCCCCATGCCCATCCAGGGGAGAAGGTCTCGGGCGCTGGGCAGATACACCCAGTACAGGGCGCCAATCTATCACTGGGCACTAACTCACGCACACAAACACACTCTATATGGGGCAAATTGGATAATTCAATTGACCTTTATCCATGTTTTTGGATGTTTTTGGACCGGAGAACCTGGATGAAACCCATGCGGACACGGGGAGAACATGGCAACTCCACCCAGATTGGGATTCGAAACGGGAATCCCTAGTGCAGAGAGGAGAACATGCTAAACACTAAGCCACCGTGTTTCTCCGGAGAACCCGGAGGAAACCCACGCGGACACGGGGATGTGGACATGTTAACCACTATAGCAACATGTTGGCCAACTCTACTAACATCCATTCTGGTTGCATATTCATCCATTCATTCATTATCTTCTGCTTTATCCTCTATTAGGGTCGCGGTGAGGTTCCCCATGCCCATCCAGGGGAGAACGTTTCGGGCGCTGGGCAGATACACCTAGGACAGGGCGCCAATCTATTACTGGGCACACACTCACACACACAGACACACTCTATATGGGGCAATTTGGAGAATTCAATCGACCTTGACCCATGTTTATGGACTGTGGGAGGAAACCGGAGAACCCGGAGGAAACCCACATGGACACGGGGAGAACATGGAAACTCCACCCAGATTCGGATTCAAATCTGTATCCCTAGCGCTGAGAGGAGAACATGCCAACCACTAAGCCACCGTGCCGCCCTATCGGTTGCATATTCGTTTTCTTTTTCTTAAAAAGCTCATGGGGTTCTCTATCCTTCGCTCTACAAGTGGCGGGCAAGGCTCCATTATCTTCTGCTTTATCCTCTACTAGGGTTGCGGTGGGGTTCCCCATGCTCATCCATGGGAGAACGTTTCGGGCGCTGGGCAGATACACCCAGGACAGGGCGCCAATCCATCGCTGGGCACACACTCACTCACTCAGACACACTCTATATGGGGCAAATTGGAGAATTCAATCGACCTTGACCCATGTTTATGGACTGTGGGAGGAAACCGGAGAACCCAGAGGAAACCCATGCGGACACAGGGAGAACATGGAAACTCCACCCAGATTGGGATTCAAATCTGTATCCCCAGCGCTGAGAGGAGAACATGCCAACCACTAAGCCACCGTGCCGCCCTATCGGTTGCATATTCGTTTTCTTTTTCTTAAAAAGCTCATGGGGTTCTCTATCCTTCGCTCTATAAGTGGCGGGCAAGGCTCCATTATCTTCTGCTTTATCCTCTACTAGGGTCGCGGTGGGGTTCCCCATGCCCATCCAGGGGAGAACGTTTCGGGCGCTGGGCAGATACACCCAGGACAGGGCGCCAATCTATCGCTGAGCACTTACTCACGCACACATACACACTCTATATGGGGCAAATTGGAGAATTTAATCGACCTTGACCCATGTTTATGGACTGTGGGAGGAAACCGGAGAACCCGGAGGAAACCCACACGGACACGGGGAGAACATGGAAACTCCACCCAGATTGGGATTCGAACCTGAACCCCTAGCGCTGATAGGAGAACACGCCAACCACTAAGCCACCGTGCCGCCCTATCGGTTGCATATTCGTTTTCTTTTTCTTAAAAAGCTCATGGGGTTCTCTATCCTTCGCTCTATAAGTGCCGGGCAAGGCTCCATTATCTTCTGCTTTATCCTCTATTAGGGTTGTGACGGGGTTCCCCATGCCTATCCAGGGGAGAACGTCTCGGGCGCTGGGCAGATACACCCAGGACAGGGCGCCAATCTATTACTGGGCACACACTCACACACACAGACACACTCTATATGGGGCAAATTGGAGAATTCAATCGACCTTGACCCATGTTTATGGACTGTGGGAGGAAACCGGAGAACCTGGAGGAAACCCACGCGGACAAGGGGAGAACATGGAAACTCCACCCAGATTGGGATTCGAACCTGAACCCCTAGCGCTGATAGGAGAACACGCCAACCACTAAGCCATCGGTTGCATATTCGTTTTCTTTTTCTTCGCTCTACAAGTGCCGGGCAAGGCTCCAGCACCACCACCCCCCCCCACCCCCCTACCCCCCCAGTGACCTTAGTCAGAACAACCAGCTTGAAAATGAATGATTGAAGGATTCAGGTACATCCATATTAAACAGACTGGAAATTCATCACATCAAATTTCCCCATCAGGAAGCTCAGCTGTCAAAGTCCTGGCGTGGTGGAGGATAACACTGAGGCAGAAAGCCGAAAAGCCACTGTGTAATTTATGGGACAAAGGATGAACAGAGGACAAAAGTTAGAGCCGGCGAACACGAATGAGAACGGCTTTGTGTGGATTGCTTCATCGTGACGGAGTCAGTGCACTCTGAGCGCCAAAGACAGCTAAGATGGATGAGGTGTATGAATATGGTAATCCCCATCCTGTTCTTCTAATGGAGAGCACTCTGATAAGTGCCAGGAGTGATGTTCTATGTAGGTAAGCAGACAGCAGACTGGCTCTAACGCAGACGCTGCATACGGAATGGACATCCGAGCCGTTTTAATAGATTAATGCGCAGCCGCTTCTCTTGTTTAAACCACTGTTATGGAAAACGATGATATAATATGGGAGGAAAAGTATCAGGACACCGGCAACACGTTCTATGTCTCTATGGGTATTCATAATGCATTATAACTTTTGATCTGTTGGACTTTCCATGCGTTCTCGTCTTGCGTTATATAAGGTTTGTAAAGGGCATTCATGATGCTGGCTCCTTCATTGAGCTTGTGGGACAATTAAAGTTCTATCTTATCTTAAAAGTGACAGCACATTACCTACTGCGCAAATAACGAGAGCTTATAAGTATTCGTTAGCAGTTATAACATCATTTTCATACAACATCATTATAACATACACCCGGGGGTGGTGGGGGGGGTTCTATCACTGGACACACACTCTATATCAAGCAATTTGGAGAATTCACTTGACCTTGATCCATGTTTTTGGACTGTGGGAGGAAATAAATAATAAAGAAGGCTTCTCTTGTTTAAACCACTGTTATGGAAAACGATGATATAATATGAGCGGAAAAGTATCAGGACACCGGCAACACGTTCTATGACTCTATGGGTATTCATAATGCATTATAACTTTTGAGCTGTTGGACTTTCCATGCGTTCTCGTCTTGCGTTATATAAGGTTTGTAAAGGGCATGCATGATGCTGGCTCCTTCATTGAGCTAGTGGGACAATTGTCCCCATTGTGGGACAATTAAAGGTCTATCTTACGTTTACATTTGTCATTTAGCAGATGCTTTTATCCAAAGCGACTTACAAAGTGAGAACAGGGTTAAACACAACAACCCTGGAGCAATGAGCGTTAAGGTTCTTGCTCAAGAACCCACATTGGTTACTTCAGGGGACCTGGGATTTGGAACGCCAACCTTCAGATTAATAGTCCTGACCACGCCCTGACCACTGAGCTACCACTCCCCTTATCTTAAAAGTGACAGCACATTACCTACTGCGCAAATAACGAGAGCTTATAAGTATTCGTTAGCAGTTATAACATCATTTTCATACAACATCATTATAACATACACCCAGGACGGGGGGTGGGGGGGGGGAATCTATCACTGGACACACACTCACACACACGTTTTTGGACTGTGGGAGGAAATAAATAATAAAGAAGGCTTCTCTTGTTTAAACCACTGTTATGGAAAACGATGATATAATATGAGAGGAAAAGTATCAGGACACCGGCAACACGTTCTATGACTCTATGGGTATTCATAATGCATTATAACTTTTGATCTGTTGGACTTTCCATGCGTTCTCGTCTAGCGTTATATAAAGTTTGTAAAGGGCATTCATGATGCTGGCTCCTTCATTGAGCTTGTGGGACAATTGTCCCCATTGTGGGACAATTAAAGGTCTATCTTATCTTAAAAGCGACAACACATTACCTACTGCGCAAATAACGAGAGCTTATAAGTATTCGTTAGCAGTTATAACATCATTTTCATACAACATCATTATAACATACACCCGGGGGGGGGGGGGGGGGGGGATTGATATCACTGGACACACACTCTATATCAAGCAATTTGGAGAATTCACTTGACCTTGATCCATGTTTTTGGACTGTGGGAGGAAATATATAATAAAGAAGGCTTCTCTTGTTTAAACCACTGTTATGGAAAACGATGATATAATATGGGAGGAAAAGTATCAGGACACCGGCAACACGTTCTATGTCTCTATGGGTATTCATAATGCATTATAACTTTTGATCTGTTGGACTTTCCATGCGTTCTCGTCTTGCGTTATATAAAGTTTGTAAAAGGCATTCATGATGCTGGCTCCTTCATTGAGCTTGTGGGACAATTGTCCCCATTGTGGGACAATTAAAGGTCTATCTTATCTTAAAAGCGACAACACATTACCAACTGCTCAAATAACGAGTGCTTATAAGTATTCGTTAGCAGTTATAACATAATTTTTAGTAAAGGCGGTAAAACTTTACCCATCCATCCATTCATCTATCCATTATCATCCGCTTTGTCCTCTATTAGGGTCGTGGGGGTGGGGGGTTCCCCATGCCCATCCATGGGAGAACGTTTCGGGCGCTGGGCAGATACACCCAGGACAGGGCGCCAATCTATCTATCGCTGGACTAACACTCACACACACATACACACTCTATATGGGGCAATTTGGAGAATTCAATTGACCTTGGTCCATGTTTTTGATTGTGGGAGGAAACCGGAGAACCCGGAGGAAACCCATGTGGACACCGGGAGAACATGGAAACTCCACCCGGGAATCCCTAGCGCTGAGAGGAGAACATGCTAACCACTAAGGCACCGTGCCGCCCTAACACTTTACCCAAATCTGGTATTCATAATGCATTATTATCACGTTTATAATGCTTTATAAGACTTCAATGTACTTAACCACACGCAAAGTGTTATAAGAACATGCCATAAGGCTTTATAACACAAAGTGACATAATGCATTACAAATGATATATTTTAACTTCAACTTATCAACAACTTTTTATAGAGACCAGTGACATAAAGCCTTATAACGTTTCTGTTTAATGAACGCTTCTCCGGAAAATGTCTTTATAAGTGCTCATAACAGTTTATAAAAGCTTATAATTTCTCTTAACAGGCAGAAAGTAAAGTGTTGTCATTAATTACAACATCCAACGAATCAAAAGTTGAAATAAGTTCATGTTATAATGCATTATGTCACGTTGTGTTATGAAGCCTTATGTCAAATTATTATAACACATTATGACCATGCTTATGAACATCTGTGTACCTTAACAACGGCTTATGGAAAATGTTATAAAGCATTATGACGACTTTATTAAGCACTTATAATGCATTATGAATGCTAGATTCTTAGAAACTGTTATTGGGTTGGATTCCTTCAGCATTATTTTGTGTCTTATTCTACAGACTGTGTTTAAAGTTGTGAAAGTCAGATGTAAACAAACCGCGGTGTTTATAACTGGTTATTAACCTTTCTTTATTACATACCGCAGTTTGTTTTGATAGTGCTCGGCAATTTACTGTAATTCTTCTTGAAGTTAATTAACCTTCCGCCAACTAGAGACTAAAAATAATTCCTGACAACCGCTTTAATGTACACAGGAAATGCAATTAATGCAATAAAAAGTCATTACTACACCTGTTACTGTGGCACACGGTCATTTCCCGACACTACTGCAAAACCAAAGAAGCAAACACTAATTAATTCAGAGAATTAAGTTCAGATGTATTAATAAAAAACATGGGGCATGGGGCAGAAAAGTGGAAGTAAGAGGTTTGTACCACCATATGAAACCTGTAGCTCAGTAATCATCCATCCATCCATTATCATCCGCTTTATCCTCTATTAGGGTTGGGGGGGGGGTTCCCCATGCCCATTCAGGGGAGAACGTTTCGGGTGCTGGGCAGATACACCCAGGACAGGGCGCCAATCTATCGCTGGGCACACACTCACTCACACACACACTCTATATGGGGCAATTTGGAGAACTCAATTGACCTTGATCCATGTTTTTGGACTGTGGGAGGAAACCGGAGAACCCGGAGGAAACCCATGCGGACACGGGGAGAACATGGAAACTCCACCCAGATGGGGATTCGAACCGGGAATCCCTAGCGCTGAGAGGAGAACATGCTAAACCACTAAGCCACCATGCCGCTCTTAATATCAAACCTATCAAACCATAATATCAAATGGGGCAATTTGGACTGGGGGAATTAAGAGCAGCCAATTAACCTTGAATGTGTGTTTTTGTACTGTGAGTGAGTGAGTGAGTGTGTGCCCGACGATAGATTGGCGTCCTGTCCTGGGTGTATCTGCCCAGCACCCAAAACGTTCTCCCCTGGATGGGCATGGGGAACCCCCCCGCGACCCTAATATAGGATAAAGCGGAGGATGATGGATGGATGGATATTATGTATAATTTTAAATATTAATATAATTAATATAAGGCGGCAGGGTGGCTTAGTGGTTTGCATGTTCTCCTCTCAGTGCTAGGGATTCCCAGTATGAATCCCAATCCTGGTGGGGTTTCCATGTTCTCCCCGTGTCCATGTGGGTTTCCTCCGGGTTCTCCGGTTTCCTCCCACAGTCCAAAAACATGGATCAAGGTCAATTGGTCAATTGAATTCTCCAAATGTCCCCATATAGAGTGTGTCTGTGTGAGTGAGTGAGTGTGTGCCCAGCGATAGATTGGCGCCCTGTCCTGGGTGTATCTGCCCAGCGCCCGAAACGTTCTCCCCTGTATGGGCATGGGGAACCATTATGGCAAACGTCATTACTTAATAAAGCTTTATAAATGCACTTATAAAGCATTATGAATGCCGGATACATTGAAAGTGTTACCATACGTTTAAATCACGGGTCAAAATCCTTATTCAGAGTAAACTACGGTTCTCCGAAACCTTGAAATGGTTCTCGACAGACATGTGGCTCAGCACCTCAGTAACTATAAAGGAACTGTATGATATGCTTATTATGGTCTGGCTTCCTCGTTTTTGTCCCTCGTGGCTCTTCTGAAGCGAGCACCTCAAGCCGTGTAATGGGGCTTACACTTTCTGATGCTTGAATCCCAATGATGCCACAATAATCCGTGGCCAGAGCCCAAGAAGAGAACAGCTAGCCATGTTCTCCGTACAGCACAGTGGGCTTTTGTAAACAGAAGGTTTAGATTTCCTCTGAGTCCTTTACACCGCCCCCAGACACCGCGGGAGCGGCAGATCGGGAAGATATGGTTGGCCAGTTTCATGTGATTCGGAGGAAGAACGTGATGGTACTCACTATATATAATGATTATTATTATGATTGTGATTATTGAAAACTCATACAGCCATGACAACAGCCATCCATCTATTATCTTCCGCTTTATCCTCTATTAGGGTCACGGTGGGGGGGGGGTTCCCCATGCCCATCCAGAGGAGAAAGATTCAGGCGCTGGGCAGATACACCCAGCACAGGGTGCCAATCTATCACAGGATATAATCTATCACTCTATATGGGGCAATTTGGAGAATTCAATTGACTCGATCCATGTTTTTGGACTGTGGGAGGAAACCCGGGGAGACACGGGACACGGGGAGGACATGGAAACCCAGATTGGGATTCGAACTGGGAATCCTAGAGCTGAGAGGAGAACATGCCAACCACTAAGCCAACCTGCCGCCTTATATTCATTCATTCATCATCTCCCGCTTTATCCTCTATTAGGGTCGCGGTGGGGTTCCCCATGCCCATCCAGGGGAGGACGTCCCGGGCGCCGGGCAGACAGACCCAGGACAGGGCGCCAATCCATCGCTGGGCACACACTCACTCACACAGAGACACTCTATATGGGGCAATTTGGAGAATTCAATTGACTTGATCCATGTTTTTGGACTGTGGGAGGAAACCGGAGAACCCGGAGGAAACCCACGTGGACACGGGGAGGACATGGAAACTCCACCCAGATGGGGATTCGAACCGGGAATTATTATACATAATATCCTTCCATCCATTATCTTCCGCTTTATCCTCTACAAGGGTGGGGAGGGGTTCCCTATGCCAATCCAGGTGAGAACATTTCGGGCGCTGAGCAGATACACCCAAGACAGGGCGCCAATCTATCACTGGGCACACACTCACTCACATAAACACACTGTATTTGGGGCAATTTGGAGAACTCAATTGACCTTGAGCCATGTTTTTGGACTATGGGAGGAAACCGGAAAACCCAGAGGAAACCCATGGGGAGAACATGAAAACTCCACCCAGATTGGGATTCGAACCGGGAATCCCTAGCGCCTTGGAGGAGAACATGCCAACCACTAAGCCACCCTGCCGCCTATATATTAATTATATTAATATTATACATAATATCCTTCCATCCATTATGTTCCGCTTTATCCTCTACTAGGGTGGGGGGGGGGTCCCCTATGCCAATCCAGGGAGAACGTTTTGGGCACAGGGCAGATACACCCAGTACAGGGTGCGAACGTATCGCTGGGCACACACACATCCTATAGGGGGCAATTTGGAGAAGTCAATTGACTTGATCATGTTTTTGGACTATGGGAGAAAACCGGAGAACCCGGAGGAGACCCATGCGGACACGGGGAGAACATGGAAACTCCACCCAGATTGGGATTCGAACCGGGAATCCCTAGCGCTGAGAGGAGAACATGCCAACCACTAAGCCACCCAACCCAAATGAGGAATAAGGATTTAACGGAAGATAATGAGATTGGATAAATTACAAATGTTTAATTATTATTTCCATATAGTTTTGAACGGCAGGTTAATTACGCTTTAAATCGTTTTAAAAACCCTTAAAACATTTGTGTCTTCTTTTTTTTTTGTAACAAGAAAATGCTTGTCCTTTGTGGTCTCGTTCCCGTTTCCATTTTTTTATCCCTCTGGTTTGGATGTATAAAGGAAAGTGGCCGACTCCTTCAAGCTCTCTAATGCAGAGATCAGTGTTTGAAACGAAACAACAAAAAGCAAAAAGCATCTTGCCATCGTTCAGCAACTACCTAATAAACTAAAGTGTTATTATTCAGGAGGACACGCTGGGCCTTTCAACCTATTAGTAATAATCTCATATTATGAAACATGGGGAGAGCTGCAGAGAGATAGCAGTATAGTCACCATGGAAACATCATTATACCCCAGCACCCATGTCTGAGAGAGAGAGAGAGAGAGAGAGAGAGAGACAGAGAGAGAGAGAGAGAGAGAGAGAGAGAGAGAGAGAGTCAGTCAGCAAGTCAGTGATGCTGCAGTAACTGATGTTTGTTCATAATGCCATGTTCACTGTAACAGCCCTACATACATTATACTACACTGTATATACTATACTATATTAAATACATACTTTTATAGAAACTATATATATATATATATATAGGGCGGCACGGTGGCTTATTGGTTAGCATGTTCTCCTCTCAGCTCTAGGGATTCCCGGTTCGAATCCCCATCTGGGTGGAGTTTCCATGTTCTCCCCGTGTCCGCGTGGATTTCCTCCGGGTTCTCCGGTTTCCTCCCACAGTCCAAAAACATGGATCAAGTCAACTGAGTTCTCCAAATTACCCCATATAGAGTGTGTCTGTGTGAGTGAGTGTGTGCCCAGCGATGGATTGGCGCCCTGTCCTGGGTGTATCTGCCCAGCGCCCGAAATATTCTCCCCTGGATGGGCATGGGGAACCCCACCGCGACCCGAATAGAGGATAAAGTGGAAGATAATGAATGAAAAGGATATACACACACATATATATATATATATATATATATATATATATATATATATATATATATATATATATATATAGGGATTCCCGATTCAAATCCCCATCTGGGTGGAGTTTCCATGTTCTCAACGTGTCCGCATGGGTTTCGTTTCTTCTCGGTTCTCCGGTAGTCCAAAACATGGATCAATGTTAATTGAGTTCACCAAATTGCCCCATATAGAGTGTGTCTGTGTGAGTGTGTGTCCAGCGATATTTTGGCGCCCTGTCCTGAGTGTATCTGCCCAGCGCCCGAGACGTTCTCCCCTGGATGGGCATGGGGAACCACCCCCCCGTATACACACACACACACACACACACACACACACATATACATATGTATCTATACACACACACACACACATATTAATTCATTCATTATCTCCCGCTTAAACCTCTATCAGGGTCGCGGTGGGGTTCCCCATGCCCATCCAGGGGAGAACGTCTCAGGCGCTGGGCAGATACACCCAGGACAGGGCGCCAATCCATCGCTGGGCAGACACTCACTCACACAGACACACTCTATATGGGGCAATTTTGAGGATTCAATTGACTTGATCCATGTTTTTGGACTGTGGGAGGAAACCGGAGAACCCGGAGGAAACCCACGCAGACACGGGGAGAACATGGAAACTCCACCCAGATGGGGATTCGA
Source organism: Corydoras sp. C115 (assembly GCA_019802505.1). Classification (NCBI taxonomy): domain Eukaryota; kingdom Metazoa; phylum Chordata; class Actinopteri; order Siluriformes; family Callichthyidae; genus Corydoras; species Corydoras sp. C115. The sequence goes on along the minus strand of JAFMOC010001216.1, from coordinate 11,346 downwards.
ACCGGGAATCCCTAGTGCTGAGAGGCGAACGTGCTAACCACTAAGCCACCGTGCCGCCCACACACACACACACATATATAAATATATATACATACATACATGTTTGTGTTCTAGAATACATACTGTGTGCGTCCCCTTTACTTTGTTCTAATGGTCAGAACCCCAATAGAACCACCACAGAGCAGGGGTTATTGGGTGGGTGCATTAGTCCTATCCCAGCAGTGTCACTGAGGTGGAGAAATGAAACACTGCTGCACTAAAACCCCCCCTCACCACATCAGTGTCACTGCAGAACTGACAATAAACAATCCACCACCCAAATGATACCTGTTCTGTGATGCTCCTGACCAACAGAGAACAGAGAACTAAAAGAGGACTAACAAAAAAATCCAGTGGAGAACGATTTGGGCGCTGGGCAGATAGACCCAGGACAGGGCGCCAATCTATCACTGGACACACACAGACACTCACTCACACAAACACACTCTATTTGGGGCAATTTGGAGTATTTCATTTACCTTGATCCATGTTTTTGGACTGTGGAAGGAAACCAGAGAACCCAGAGGAAACCCACGTAGACACGTGGAAAACATGGCACTCAACCTAGATTTAGATTCAGAACATGCTAAACACTAAGCCACCGTGCCGCCTGTATTCGGTTTATTTTGTGGGTTATATAGTAACATCTTTACAAACTGACCTCAACACGGTTTCTCACAAGGTCACATGACCTTATCTTTGACCTTTTTGCATTTCTACGATGAAGAGCCGTCGTGAGGCTCGTCAGGTTCGAGACGCCGGCAGCATCAGTATCGCCATTCCGGTTCAGGTGATGGATGGTGTCGAGGTCAGAGCTCTGCGTGGGCCAATCCCATCAAACTCAGACGCAGATGCAACACAGCGAGTCCATAATGTTGACATTTATCTGTCGAATTACTAAAAACTTATTATCTTTTGTATTTCTCGTGTATCGCCACGGCTGAGTGATGGAGGTACACGGTGACGGCCCTAATTACTCTCCACTGCTCATCCATTAGGTTTGGCATTCTCTCTTAATGCATAGCTGCTGCTTAGAGGCTACATAAATACCACCCACCAAGGTTACCCATCGTCATGCTCACCATCACCATCACCATCATCCTCATCCTCATCCTCATCTTCATCCTCAGCTCTCTGTATTAAACACAAATACAAGTTACTTGTGGAATCTTTCATTAACAGAGCTTGTAATGTGTTTAGGAAGAGTACTGGGCATCCCCATCTGTGTGTGTGTGTGTGTGTGTGTGTGTGTGTGGGTGTGTGTGTGGGTGTGTATGGACATTTTGTCATTGGCACTATGTTAGTTAGTCCTGGTTTGGTTCTTTGGGTCTCAACAAGAATAAAAAAGTAGAAAAGATCATTCATCCATTATCTCCCACTTTATCCTCTATTAGGGTTGCGGGGGGGGGGGGGGGGGGGGGGGGGGGGGGGGGGGGGGGGGGGGTGAGGGTGGGAGGAGGGGGGGGGGTCTCCATGCCCAACAAGGGGAGAACGTTTTGGGCGCTGGGCAGATAGACCAAGGACAGGGCGCCAATCTCTCACCGGGCACACACTCACTCACTCATACAAACACACTCTATATGGGGCAATTTGGAGAATTCAATTGACGAAACATTTATGAACATTAACAAGGCATTCATTAATTCATTCATTCATTCATTATCTCCCGCTTTATCCTCTATTAGGGTCGCAGTGGGGTTCCCTATGCCCATCCAGGGGAGAATGTCTCGGGCGCTGGGCAGAAAGACCCAGGACAGGGCGCCAATCCATCGCTGGGCACACACTCACTCACACAGACACACTCTATATGGGGCAATTTGGAGAATTCAATTGACTTGATCCATGTTTTTGGACTGTGGGAGGAAACCGGAGAACCCGGAGGAAACCCACGCAGACACGTGGAGAACATGAAAACTCCATCCAGATGGGGATTCGAACCGGGAATCCCTAGTGCTGAGAGGCGAACGTGCTGACCAATAAACCACTGTGCCGCCATTAACAAGGCATTATGAATACTTAATAATACTTAATGAATACTTAATAAATCTTTATGAATTCATAGAAAGTATTCCAAGAGTGGGCGGCACGGTGGCTTAGTGGTTAGCATGTTCTCCTCTCAGTGCTAGGTTCGAATCCCAATCGGGGTGCAGTTTCCATGTTCTCCCCGTGTCCACATGGGTTTCCTCCGGGTTCTCCGGTTTCCTCCCACAGTCCAGGCCAATTGAATTCTCCAAAATTGCCCCATATAGAGTGTGTCTGTGCGAGTGAGTGTGTGTCCAGTGATAGTGTGGCGTCCTGTCCTGGGTGTATCTGCCCAGAGCCCGATACGTTCTCCCCTGGATGGGCATGGGGAACAACCCCCCCCCCCCCCCATGACCCTAATAGAGGATAAATTGGAAGATGATGGCTGTAGTTCCAATAACGCAACAACAATAACAAGAACCATATTAATAAACTTGACCTTCAGCGTAAAGCCACGCATGAAACTCCGATGTGACCGATGCAACCGCTTAAAGCTGTGTGGTGGCAGCACCACCCACCCGGCCACCCAAAACACACGCGTTTCCAAAGCTAACGTGAACGAGAACGTGACAGATGGCGTTAAATTACCGGCTGTTTCAGAGCACATTCGGCTTAAATGAAGCAAGCCTCGTAGTGCTGTGACGATAACCTTAAAGCATTTGTACTCCTCGCTCTTAATTCTTCTGGTGGGAGGGAGAACATAAGGAACATGCTTTCCGGGGGTCAAGTTTACATGCATGGTGAATTGTATTGTTGTCATCTGTTGCTGTTCTTGTGTCATTATGGGGGTATGTTCTGAAAGCTCGTTTGGAACTGCCTTAAATCAGCCTGTAATTAATTAATGAGGCACACTGTGAACCGTGGCCTTAATCAAACTCTTACCACTTTACATTCATTCATTCATTATCTCCCGCTTTATCCTCTATTAGGGTCGCGGTGGGGTTCCCCATGCCCATCCAGGGGAGAACGTCTCGGGCGCTGGGCAGATACACCCAGGACAGGGCGCCAATCCATCGCTGGGCACAGACTCACTCACACAGACACACTCTATATGGGGCAATTTTGAGAATTCAATTGACTTGATCCATGTTTTTGGACTGTGGGAGGAATCCGGAGAACCTGGAGGAAACCCATGTGGACACGGGGAGAACATGGAAACTCCACCCAGATGGGGATTCGAACCAGGAATCCCTAGTGCTGAGAGGAGAACGTGCTAAACCACTAAGTCACCGTGCCGCCATACGTTCGTATCAATGTGTGACAATACGTCGGTTCCCGATGTTGTATATAAACTACGTTCTGTAATTTGGCCACTAGGTGGCTCGATTGTAAGACAAAACGGATACCGGTTACTCAGGGATAAGAGCTCCATTCATCCATCCATTATCTCCCGCTTTATCCTATATTAGGGTCGTGGGGATGGGGGTTCCCCATGCCCATTCAGGGGAGAACATGTCCTGTGGGAGAAACCGGAGAACCCGGAGGAAACCCATGCGGACACGGGGAGAACATGGAAATTCCACCCAAATGGGGATTCGAACCGGGAATCCCTAGCACTGAGAGGAGAACATGCTAAACACTAAGCCACCGTGCCGCTGGGATAAGAACTCACTTTAAAAAAAATAATAATGGAATAATATATATATATATACACATACATGGGCGGCACAGTGGCTTAGTGGTTAGCATGTTCTCCTCTCAGCGCTAGGGATTCCCAGTTCGAATCCCAATCTGGGTGGAGTTTCCATGTTCTCCCCATGTCCACGTGGGTTTCCTCCAGGTTCTCCGGTTTCCTCCCACAGTCCAAAAACATGGATCCAGGTCACTTGAATTCTCCAAATTGCCCCATATAGAGAGTGTCTGTGTGAGTGAGTGTGTCCCCAGTAATAGATTGGTGCCCTGTCCTGGGTGTATCTGCCCAGCGCCTGAAACGTTCTCCCCTGGATGGACATGGGGAACCCCCCTGACCCTAATAGAGGATAAAGCAGAAGATAATGGATGGATGGATATATATATTTATATATATTTCGGGGGTCAAGTTTACACCCGGTCGGTGTGGTGGCTTAGTGGTTAGCACGTTCGCCTCTCGGCACTAGGGATTCCCGGTTCGAATCCCCATCTGGGTGGAGTTTCCATGTTCTCCCCGTGTCTGGGTGGGTTTCCTCCGGGTTCTCCGGTTTCCTCCTACAGTCCAAAAACATGGATCAAGTCAATTGAGTTCTCCAAATTCCCCCGTATAGAGTGCGTATGTGTCTGTGTGAGTGAGTGTGTGCCCAGCGATGGATTGGCGTCCTGTCCTGGGTGTATCTGGCCAGCGCCTGAAACGTTCTCCCCTGGATGGACATAGGGAACCCCACCGCGAACCTAATATAGGATAAAGTGGAAGAGAATGAATGAATGAATGAATGAAGTTTACACGCATTCTGAATTTCATTGGCTCTATCTGTTCCTCACATGGCATTCATCTTTCTCTGTGTGATTACGGGGGGATATTCTGAACAGCGAGCCTGCCCACACCTGCGGCTTTTCACCGGGCTCGTTTGGAACTGCCTTAAATTAGCCCGTAATTGATTAATGAGGCACACTGTGAACCGTGGCCTTTCATTAAGAGGGGCAAACAAAAATCAATAGCAGCATGGGTGAGAGTCAAACAAACAAACCCAATGTAATGACTTTTGTCTTGCTCTATTCTTTCATTTTAAACCACTACGACATATTTGGCACCAAAATGCAGCTCATTCGTAAAACGTAAAGCATTCTGTTAGAGATACATAAAAACAGCGATATAAATAATTCTGAATAACACTAAATAAAAATGATTTTTAATACACTTACTAACATTCATTCATTCATTCATTCATTATCTCCCGCTTTATCCTATATTAGGGTCGCAGTGGGGTTCCCCATGCCCATCCAGGGGAGAACGTCTCGGGCGCTGGGCAGATACACCCAGGACAGGGGGGCAATCCGTCGCTGGGCACACACTCACACACACAGACACACTCTATATGGGGCAATTTTTGAGAATTTAATTGACTTGATCCATGTTTTTGGACTGTGGGAGGAAACCGGAGAACCCAGAGGAAACCCACGAGAACACGGGGAGAACATGGAAACTCCACCCAGATTGGGATTCGAACCGGGAATCCCTAGCGCTGAGAGGAGAACGTGCCAACCACTAAGCCACCATGCAGCCCTATTGTTATTTATCCATCCATTATCTTCTGCTTTATCCTCTACTAGGGTTGTAGGGGGGGTTCCCCATGCCCATCCAGGGGAGAACGTTTCGGGCGCTGGGCAGATACACCCGGGACAGGGCGCCAATCCATCGCTGGGCACACACTCACTCACACAGACACACTCTATATGGGGCAATTTTCTTTTTGGCGAACTCAATTGACCTTGATCCATGTTTTTGGACTGTGGGAGGAAACCGGAGAACCCGGAGGAAACCCACGCGGACACGGGGAGAACATTGAAACTCTACCCAGATTGGGAATCGAACCGGGAATCCCTAGTGCTGAGAGGAGAACGTGCCAACCACTAAGCCACCGTGCCGTCCCCTTCTGTAAGTCGCTTTGGATAAAAGATTCTTCTAAATGATTAAATATAACTTCATGATTTAACGTTTGCAGAAAAGCTCACCGCGAGTCGCTGATGAGAAATAAAACCTGGTGTGATGATGTCAGCCATAATTAATCAGCATAAAGAAAACTAACGAGTAAAGCAGACAAACAGCGTTAAAACCACAAAGAGCATCTATATAAATGGTGGCGCTGATGAAATGGACGATGGATGTGGAAACAAGGACGTCCACATAAATGTACATCTGCGTTTCAGTCGGGGATTTACTTTCATTGGCTTGAAAGCCGAACAGGGGCAGTTCTTTATTACCGCACATTGTCCATGCTTCTGCTTTATCCTCTATTAGGGTCGTGGGGGGGGTTCCCCATGACCATCCAAGGGAGAATGTCTCGGCCGCTGGGCAGATACACCCAGGACAGGGCGCCAATCTATCGCTGGACACACACTCACTCACACATACACACTCTATATGGGGCAATTTGGAGAACTCAATTGACTTCATCCATGTTTTTGGACTGTGGGAGGAAACCGGAGAACCCGGAGGAAACCCACACGGACATGTGGAGAACATGGAAACTCCACCCAGATGGGGATTCCAACCGGGACTCCCTAGTGCTGAGAGGAGAACATGCCAACCACTAAGCCACCGTGCCGCCTATATATATCCATCCATCCATTATCTTCCTCTTTATCCTTTACTAGGGTTGCGGGGGCGTGGGGAGGGGGTTCTCCATGCTCATCCAGGGGAGAACGTTTCGGCTGCTGGGCAGATACACCCAGGACAGGGTGCCAATCTATTGCTGGGCACACACACTCACTCACAAACACACTCTCTATGGGGCAAATTGGAGAACTCAATTGACTTGATCCATGTTTTTGGACTGTGGGAGGAAACCGGAGAACCCGGAGGAAACCCACGCGGACACGGGGAGAACATGGAAACTCCACCCAGATTGGGATCCTTACCTGGAATCCCCAGCGCTGAGAGGAGAACATGCCAACCACTAAGCAACCATGCCGTCCATATTCATTCATTGATCCATTATCTCCTGCTTTATCCTCTATTAGGGTCGCGGGGAGGGGGGGGGGTTCCCGATGCCCATCCAGGGGGGAACGTTTCGGGCGCTTGGCAGATACACCCAGGACAGGATGCCAATCTATCCACATAAACACTCTCTATATGGGGCAATTTAAAGCATTCATTTGACTTGATCCATGTTTTTGGACTGTGGGAGGAAACCGGAGAACCCGGAGGAAACCCACGCGGACACGGGGAGAACATGGAAACTCCACCCAGATTGGGAATCGAACCGGGAATCCCTAGTGGTGAGAGGAGAACATGCTAACCACTAAGCCACTGTGCCGCCCTATTGTTATTTATCCATCCATTATCTTCTGCTTTATCCTGTACTTGGAGGGGGGGGGGTTCCCAATGGTTCCCAATGCCCATCCAGGGGAGAACGTTTTGGGCGCTGGGCAGATACACCCAGGACAGGATGCCAATCAATCCACATAAACACACTCTATATGGGGCAATTTAAAGCATTCATTGACTTGATCCATGTTTTTGGACTGTGTTTTCTTTCCTCCCACCGTCCAAAAACATGGATTCAAGGCAAATTGAATGCTTTAAATTGCCCCATATAGAGTTCCATCCCTCCATTGCCGCACCTGTCATACAGTGTAATGCTATCTTCACATTTGGGTGTGTAGTGCGTTATGTAGCGCCCTCCATCTCGAGCTCTGAATGAACTCTGAGAGCGTGAGAACGTCATAGACGCTTCGCCTTTTTCTGAAACAGTCCGTTTTAACCCATTACGGAACCTTAACTGCCACCGAATCACAGAGCGAAGCATTAAACCTGCAAACCCATCCAGAGATAATAAAAACCTGTCATGCACTGAGCTCCATCAATAATTAGCGAGCTGCCGTGAATGGCTTTGGAAGAGGATGTGAACCAGAATGAGAGATTGGAGCATATTAATATTGCATGGCTCGCCATTTGCCTTATTAGCTGAAGCAGGTAGCCTAACTAGGATTCCGGGGGTAAAGTTGTCAATATTTTATCGTCGGCGCTCTTTGCATTTCGATCTGGATTCGTCTTCTCCTCGAACCGATCCAAGAATGTGCTCTGCTTTCCAACGAACTCAACTATTTAGCTGAAAACATTAAGATGTTCGTTGAGGCCAAGCATATTTTTATTGTGTTCAAAAATTTCATTCATTCATTATCTCCCGACTTTATCCTCTATTAGGGTCGCGGTGGGGTTCCTCATACCCATCCAGGGGAGAACATCTCGGGCGCTGGGCAGATACACCCAGGACAGGGCGCCAATCCATCGCTGGGCACACACTCACTCACACAGACACACTCTATATGGGGCAAATTGGAGATCTCAATTGACTTGATCCATGTTTTTGGACTGTGGGAGGAAATCGGAGAACCCCGGATTGGCGGAGGAAGCCCACGGACACGGGGAGACAACATGGAAACTACACCCAGATTGGGATTCGAACCGGGACTCACTAGTGCTGGGAGGGAGACATGCCACACTAAGCTGCCACCTATTATATCCTCCATCCATCCATTATCTTCCATCGCTGCCAATCCTCGCTGGGCACACACTCAACACAGACACACTCTATATGGGGCAATTTGGAGAATTCCATTGACTTGATCCATGTTTTTTTGGACTGTGGGAGACACCGGAAGAACCCGGGCGGAAACCCACGCGTACACGGGGAGAACATGGAAACTCCACTCAGATGGGGATTCCAACCGGGAATCCCTAGTGCCTGAGAGGCGAACGTGCTTAACCACTAAGCCACCGTGCCTCCTGTGTTCAAAAATAATAATTACAATTTTAAAAGACAATAACAATAAAATAAATAATAGTAGGGCTTAACATGTTCTCCTCTCAGCACTAGGGATTCCCGGTTCGAATCCCCATCTGGGTGGAGTTTCCATGTCCTCCCCGTGTCCGTGTGGGTTTCCTCCGGGTTCTCCGATTTCCTCCCACAGTCCAAAAACATGGATCAAGTCAATTGAGTTCTCCAATTTGCCCCATATAGAGTGTGTCTGTGTGAGTGAGTGTGTGTCCAGTGATGGATTGGTGTCCTGTCCTGGGTGTACCTGCCCAGCGCCCGAAACGTTCTCCCCTGGATGGGCATGGGGAACCTCCCCACGACCCTGATAGAGAATAAAGCGGAAGATGATGAATGAATGAATAAATTAATGAAGGGCGGCACGGTGGCTTAGAGATAGGGATTCCCATTTCGAATCCCAATCTGGGTGGAGTTTCCATGTTCTCCCCGTGTCCACGTGAGTTTCCTCCGGGTTCTCCGGTTTCCTCCCACAGTCCAAAAACATGGATCAATGTCACATTTACATTACATTTACATTTGGTCCAAATTGCCCCATATAGAGTGTGTCTGTGTGAGTGAGAGTGTGTCCAGTGATAGATTGGCGTCCTTTCCTGGGTGTATCTGCCCAGCACCCCAAACTTTCTCCCCTGGATGGGCCTGGGGAACCCCCCCCCCCATCGCAGCCCTAATAGAGGATAAAGCGGAAGATAATAGATGGATGGATGTTCTGATTGCCGCCCTGCTCTCTTTCCAGCAGCACTGCTGTGTCTGATCCACCCATCCGAGCACAACACACACTCACACACCACCACCATGTCAGTTTCACTGCTGTACTGAGCATCATCCACCACCCAAAACCTCTCTCTTTTTGGATAACTACTAAAGGGCCCTTACACTTTTCGAAAACCCAACCCAAAAACCACAAAATGGAATTGTTGGGCTACAAAGTCCTCAAAAATAAAAAAAAAAACCCCGGAAAAAAAAGTGGCATCTGGTGTTTGGTGAAACTGATAACATGGCTAATTGTTAAAATTAATTGGGGAAATTTTTTAAAAAGATGATACGTAAATATAAATCCTTAAGTGGATTTGCCTGCCTTATTTTAGTTTTATTCTCCCCCTTACAAGGCGTTTAAACTTTACCTTTAAAAAATTCGCGAAAGAGCCCAGCGGGCAGCTCCTCAGCCCCAGAAATATTAAGCTTTCGTTTGTTCTCCCCGCTCCTCACAAAGGGTGAAAAACGCATATTTATTTGCTTCCTCTCACAGTTGCTTTAGTGGTATGTAGGTGTTGGTTGGCATATTCGCCGATCGTTCGCTTAAAAAGCTTCCCTTTTTTCTTCACCCTGGCCCCCGGAATGACTGCATTCAGCAAAGGGTGCAATTAAGACGAGAAATCACCAAATTTGGTTTTGGGGGGGGGTCTTTTATTGGGACTGACTTGGTCTGATGGAAGACTGTGCGCTGAGAGGGGTTGTGGGGGGGGTTCCCCATGCCCTCCAGGGAGAACTTTGGGGCCTTTTCGTAAAAAACCCCCCCCCCCGGGAGGGGGCGCCAATTTTTCGGGGGCCCACTCCCCACAGACATTCTCTATAGGGGGAAAATTTTGGAAAATTTTAAATTGCCCTTTGGGACCTTTTTTTGGGACTGGGGGCCGGAAACCCCTTGGAAAACCCCGGAAAGGGGAAACCCCCCCCGGCCTTTAGTAAAAAAGGATAAGCAGAGAAATTAAAAGGGGGGGGAGGGGGGAATGGGGGGATCCCCAATAACAAAAAAAAGGGTTTTGGAAAAAGGTGGCCTTGGTTTTTAGAAAATGTTCTCCCCTCGGCCTGGGGTTTCCCCCTTTTCAACCCCAAATTTTGGGGAAAGGTTTATATTTCTCCCTGGGGTCCCCCGTTTTTTTTCCTCCGGGTTCCCCGGGTTTTTTTCCTTTTCCCACGGCCCAAACCATAGTTTCAATTAAATTGAGTTCCCCAAAATTGCCCCTTTAGGGTGTTTGTTAGTGAGGTGTGCCAGTGTTTAGTTTGGCGCCTGCCCCTGGGGTATCTGCCCAGTCCTAAAACTTTCTCCCCTGGAGGGCCCAAGGGGGAAACCCTTCCCCCCCCGACCCTAGAAAGGGTCAAGCATAAGATAAAAATTGGATGGATAAATAAAAATAGGGGGGCCGGGTTTGGCTTAGTGGTTAGCATGTTCTCCTCCCCAGCCGGGGGAAATTCTTTTGGGAAATCTCAACCGGGGTGGATTTTTTTATAGGGTTTTTCCCTTTTGGGGTCCGCGGGGGTTTCCCCCGGGTTCCCCTTTTTCCCTCCCACACCCAAAAAACAGGGGAAAAGGGTCAATTAAATTCCCCAAAATTTCCCCCAATAAAAAGTGTGTGGGGTGTGTTTTTGTGAGTAGTGTGTGTCCGTGTAGTTTGGGTGCCCTTTTCCCTGGGTGTTCCGGGCCAACCCCGAGAACTTTTCCCCCCGCCCCCCCCCGCCCCCCCCGGACCCTACTTAAATAAAGGGGAAGATAAGGGGAGGATGGATAAATACAACCCAATCCCAAAGTCCTCTAAGGGGAAAGCCAAAAACAATTAGCTGTACACCTAATTAAGCCGGTGAGAGTGTGTGTATATATTTCTAGACGTCTCAAATAGGATTATATAAGAGCCAGACTCTTAAGAGGCAAACAAGCACCCAGTGTTCCGCCCTCCCCCGTCCCCCGCCTTAAAATCCCCTCCCTTAAAATTTCCCGGGGAAAGGAAAAATGTTTTCTTAAATTTGCAAAAAAAGGGGCAGAACGGCCCTACTTCTCCGTGCCACTTTTTATCCCCAAATTGCCCAAATTTAAATCAAA
>JAFMOC010001217.1:0-32935 GCA_019802505.1 Corydoras sp. C115 | reverse complement strand
CAATAAAATGGATTTTGCTTTGTTGTTAGAAGTAATAACACAGTCCTCATTTTGTTCAAAATCATCGGGTTCTCCATAGCTCCAGAACCTGAAACATCATATGGCTGATTATACAGTACATACACTGTCATAACACAAGTACTGTATATGTATATAATATATAGCGGGTACAATCATTTATTCATTCTTCCCCTTTTATCCTCTATTAGTGTCTTGGGGGGAGGGGGGGTTCCCCATGCCCATCCAGGGGCATGGGCATGGGGAACCCCCCCCATGCCCATGCCCCTGGATGGGCATGGGGAACCCCCCCATGCCCATCCAGGGGAGAACATTTTGGGCATTTGGGTCCTGTTTTGGGTGTATCTATCCAGCACCAGAAACGTTCTCCTCTGGCTGGGCATGGGGAATCTCACCCCCACTCACTCATCTTCCTTGAGCGGGGGGGCAGAATCAACAATGTAGGACAGCCGTGTACAGATTGTGTAATGATCAGGTGACCCGTATTTTACAATATAATTTAAAATAGGGAAAAAACATATAAGTCCATTGAGGGCATCGTGCAGGACTGCCAGTCCAAAAGAAATCCAGGTTCCGTCCAGTAATCATCTTGGACCATAGATGAAGAATTGACGACACCTCCAGGAAATGAGGTAACACCTCAAAAAAACAAATGAGAAGCCGTAAGAGCTAATAAAGCACCGTCATTAATTAATAATCAGAGTTTGATTGACAGTGCCTCATGTGACTCAGGCATCATGGACTAGATCAGCAGAACTAAAAGGGGCAGATCCTGCAGGGTACTGGAACAGAGAACAGTTCTGTTGGTGTAGCCACCTCGGGGCCTTTCAGGAAAGGTGTAGATGAACTGACAGGTCATGTGACCCGGTATATGAGCTGAAGTCTGGTTCATCAGAAAAGCAGACATATGTGTGAGGACAGGAAGTGACACCTCAGGAGGCTGAATGTGCATGTGAGAAGTGAGAATGAAGAATGAAGGTGATGAATATAGTTCTGTGGTTTCATATTGAAGCTTTTTAAACTGGACATATAAGTATGGCGTCTGAAATTTCCACTCTGTCTAATAATTAAGCCAGTGTTGTGTTCAGAGGAATACGCTTTAATTTAGACTAGATTAACAAGATAATGTTCTGTGTGTTCTCATAGCTGCTCTGCTTCATTTAACATTTATTAGACTGCGATCTGGGTCGCCACCCATCTCGTCATCCCGTAAAATACGGAATCGTCGGGCATTTGGCGAATAAATGCTGCGTATTTTCTCGATTTGTTTGGTATTTCAAACTCTTAACGCTCTTCCAAACAGCAGCGCTGCTCAATAAACTCTATAAAAAGCAGACGTTAGTGTCACAGTAATCCATACACCAATCATCTGAGACTGATACTGTATGGAACACTGTTAGGACGGAGCTTATATCTGGTTCTGCTTTTGTTAGAACATGTCAGTGCGTGTGCAGATTATTTTGATAGAACATTGTGGTGTGATTGATTATTTATGATGTTAAGTTTTAAAGTTGAATGAACATTTATTTAACATACAGTAGTATTAGAAAATATAAAGATTATATATGAACATTTATAGAACTAATTATATTAATTGATTTATATATACATTCATTCATTCATTATCTTCCGCTTTATCCTATATTAGGGTCGCGGGGGGGTTCCCGATGCCCATCCAGGAGAGAACATTTTGGGCGCTGGGCAGATACACCCAGGACAGGGGGGCAATCTATCGCTGGGTACACACTCACTCACACAGACACGCACGAATACACACTCTACATGGGGCAATTTGGAGAACTCAATTGACTTGAGGAAGTCAATTGAGTTGACTCCCATATTGACATGTTTTTGGACTGTGGGAGGAAACCGGAGAACGCGGAGGAAACCCACACAGACAGGGGGAGAACATGGAAACTCCACCCAGATGGGGATTCGAACCGGGAATCCCTAGTGCTGAGAGGCCAACGTGCTAAACACTATATCCTATCCTATATATATATACATTAAAAAAAAATTCAACAAGCTTAACTTAAAGCTAAATTAAAGTTCTTGATTTAATTAGTTTATTGTTTAAAGTTCATTGTTGCACACTCCACACAAACATATTTACATACAGATTTAATTCTCTGCACTTTATAAGAGAATAAACCCTTTGAAGCTTTCATTTTGACTCATTGATTTCTTGATCAGCCCTTTAACTAAAAACACGACAAAGAATCAAACACATCATCGCTGAGGTTGCCCCGTCCCATAAGAGTCGGGCCCGTGGGGGTCAGGGCCCGGAGGAGACCTGGTGGACGTTTCTTATTTTCATTATTAAAAGGTGGCAACACTAAATGTGATCCTGTTCACAAACATCCACAGAACCAAATAGCGTTACTTTAATGTCCCTAAAATGTTTTGTGGTGTTTTTATTTTGGATGAAAGAACCTGATACAACTATTCCATAAAAGTAGAACAAAATTTATTGAGAAAATCCCCCCCACACACACACATATACATAACATACTGTTATATAGCCATAAGCAGCGCAGCATAAGTTCAGCAACATCTTTTGAAAGTAAATGTGTTTGGTTTGTGTTCTATAAATGTGGATCACGACTTGATGAACATGAGAACATGTGGGTTCCGGGTGGGAACCCGTTGAGAACCCCTGCTCTAAAGTAAATAAAGCACACTATCATCAATCACACTCCCACAACACAACAGTGGAATAAATGCTTTAAGAAAAAAAAATGTTTATTACAAAGAAATCATTATGAAAAGTTCTGTTCTTATGTTCAGTTCAGATAAAAATCTCACATCTCACACATTCCATAAAGAGGGTAGTGACAGGGATAATCATTCCAATTAGATTCTGCTTCGTAGTTGTTATTAGTAACAACACAGTCCTCATTTTTATTATAATCATTGGGTTCTCCATACCTCCAGAACCTGAAACACATTAAACAATTATCACATGACTAATTATACATACACAGTCATAACAGGAGTATATGTATATAATATATAGCAGTTACAATCATTCATTCATTTATCTAATTAACTTAATAGGGTCACGGGGACACACACACACACACACCCATCCAGGGGAGAACGTTTTGGGCGCTGGGCAGAAAACATCAAAACTTCACCCAGTTCTCCAGTTTCCTCCCACAGTCCAAAAACATGGATTCAAGGTAAATTGAATGCTCTAAATTGCCCCACATAGTGTGTGTGCGCCCATTGATAGATTGCCCCCCTGTCCTGGGTGTATCTGCCCAGTGCCCGAAACGTTCTCCCCTGGATGGGCATGAGGAACACACCTTATTTGTAGCAGAGGAATAGGCGGAATGGGTGGCATCATGGCTTAGAGGTTTAGCATGTTCTCCTCTCAGCACTAAGGATTCCCAGTTTGAATCCCAATCTGGGTGGAGTTTCCATGTTCTCCCCGTGTCCGTGTGGGTTCCCGCCAGGAAATTGAATTGCAAAAGAGCCGCCATTGCTGTGCGGTGCACATAAACTTTATATTCAGCAGTTTAATAAAACTAATACGGTACGAGAGGGCGTGGCTTATTCTGAATAAAGCCCATATATAGGTGCTATTTGTCCCGACGTGTAGTGGAGTACAGTTCCACCTCTTTACGTGATTTATTCACAATAATACACATCCTCGAGTGTCTTATTGCTTTAATAAAACACTTACAAACACACTATAATAAAAAACAAGCTCTGATTCAGAAATGCCTTTATTGAAAGCTAAATTGTTAATAATCTGATCTTCCACCACGTCATCTAGTCCGCATTATAAAGTGAACTCTGACCCAGAGTGACTGGTTTACAGCCTCTCTAACATTCAAACACTGCCATCTATTGGCCAAATTACAGAACACAGTTTATAAAAGACCATAAATACCCGTTTTATAAAGTTTTCTTTACTCATCTGGTGGTTACTTACGAAGTGGTCAGTGCTGAACCGTCTATCCATTTAAATTGTCCCTCCTGATCTACGTCAGTCAGACCAATCCAGACGTCTTCAGATTTAAAGTGCTGATTGATGAACTCCAGGAAGCAGCATGAAGAATACACTTAATATAATGAACTGCTAAACTTATACACAATGTTTTAAACTAAACTTCTGTATACATGCAAAGAAATACAATAGTGTTTAAATAAAAATGAAACTTAATGGAATTGTAATGTATCCACTAGAGGTGTTTTATTGTTTTCTCTAGCAATGAAGCTCTGATCGTCAGTGCTGAAACACTAGGGGGAGCACTCTGACACATTATTCATTCATTTATTCATTCATTATCTCATTTATTCATTCATTATCATTGGTGTTTGCATCCCTGGCCTTTGTGTCAGAGTCGTCAGCTGTACAAATCTCAATACTCTCACAATTGTCATCCTCCACCGTCTCGATTCTCTTGTCTGTCAGATCCAAAGCATCATTATAACAAACCTTCTGCGTTCCAGACATCGTAAAACAAAACTCACTCTGCTGATCTGTTGCTCTGCAGCAGCTCACAGTCAATACACTGGTTTAACAGAATCAACCTTCTGGAGACATTAAAAAAGGAAGTGCAGACTGATACACTGAGGGTATGTCCACAAATACACATGACATCATTAGATCAGTACATGTTCTTTTTAAAAAATAAACACTCCTCTGGCTATTTTTTTATTTTGTTCTGTTCTGACTCTGTCTGTGGTCAGTCTGCGGTGGCTCTGTGCATGCTCAGTGTAACAGGTGCCTATGGCACCTGTCACCTGTTCTGTGTTTCCTTTCGTTCTTTAGAGTTAATTAACGTTCATTTATCATTAGTTTAGTTAATTAACTCTTTCTTGTTATTAGTTGTTTTGGTGCTCGTGGTCAGATGTGTTTATGTATTTATTTCCTGTGTTTTCCCGTCCTCGTTGCGCGTCTTTATTTTATGTCACTCGTCGGTTGTACCTCTTTGCTTTTTGTGTCACTACACCTTTAATAAATCCTGTCATTATGCTACCTGTGTGCCTGGCTCCCTTCAGTGCGTTAAAGCATGGCGGCTCTGCGCTTCCTATGCGCAGCCGCTTTATCCCGAGGTAGACGAGTGTGACACTCATTTGATTTGCCGTGTGGGCGTTAAGCGGTGTTGGTGTAAGTGTGAGTGTTGTGGGACGGTAACTGAAGACCATCTGTTCATCTCCAAAAGTCTCCAACAACACCACAAAAAGGTCACTACATTTGTCGCTGGTCACTTAATTAAAAACAAATAAGTCTCTAGAGGCTCTGAAAAGTCACTAAATATAATGAAAATGTCAATAAGTTGACAACAGTGCTTCTCACATGCACATTCAGCCTCCTACTTTGTCACTTCCTGTCCTCACACATATGTCTGCTCTTCTGATGAACCAGACTTCAGCTCATACACCGGGTCACATGATCTGTCAGTTCATCTACACCTTTCCTGAAAGGCCCAGAGGTGGCTACACCAACTCAACTGTTTGTCATTTTGTGTTTTGTAAATGACTCAATGTAAAATCTGTAACAATTCATTTTAATTTCAGGTTGTACGATCGCAAAACACACAAAAAAAAATAGCCAGGGGAGTGTTTATTTTTAAAAAGCCCTGAACATGTACTGATCTAATGATGTCATGTGTATTTGTGGACATACCCTCAGTGTAACAGACAGGACTTCCTTTTTTGACGTCTTTAGAAGGTTGATTCTGTTAAACCAGTGTATTGACTGTGAGCTGCTGCAGAGCGACAGATCAGCAGAGTGAGTTTTGTTTTACGATGTCTGGAACACAGAATTTGTACTATAATTTTTTCTTGTTTGTTTCTTTTGAGGTGTGACCGGCTTCCTGGAGATGTACTCAGATCTTCATCCATGGCTCTGCGACGAATACTGGATGGAACCTGAATATTAATTGGACTGGCTGTCCTGCAGGACGCCCTTAATGGACTCACATATAGTTTTCCAGTTGTTAGAGTTTTTTTTTTTTTTGTTACACTGTTTTTGCTGCCTGGCCGGTCACGGAGGACGAGTCCCCCACTGAGTCTTTGTCCACCCAAGGTTTCTTCCTTAAATAATAACATAACAGGGAGTTTTTTCTTGCCACTTTCGCTTCAGCTTGCTCTTTGGGGGTTTAAAGGCTTTTCATTCTGTAAAGCTGCTTTGTGACAATGTACTATTGTAAAAAGTGCTCTATAAATAAATAACTTGAACTTAACTTGAACTTAATAGACAAGAGAATCGAGAAGGTGGTTGATATTTATGAGAGTATTGAGTTTTGTACAGCTGACGACTCAAAGACCAGGGGTGCAAACATGCAAAAAATGTCTTACACACAAATACTACACAACAACCCGCAGAATAAAATCAAAGTGCTCATTAGCTTTACTCCTGGTTCACCAAACGAAATGTAGAAAACCAACCCAGCCATCTTGAAAAATCACAGATATAATACACTATTGAATGGACAGCCGGTACTTCAAAGCAAGTAACAAACTCCTGCAGATAAATGAACACTCGGAGTCATTCCCAGTCATGTTCCATGGTGACAAAAAAAAACCAGGGTTTCGGGAAAAGACAAAAGAATTAAATAAAACACACAACAGGCAAAACACACAACAGGCAAAACAGCAACGCTCATTCCTGTAACCTACACCTTAACCAATTAGCAGCTTCATACATAAGATTTTTAATTGAATAAAATATATTGCAAAGCATATTCTTGTGTTCTTGTATACACAAGCATGCAAATACATGTAGCCCGTAACAGAAAACCACCAATCTACCAAACAACTCAAAATTACAACCAAAATCTACAATTTCAACCAAAATCTACAAAAAAAACACAGATGATCTTCTCAGCCATCTTCACTACCCATTGCAGGGACTTGCGGTCTGATACGCTGCAGTTCCCGAACCAGGTGGAGGATGCAGCTGCTCAGTATGCTCTCAATGGTCCCCTGTAGAATGTGGTGAGGATGGGGGGTGGGAGATGTGCCTTCCTCAGCCTTCGTAGGAAGTAGAGACGCTGCTGGGCCTTCTTGGCGATGGTGCTGGTGTTGAGAGACCAGGTGAACTCCAAGGAACTTGGTGTTCTTGACGATCTCCACAGCGGAGCCGTCGATGTTCAGTGGAGAAGTCATCAACCAATATTGTACATGGCTGTTGTAAATATTGTAAATAAAGGTGAAGGGAAAAAGGAAAATTCTGTTTCCGACATCTCAGAACCGCTCGCCCTACGCTACCCATAGAGTGTGTTACACCGGCATACACACTCCATCACAGTGTGAAATTAATAAAGGAAACTGACCTCACATGGTGACTGATCACATGTTAAATAGAATGTGGCTCTCAGACGAGCAATAAACAGAACCCAATTTATATAATGATGATCCACACAACCAGTGTTCCATGGTTCTGTGATTCAGTTCTGTGATTCAGCATTATTTAGGTTTAGAGCACAGTGCAGCTGCTTTGAGACCATGCTCTATAGAAATACACTGTTTAATTAAAGTCTAAATAAATAATAAAGCGCTATATAAACTAATAAACCTGAAAGATGAATATTTAAGTAGGGTTACCTGTGTGTTGAGGCTGTCGGTTTTCATTGGTGTTTGCACCCCTTGCCTTTGTGTCAGAGTCGTCAGCTGTACGAATCTCAGTACTCTCATAAATATCAACCACCTTCTCGATTCTCTTCTCTGTCAGATCCAATAAGCTCTCATAGTACAAATTCTGCATTCCAGACATCGTAAAACAAAACTCACTCTGCTGATCTGTCGCTCTGCAGCAGCTCACAGTCAATACACTGGTTTAACAGAATCAACCTTCTGGAGAGGTTACATGAAGTGCAGACTGTTACACTGAAGGTACGTCCACAAATACACATGACATCATTAGATCAGTACATGTTCAGGGCTTTTTAAAAATAAACACTCCCCTGGCTTTTTTTTTTTCTTTTGTTCTGTTCCGACTCTGTCTGTGGTCAGTCTGCGGTGGCTCTGTGCATGCGCAGTTGATGTGCAGTGTGGGCGTGAAGCGGTGTTGGTGTAACTGTGAGTGTTGTGGGACGGTAACTGAAGAGCATCTGTTCATCTCAGAGTCTCCAAAAGTCTCCAACAACGCCACAAAAAGGTCGCTACATTTGTCTCTAGTCGCTTTAATTAAAAAATAAGTCACTAGAGGCTCTGAAAAGTCAGTAAATATAAGCACAAAGTCAATAAGTTGACAACACTGCTTCTCAAATGCACATTCAGTCTCCTAAGGTGTCACTTCCTGTCCTCACACATATGTCTGCTCTTCTGATGAACCAGACTTCAGCTCATATACCGGGTCACATGATCTGTCAGTTCATCTACACCGTTCCTGAAAGGCCCAGAGGTGGCTACACCAACTCAACTGTTTGTCAAATAAACATCATAAAATCATCAAACTCACATAGTGTGCATAGTGCCTGACAGTACTAACAAACTAAACAGAAGGTGGCGCTGCTTATACTGCAGGTTAAGCGCATAGTGGTTTCCATCTGAGAGCGTGCCCCCCCCCTACAGAAAAGAAATGAGAGTAACAAACATCTTGGACTTCACAGCTGCATTGAGACACTAATGGAGTGGACGGCACCTTAGACTGTCGCTGCACTAACAGACTAGAAAACAGAAGTAACACATTATTTTTACGATTTTGTCCTAAGTAAAGTCAGAAGGCGTGTTTTGTAAATGACTCAATGTAAAAACAATTCATTTAAATTTCAGGTTGTACGATCACAAAAAACAAAAACAAAAAAAAAGCCAGGGGAATATATGTTTTTAAAAAACCCTGAACATGTACTGATCTAATGATGTCATGTGTATTTGTGGACATACCCTCAGTGTAACAGACAGCACTTCCTATGGGTAGTGTAGGGCGAGCGATTCTGAGACGTCAGAAACAGAAGTTTCCTTTTTCCCTTCACCTTTATTTACAATATTTACAACAGCTCTGTACAATATATACAGTGCCTTGCGAAAGTATTCACCCCCCTTTACATTTTTCATATTTTGTTACCTCACAACCTGGAATTCAAAAGGAATATTTGAGGGTCTGCATCATTTAATTTACAGACCATGCCTACAACTTTCAACATTTAACATTTTTTTTTTTATTGTGAAGCAAACAACAAATAGGACAAAATAACTGAAAACATCAGTGTGAATAACTATTCACCCCCGTAAGTCAGTACTTTGTAGAGCCACCTTTTGCAGCTATTACAGCTGCAAGTCGCTTTGGATAAGTCTCTATGAGCTTGCCACATCTTGCCAATGGAATTTTTGCCCATTCCTCATGGCAAAACTGCTCCAGCTCCTTGAAATTAGATGGTTTCCGTTGGTGAACAGCAATCTTCAAGTCTGACCACAGATTCTCAATTGGATTAAGGTCTGGGCTTTGACTAGGCCATTCCAATATGTTTACACGTTTCCTCTTAAACCACTCAAGTGTTGCTTTAGCAGTATGCTTTGATTCATTGTCCTGTTGGAAGGTAAATCTCCGCTCTAGTCTCAGATCACTGACAGACGTAAACAGGTTTTGCTCAAGAATATCCCTGTATTTAGCACCATCCATCTTCCCATCGACTCGGACCAGTTTTCCAGTCCCTGCTGCTGAGAAACATCCCCACAGCATGATGCTTCCACCACCATGTTTCACTGTGGGGATGGTGTTCTGCGCCGCTCGTTGTCCCGTTCAGTTCACCGTATCTCTTTGAGCACTTTCAGCACGTATTCTTCCTTCAGGTTTTTGTCTAGCACTCTCTTTGACACGCCTGTTCTTTCTATCTTAGGGTTTGTTATTTTGTCTACTCTAGACAACCTCACTAGACCTTTCTGCTTTTCATCACGCATAGCCAGTGTAGGGTTCTCTTTCTACAGCGTTACTATTATATCTGTGTGCCTTGTTTTGTTTGGTTGTTCTTTTTGCTCGGTGTTGTGCTCTGCCCAGTCCTCTGTCCAGGTTCCACACCCCGGCCTGGGTCCAGTTGGCAACACCCCCCTCGACCAAACCTCCTCCTGCACCACCCTACCTCTGCCTTGCTTATTAATAAACCCGATTTGTTCTGCATCCACGTCTCCAGACCACTCCTTACAACCGCTTTGTGACATATATATATATAAAGTATATATATATATATATATATATATATATATATATATATATATATATATATATATATACACACATACACATTTTTTTTTTACAACAAACTCTTTGTATTTTGTGTTAAAATGTTTATATTTGTGAGGGATACTCTCAGATAGAGCGCTGTTTGATCATCGGAGGCGCTGCGCTTTGCTACATAGGGTGAGGTGTTCGCGGAGCGAATGAGCGAGCCAGGCGACCAGGTAAGCAACAGGAAGGTTTTTTTAATAAAAGAAAGGTGAGAACAAAAAACCCAAAGCACGGGCGTAACGTGCTGGGAAATTAAACATAAAGAACACAAACAAAAATTAAAGGAGGTGCTACCGATACAAACGTAGCACGAATTCTAACAATAGCAACAGTGGTAACAGAAGTAATGCTGGCCTGCTGACCCAGGAAGCATGCTGATGTGAATGCTACGGAGGTCGGCCCGCTGACGGCGCGGAGCAGGTCGCGGAGAGATTCGCGGGCGGCGTATAACGGACTGATTCGCTGACGGCGCGCGGTGGCTCGTCGCGGGGCGGGTCGCTGGCGCCGCCGAGCGGCTTGCAGGGCGGATTACTGATGTGAATGCTTCGAGTTGGATTGCTCGCGGCGCGGGGCAGCTCGCTGACGGCGCGGAGCGACTCGCTAACGGCGCGGGGGGGCTCACAGGGCGGTTTACTGACCCAAGTGCTGCGAACGGCGCGAAGCGGATCACTCATGGCACGGGGCGGCTCAAAGCCGCTCGCTGGCGACGCGGAGCGGCTTGCAGGGCGGATTACTGATCTGAAGGCTGCGAATCGGATTGCTCACGGCATGGAGTGGCTCGCTGGCGGCGCAGAACGGCTCGCTGGTGGCGCAGAACGGCAAGCTGGCGGCGCAGAACGCGAGACCCAGGGGGAACCTCCCTAAAAAGGCTGCCTCGAACCGGCTAGCCGAGGTGACACAGTCATCCTGGCCAACTACTAAGCTCTCGCCCCCAACCGAGCGGGTCCCAGAAGCTAGAAGCCCAGAAGGTAGTACAGCACCCTCTCCCTGTCCAACAGCTCCCGACCGGTCACGCAGCTAAATACCTTGCTACAGCTGATGATGTAGGGGAGTGGCTTCAAAGCCACCCTGTCGCAAGGTGCCGGGAGCTTACACGGAACAGAGAGAGGGAAACTGATCTCCCCATACTCCGCGGTCAATGACCAGCGTCGAGGTAGCGCAGCGGGACGCTGCAGCCGGAGAGGCGGCTAATGGCGGGGCTAGCACAGAGGTAATGCAACGGGGCGCTGCAGCCGGCGAAGTGGCTAAACCACCCGACTGCCGGAGCTAACCGGAATTAATGGAATACGCGGCAACGGGAAACAAAAGAGAAGTGCTTACCCAGACGTGGAATCCTGGACTTCGCTAGGAGGGTGAGGCCAGCATTCTGTCAGATAGAGCACCATCCGATCATGCGCTTTGCTACGTAGGGTGAGGTGTTCGCAGAGCGAATGAGCGAGCCAGGCGACCAGGTAAGCAACAGGAAGGTTTTTTAATAAAAGAAAGGCGAGAACAAAAAACCCAAAGCACGGGTGGAACGTGCTGGGAAATTAAACATAAAGAACACAAACAAAAACGAAAGGAAGCGCTACTGAATTCTAACAATAGCAACAGTGGTAACTGCTGGCCTGCTGACCCAGGGAGCATGTGCTCATTAAGTATCGTCAGCATGTGACTGGGTAGGACCCAATCCCCGACCTCGGTGATGGGCCCTTCCTACGGAAACTCCGAATAGCAAAATCAAAAGGGAAAACCCAGGGGGAAATGGTCTAGCACTCCTAAACCTAACAGATACAGTGTTCAGGGATCATTACATTAATTTAATTATTATCGTGGTTTAACTGTTTGATGACCTGCCTTCATAAAACACACAGAGATCTGCTCTAAGTTATCACAGCAGTTATGCACTTAAACTAAATTAAAATTCTTGATTTAATTAGTTTATTTTTTTTAAGTTCATTGTTGCACACTCCACACAAACATATTTACATACAGATTTAATTCTCTGCACTTTATAAGAGAATAAAACATTTGAAGCTTTAATTTTGACTCATTGAATTCTTGATCAGCCCTTTAACTAAAAACATGGCACAGAATCAAACACATCATCGCTGAGGTTGCCCCGTCCCATAGGAGTCGGGCCCGTGGGGGTCAGGGCCCGGACGAGCCATGGTGGGCGTCTCTTATTTTCATTATTAAAAGGTGGCAACACTAAATATGATCCCGTTTGTCCGGCTCACAAACATCCACAGAACCAAATAGCGTTACTTTAATGTCCCTAAATTGTTTTGTGGTGCTTTTATTTTGGATGAAAGAACCTGATACAACTATTCCATAAAACACACACACACACATATACATAACATACTGTTATACAGCCATAAGCAGCGCAGCATAAGTTCAGCAACATCTTTTAAAAGTAAATGTGTTTGGTTTGTGTTCTATAAATGTGGATCACGACTTAAGGAACATGAGAACATGTGGGTTCCGGGTGGGAACCCGTTGAGAACCCCTGCTCTAAAGTAAATAAAGCACACTATCATAAATCACACTCCCACAACACAACAGTGAAATAAATGCTTTAAGAAGAAAAATGTTTAATACAAAGAAATCATTATGAAAAGTTCTGTTCTTATGTTCAGTTCAGTTAAACATCTCACATCTCACACATTCCATACAGAAGGCTGTTACAGGAATAATCATTCCAGTTGGATTCTGCTTCGTAGTTCTTATTAGTAACAACACAGTCCTCATATTTATTAGAATCATTGGGTTCTCCATCACTCCAGAACCTGAAACACATTGAACAATTATCACATGGCTAATTATACATACACAGTCATAACATGAATATATGTATATAATGTATAGCAGTTACAATCATTCATTTATCTAATTAACTCCTCTACTAGGGTCACAGGGGGAGGGGGGGTTCCCCATACCCATCCAGGGGAGAACGTTTTGTGCGTTCGGCAGAACACATCAAAACTTCACCCAGTTCTCCGGTTTCCTCCGACAGTCCAAAAACATGAATTCAAGTTAAATTGAATGCTCTAAATTGCCCCACATAGTGTGTGTGTATGTGCGCCCATTGATGGATTGCCCCCCTGTTCTGGGTGTATCTGCCCAGTGCCCGAAACGTTCTCCCCTGGATGGGCATTAGGAACACACCTTGTTTGTAGCAGAGGAATAGGCGGAAGGGGCGGCACAGTGGCTTAGAGGTTTAGCATGTTCTCCTCTCAGCACTAGGGATTCCCGGTTTGAATCCCAATCTGGGTGGAGTTTGCATGTTCTCCCCATGTCCGTGTGGGTTCCCGCCGGGAAATTGAATTGCAAAAGAGCCGCCATTGCTGTGTGGTGCACATAAACTTTATATTCAGTAGTTTAATAAAACTAATACGGTACGAGAGGGCGTGGCTTAATCTGAACAAAGCCCATACAGAGGTGTTATTATACCCGACGTGTAGTGGAGTACAGTTCCACCTCTTTACGTGATTTATTCCCAATAGCACATCTCGAGTGTCTGATTGCTTTAATAAAACACTTACAAACACACTATAATAAAAAACAAGCTTTGATATCAGAAATGCCTTTATTGAAAGCTAAATCGTTAATAATCTGATCTTCCACCACGTCATCTAGTCCGCTTTATAAAGTGAACTCTGACCCAGAGTGACTGGTTTCCAGCCTCTCTAACATTCAAACACTGCCATCTAGTGGTCAAATTTCAGAACACAGTTTATAAAAGACCATAAATACCCGTTTTATAAAGTTTTCTTTACTCATCTGGTGGTTACTTACGAAGTGGTTAGTGCCGAACCGTCTATCCATTTAAATTGTCCCTCCTGATCTACGTCAGTCAGACCAATCCAGACTGATTCAGATTTAAAGTGCCGGTTGATAAACTCCTACGAGCAGCATGAAGAATAAACTTAATATAATTAACTGCTAAACTTATACACAATATGATTTAAACTAAACTTCTGTATACATGCAAATAATTAGAATAGTGCTTAAATAAAAATGAAACGTAATGGAATTGTAATGTATCCACTAGAGGTGTTTTATTGTTTTCTCTAGCAATGAAGCTCTGATCATCAGTGCTGAAACACTAGGGGGAGCACTCTGACACATTATGCGATCGCTAAAGAAACGCTTTCGTGCCACCAACGGCCTGGTCATGTGACATCGGAGGCATTGTTTGTTAAGTTGTACAATATGTAACGTGACAGTGATCTATTTTGCCTACAAGAGGAGTGTGTTCTCCACATTTAACCCATCCGTGCAGTGAAACACACACACACACACACACACACACACACACACACACACACACTGAGTGAAGTGAGTCCACGAGCTCGGAGTGGTGGGCACCCCTCTTCGGGGGAGCAATTAGGGTTAAGTGCTTTGCTTAAGGGCACTTCAACTGTAGTACTTGGTGGGACTGGGAATCAAACCAGGGACCTTCAGGTTACAAGGCTGTTTTTTTAACCACAAGTCTACAGAATGTGCCCCGTCCCATGTCCCTGGGATAGGCCTTATACCCACAGTGACTCTGAGTCCCTCACCTGTTCCTCTCTGCTGTTGATAATCACTAGATCAGCTTTGTTCTTTTTGCAGGTCTCTCTGCTTTCACTCCAGATATTCTTTTCATCAGTGATCCAGTAAATTTTATTATTAAAATACTTAAATCCTGATTTCAGATTACCTTCATGAGGAAAAAGAAAATCATTATGTTTCTGTATTCTGATGACATTCAGTTAAAAGTCAAAGCAACCTCATCCTCACAGCAACCTCATCACACATCCATTGACCTCTTGATCTCTCAGTCCTCCAGTTTAGGCATATATGATCTAGAACCATACAAATGTAACACTGTTTTATTGTAGCCTCTCCACAAGCTGTAACCAATGCCTCTCTCTTTGAAACACAATGTCTCCAAGTCCAACACTTGAGGCATCAGTGTGCACCCCAAAGGTTCTGCTGAAGTCTGGGCTCTGCAGGACAGGTGCTTTACATAACACGTCTTGAAGGTCACAAAATGCTTTCTCCTGTTCAGTGCCCCCATGAAAGGGGTCCCCTCACTCCTTTCACAAGCCTGTACATGACCGTGCAAACAAGAAATCATCCATAGTTGTGCCACACCCACTTGTAAATCACACAGCAATGTAATCAAATGTATTAAGAAAAGAACTGCTGACTCCTGTCATCCTGGACATCACATCCTCCAACCACTTCATCTTTGGTAGAGGATTCAGGGCCATTAAAGCCAGCACAACCAGGTACACTAACAGCTGTCTACCCAGAGCTGTAGCACTCAGCAACAATTCACAACCTACAAATTACTACCTCTTGTACCTTCTGTACATCTCATTACTGTCACACTGTCCTTATACATATCCTAAACCACCCACACATACTTCCCTGTATACTGCAAGTATTTTTTAAAATTTATTACAGAAAAACAAGTGAAATTGATAACCTACAATCACGAAAACTAAACTGAATACATGTCTTTTATTTTTAACAAAACTTATTAAAATAACTCATTCATGTCGTGACATTGACATCTGAATTAAAGACAAGAATCACATACCCAGTTTAGGTATCAGCCTCTTTAATTTATTGTTCTTCTGCTGTAATTGGATGATATTAGTACTCAGGTTATTGTATCTGGCTTGTAATTGGTTGTTTTCAGTACTCAGGTTATTGTATCTGGTCTTTAATTGGATGTTTTCCATTGTCATGGAGGTGTTTTTAATTAACAGCAGTATAACAAACACCAGTAGAAGAATGGACAGCAGCACCAGACACCCTGTGATCAGTCTGGAACATCTGAACCAATCAGCTCCTAGAGTAAAATGCACAGAGTCATAGCACTACATATGTGTATATGTGTGTGTCTGTACTGATTTGCATGTGTGTATATATGTGTGTGTATTGATGTGTGTGTGTGTGTATTGATGTGCATGTGTGTGTGTGTTGATGTGTGTCTGTATCGATGTGCATGTGAGTGTCTGTATTGATGTTGATTTGGGTGTGTCTGTGTATTGATGTATTTGTGTGAATGTGTGTGTATTGATGTGTGTGTCTGTGTATTGATGTGTGTGTCTGTGTATTGATGTGTGTGTCTGTGTATTGATGTGTGTGTTTATTGATGTATGTGTGTGTATTTATGTGCATGTGTGTATATATGTGTGTGTGTATTGATGTGTGTGTGTGTGTGTGTGTGTGTATTGATGTGTATATGTGTGTGTCTGTATCGATGTGCATGTCTGTATATGTGTGAAATTAATAAAGGAAACTGAACTCGCATGGTGACTGATCATGTTAAATGTTAAAATAGAATGTGGCTCTCAGACAAGCAATAAACAGAACCCAATTTATATAATGATGATCGACACAACCAGTGTTCCATGGTTCTGTGATTCAGTTCTGTGTTCAGCATTATTTAGGTTTAGAACAGCTGCTTTGAGACCATGCTCTATAGAAATACAGTGTTTAATTAAAGTCTAAATAAAGATTAAAGCGCTATATAAACTAATAAACCTGAAAGATGAATATGTAAGAAGGGTTACCTGTGTGTTGAGGCTGTAGGTTTTCATTGGTGTTTGCTCCCCTGGCCTTTGTGTCAGAGTCATCAGCTGTACAAATCTCAATACTCTCATAAATATCAACCACCTTCTCGATTCTCTTGTCTGTCGGATCCAATAAGCTATCATAGTACAAATTCTGCGTTCCAGACATCGTAAAACAAAACTCACTCTGCTGATCTGTCGCTCTGCAGCAGCTCACAGTCAATACACTGGTTTAACAGAATCAACCTTCTGGAGACGTTAAAAAAGGAAGTGCTGTCTGTTACTCTGAGGGTATGTCCACAAATAAACATGATATCATTAGATCAGTACCTGTTCAGGGCTTTTTAAAAATAAACACTCCCCTGGCTATTTTTTTTTTTTCATGTTTTGCGATCTCACAACATGGAACAGAAATTATTTGTTACATTGAATTGTTCACATAACACGCCTTTAACTTTTAAAGATGTACGTTTGCTTTAAACTGTATGCGTGATGAATGGAAGTGATAGAGTGTGAATTTACATGTGAGAAGTGAGAATGAAGAGTAGCTGTAGTTTTGTCCTTTAAACGTTTAAAACTGGATATGTAAGAACGCTACTCTGTGCTTAGTAATTAGTCCAGTCTTGTGTTCCAGATGTGTTCAAAGTTGTATTCCAGAAGAATACAGTGTAATTTGGACTAACAGCTGGATTGCACGGGATTAACGAGACTATGTTGATGTTGATACTATTAACAGTTGTTTTAGGAAGTGAGGTTGTGGTCATGATCTGCAAAGTACAAACGTCTGCGTTTTTATAACAGTGCATCATCACGAAACAGCTTTACAATTTTCTACGCCTGAAAACGCCCTGCTTTTCTGTTTTCTTCGGGGGGGGGGGGGGGGCATCCAGGGGAGAACCTTCCGGGCACTGGGCAGATACACCCAGGACAGGGGGCAACCTATCTCTGGGCACCCACTCACTCACTCACTCACACACACACACACACACACACACACACACACTATATGGGGCAATTTGGAGAATTCAATTGACCTTGATCCATGTTTTTTGACTGTGGAAGGAAACTAGAGAACCCAGAGGAAACCCACGTGGACACGCAGAGAACATGGAAGCTTAGGGTGACCAGATTCCAATTCAGAAGATGTGGGACAAAGAATATGTTTGTGTGGGACAATGTGGGACACCAATGCATAGTCTAAAATAACTTAAAAAAATGTATATACAGTGGTGTGAAAAAGTGTTTGCCCCCTTCCTCATTTCCTGTTTTTTTGCATGTTTGTCACACTTAAGTGTTTCGGAACATCAAACCAATTTAAACAATAGTCAAGGACAACACAAGTAAACACAAAATGCAATTTGTAAATGAAGGTGTTTATTATTAAAGGAGAAAAAAAAAATCCAAACCATCATGGCCCTGTGTGAAAAAGTGATTGCCCCCTTGTTAAAACATACTATAACTGTGGTTTTTAACACCTCAGTTCAATTTCTCTAGCCACACCCAGGCCTGATTATTGCCACACCTGTTCTCAATCAAGACATCACTTAAATAGGAGCTGCCTGACACAGTAAAATCCACCAAAAGATCCTTAAAATCTACACATCATGCCGAGATCCAAAGAAATTCAGGAACAATTGAGAAATAAAGTAATTGAGATCTATCAGTCTGGAAAGGGTTATAAAGCCATTTCCAAAGTTTTGGGAATCCAGCGAACCACAGTGAGAGCCATTATCCACAAATGGCGAAGACATGGAACAGTGGTGAACCTTCCCAGGAGTGGCCGGCCGCCCAAAATTACACCAAGTGTGCAGCGACGACTCATCCAAGAGGTCACAAAAGACCCCACAACAACGTCCAAAGAACTGCAGGCCTCACTTGCCTCAGTTAAGGTCAGCGTTCATGTTCACCATCAGAAAAAGACTGGGCAAAAATGGCCTGCATGGCAGAGTTCCAAGAAGAAAACCACTGCTGAGCAAAAAGAACATTAAAGCTCGTCTCAATTTTTCCAAAACACATCTTGATGATCCCCAACACTTTTGGGAAAACATTCTGTGGACCGATGAGACAAAAGTGGAACTCTTTGGAAGGTGTGTGTCCAATTACATCTGGCGTAAAAGGAACACTGCATTTCAGAAAAAGAACATTATACCAACAGTAAAATATGGTGGTGGTAGTGTAATGGTCTGGGGCTGTTTTGCTGCGGCAGGACCTGGAAGACTTGCTGTGATAAATGGAACTATGAATTCTGCTGTCTACCAAAAGATCCTGAAGGAGAATGTCCGACCATCTGTTCGTGAACTGAAGCTGAAACGAACTTGGGTTCTGCAGCAGGACAATGATCTAAAACACACCAGCAAGTCCACCTCTGAATGGCTGAAGAAAAACAAAATGAAGACTTTGGAGTGGCCTAGCCAAAGTCCTGACCTGAATCCTATTGAGATGTTGTGGTATGACCTTAAAAGGGCCGTTCATGCTCGAAAACCCTCTAGTGTAACTGAATTAGAACAATTCTGCAAAGATGAGTGGGCCAGAACGCTGTAAAAGACTCATTGCAAGTTATCGCAAACGCTTGATTGCAGTTGTTGCTGCTAAGGGTGGCCCAACCAGTTATTAGGTTTAGGGGGGCAATCACTTTTTCACACAGGGCCATGATGGTTTGGATTTTTTTTCTCCTTTAATAATAAACACCTTCATTTACAAATTGCATTTTGTGTTTACTTGTGTTGTCCTTGACTATTGTTTAAATTGGTTTGATGTTCCGAAACACTTAAGTGTGACAAACATGCAAAAAAACAGGAAATGAGGAAGGGGGCAAACACTTTTTCACACCACTGTATATGTGTGTGTGTGTTTGTGTGTGTGTGTACAATTAATCAGAACAGACAGTTCTTTATGACTTTCCTGTATTTCTCCAAACAGTATATGTATATATAACTTGTATATCTTATTTAAATGAACCTTTCTCTAACGTAAGAAAACATATTAAACATGGAACTTTCATACGATTTCACAGAGTTTCTCAAATTAAAACATGTTTGAATCTTGTTTGGGTTTTAGCAGGAGCGCATGCGCAGACTGGGAAACCTCTTTTTGATCATGTCATATATTCCTTCAGATCTCGTGCTGCCTGACGCTGCTGTTCTGACCTCATTTGCATAATTTGTGTTGGTGGGCGTGGCCTTAATATGCGTCCGCATTCCCGATTGGTTGACATTTAAACAGCCCGCCTCTCCCCCGATAACAGACAACACAGGCGTCCAATGGCAGATCATAAAACACGCGTTTCAAAACTGCAGTCTGACTTTCAATAACAATGCAGGACAACGTCTCAATTTGCGGGACTCCTGAAAAGTAACGAAATTGCGTGACTGTCCCGCACAAAGCGTCACATATAGTCACCCTATGGAGGTTCCACCCAGATTGGGATTCGAACCGGGAATCCCAAGTGCTGAGAGGAGAACATGCTAAACTACTGAGCCACTGTGCGATTTATAATGTGTTTTTACAATAGTAATTCATTCGACACATAATTTGGTAATAAACCGATTTACAGCTACAAAAATATTATACTTAAATTTATTAAAAGCTATAAATGTCACAAGCTCCAAAAGTATATAGCACAGGTTCCTACGTAATCATTACCTATGTAACAGTGTTGAACGGAGTCTGTACATTGAGCTGTTCGGGCTGTATTAATCACAGAAATGTGCTTAATAAGAATAAGAACATCGAAAATATCAAAGAAAAAGCCCTTTAATAAGTGAACCATCAAAACCAGCAGGTGCTGCATGTGTGGAGTGCAGATGGGTTCTTCTCCAGATTTATTCCATACTGATTTAAAATGTTCTGTAAACGTTCATTCATTTATTATCGGCTGCTTCATCCTCTACTCGGGTTCCTCATGCCCATCCAGGGGAGAACGTTTGGGGCGCTGGGCAGATGCACCCAGAACACTCCATCACCAATCCATCACTGAACACACTCGAGTGTTCACCTGAACACAATGAAGACCTGCGGACAGGTGGAGGTCACGTGCTCGAATTGAGCCAATCAGAAGCCGTCAGTAACGTTGCCTAACTTTGCTGCTGGATGGAGGAAGCAGCGTTTGATTGCTGAGATTCGCTGCTCCAATTTTATTTTATTTTTATTTTTTTTACAAACGCGGCACTCAGAACTAGTGATGTGTTGATGAAGCCTCGTGAAAGCTGGAAGCTTTCCATTAAAATGATTCGAGAAAACGTTCACTGCTCAGTGCTGCATTTGCACACAAGCAGAGATTTGCTTTGGTCATCTACTGATTCATGTGCCAGAAGAATTGGAACAGCGATCCCGACGAGGTAGGGTTGCGGTTGATTGTTTAATATGTTGTTATGAAAATAATTAAATGATATTGTGTTTTTTAGAGTCGCGGGTTTTCTCTGCAGTGTCTGGCTGCGGGGTGTGTACAGTATAAAGGAGCGTGGTATTAAAGTTATTTTATTATTGGTGTGGTGTGTAAATTGTAGATTTTGGTTGTAATTTTGAGTTGTTTGGTAGATTGGTGGTTTTCTGTCATGGGCTACATGTATTTGCATGCTTGTGTATACAAGAACACGGGTCTGAATTATGCTTTGCAATGTATTTTATTCAATTAAAAATCTTATGTATGAAGCTGCCAATTGGTTAAGGTGTAGGTTACAGGAATGAACGTTGCTGTTTTGCATGCTGTGTGTTTTATTTAATTCTTTTGTCTTTTCTCGAAACCGTGGTTTGTTTTTTTCACCGTGGAACATGACTGGGAATGTGTCACCAATTGTCCGTTCTTCCCCGGGAGGAGGGCGGCTAACGCGGAGGTATTGCGTTCAGCCGCTCGCGCCTTGATGAGCGCTCCCGGGTACCGACCACGCGGGGAAGAATGCGTGCGTCGGTCCACGGCGAACGCTCCCACGGGATACGACCCACGCGGAGAAGGTGCGCAGCGCCGTAACGTGGTTGAACGCGGAAGGAGAGTCCAAACACCGGGATAAAAGCCAAAATGAGTAATTTAATAAAAATTGGTGACGGGACACCAACAGAAAGGGGGAACAAACGAAACAAAGTAACATCGGGTATCATAACCTCAAAACAAAGACGTGCACCAAAGGGAAGGAAAACTCAGAATAAATACAAAAGGAACTAAACACGTGAACAAAACAAACCAATCACCCAACTGAAATAATTAAGGACCAAACGAGGGACAGGTGCCATAGGCACCTGTGACATACCCCCACCCCAAAGGTCGCGCAAAAAGGGAAAGCGGCCCTAAAACAAAAGAAAATAATAATAATAATAAACAGTACTGAAAAAACAAAGAACGGGGGGGGTGTAACGGTCCCTCTGGCGCTGAAGCCTGTTGGCTGCACCCTGCTGACAGCGTAGAGCCCGGCATCTCGCTGCGGAGCGCGGATCGGCGTCCTCCTGCTGCGAGGCGAAGATAGCGCCCCTGGCTCTCGGAGTCTGCGGCTGGCGGACCCTGGTGCTCAGGGTCGGTAATGGCGCGGTCCCCGACGCCCAGACTCGGCAGAAGGCGGTCCCCGGTGCTCGGCTTCCTCAGCGGTGCAGCCCCTGGTCCTCCAAATCAGTGATGGGTGACCCCTGGTGTCCGGAACTCTCCAGATAGTAGGCACGTCTTTCTTTCACCGATTGTCCGTTCTTCCCCGGGAGGAGGGCGGCTAACGCGGAGGTATTGCGTTCAGCCGCTCGCGCCTTGATGAGCGCTCCCGGGTACCGACCACGCGGGGAAGAATGCGTGCGTCGGTCCAAGGCGAACGCTCCCATAGGCACCCATAGGCACCTGTGACAGAATGACTCCGAGTGCTCATTTATCTGCAGGAGTTTGTTACTTGCTTTGAAGTACCGGCTGTCCATTTAATAGTGTATTATATCTGTGATCTTTTTTCAAGATGGCTGGGTTGGTATTCTACATTTCGTTTGGTGAACCAGGAGTAAAGCTAATGAGCACTTTGATTTTATTCTGCGGGTTGTTGTGTAGTATTTGTGTGTAAGACTCTTAGACAGTTGAGCTCTTGGTAAGGCTGCTGATGTCACAAATACACATGACGTCATTAGATCAGTTCATGTTCAGTGCTTTTAAAAACATACACTCCCCTGGCTATTTTTTTGTGTTTTTATTTTATTTTATTTTTTTCAGAACCTGAAATGACAAAGAGGGTGAATTTGCATGTGAGAATGTGAGTAGCTATAGGTGATAAAAATAAACCTTTAATACTGGATATATAACTATGGTACTCTGTGCATAATAATTAGCGCAGTCATGTGTTCCGAGGGATACAGTGTAATGTAGACAAACAGCTGAACTGCACAAGATTAACAAAATGACGTGGGCGTGTCTTATTTTCATTATTAAAAGGTGGCAACACTAAATGTGATCCCGTTTGTCCGGCTCACAAACATCCACAGAACCAAATAGTGTTACTTTAATGTCCCTAAAATGTTTTGTGGTGTTTTTTATTTTGGATGAAAGAACCTGATACAACTATTCCATAAAAGTAGAAGACAATTTATAGAGAAAATCAGCCCCCCCCCCCCCCCCCCCAACAGACACACATATACATAACATACTGTTATACAGCCATAAGCAGTATAAGTTCAGCAACATCTTTTGAAAGTAAATGTGTTTGGTTTATGTTCTATAAATGTGGATCACGACTTAATGAACATGAGAACATGTGGGTTCCGGGTGGGAACCCATTGAGAACCCCTGCTCTAAAGTAAATAAAGCACACTATCATCAATCACTGTCCCACAACACAACAGTGGAATAAATGCTTTAAGAAGAAAATGTTTAATACAAAGAAATTATTATAAAAAGTTCTGTTTTTATGTTCAGTTCAGATAAACATCTCACATATTCCATACAGAATGATGTTACAGGGAAAATCAAACCAGCTGGATTCTGCATTGTATAAGTTAGTATAAACACAGTCTTCATTTTTATTATTATCATCGGGTTGTCCATCACTCCAGAACCTGAAACACATTAAACAATTATCACATGACTAATTATACATACACAGTCATAACACAAGTATATGTATATAATATATAAAAGTTACAATCAGTCATTTATTTATCTAATTATCTTTATCTTAATCGTCTACTAGCATCATGGAGGGGGCAATTTCAAGCATTCAGTTAACCTTGAATCCATGTTTTTGGACTGTGAAATTAAGCTCAGAAGTAACCCCCCCCCCCCCCCCCCCCCCCCTAGTAGACTCTAGTAGAGGATTGAGCTGAAGATAATGAATGAATACATGGTTTAACAGTTGCAAAAGAGCAGACATGAACTTTATATTCACGTTTACTTTAACAGCAGTTTAATAAAAACAACAAGGTACGAGAGGGCGTGGCTTAATCTGAATAAACCCCATAAAGAGGTGTTATTAGTCCCGGCGTGTATTGGAGTACAGCTCCACCTCTTTACATGATTTATTCACAATAATTCACAACCTCGAGTGTCTTATTGCTTTAATAAAACACTTACAAACACTTTTTATTGAAAGCTAAATCGTGAATAATCTGATCATCCACCACGTTATCTAGTCCGGTTTATAAAGTGAACACTGATCCAGAGTGACTAGTTTCCAGCTTCTCTAACATTCAAACACTGCCATCTTGTGGTCAAATTACAGAACACAGTTTATAAAAGACCATAAATACCCGTTTTATAAAGTTTTCTTTACTTTACTGACGAAGTGGTTAGTGCTGAACCGTCTATCCATTTAAATTGTCTCTCCTGATCTATGTCAGTCAGACCAATCCAGGCTGATTTAGATTTAAAGTGCTGAAAGATGAACTCCTGGAAGCAGCATGAAGAATACACTTAATATAATTAACTGCAAAACTTATACACAATGTTTTAAACTAAACATCTTTATACATGCAAGGAAATACAATAGTGCTTAAATAGAAATGAAACTTAATGGAATTGTAATGTATCCACTAGAGGTGTTTTATTGTTTTCTCTAGCAATGAAGCTCTGATCGTCAGTGCTGAAACACTAGGGGGAGCACTCTGACACATTATGCGATCGCTAAAGAAACGCTTTCGTGCCACCAGTGGCCTGGTCATGTGACATCAGAGGCATTGTTTTTTACGTTGTACAATATGTAACGTGACAGTGATCTATTTTGCCTACAAGAGGAGTGTGTCCTCCACATTTAACCCATTCGTGCAGTGAAACGCACACACACACACACACACACACACACACACACACACACATACACACACACACTGAGTGAAGTGAGTCCATGAGCTCGGAGTGGTAGGCACTCCTGTTCGGGGGAGCAATTAGGGTTAGGTGCTTTGCTTAAAGGCACTTCAGCCGTAATACTTGGTGGGACTAAGAATCAAACCGAGGACCTTCAGGTCACAAGGCCGGTTCCTTAACCACAAGTCTACAGAATGTTTCACTTCCTGTTCTGGAAGCCCATGTCCCTGGGATAGGCCTTATACCCACGATGACCCTGAGACCCTCACCTGTTCCTCTCTGCTGTTGATAATCACCAGATCAGCTTTGTTCTTTTTGCAGGTCTCTCTGCTTTCACTCCAGCTTTTCATTTCATCAGTGATCCAGTAAATTTTATTATTAAAATACTTTAATCCTGATTTAAGATCACCTTCACGAGGAAAAAGAAAATCATTATGTCTCTGTATTCTGATGACATTCAGTAAAAAGTCACAGCAACCTCATCAC
Organism: Corydoras sp. C115; assembly: GCA_019802505.1. NCBI lineage: Eukaryota > Metazoa > Chordata > Actinopteri > Siluriformes > Callichthyidae > Corydoras > Corydoras sp. C115. The sequence goes on along the minus strand of JAFMOC010001217.1, from coordinate 7,440 downwards.
ACATCCATTGACCTCTTGACCTCTCAGTCCTCCTGTTTAGGCATATATGATCTAGAACCATACAATTGTAACACTGTTTTATTGTAGCCTCTCCACAAGTTGTAACCAACTCCTCTCTCTTTGAAACACAACGTCCCCAAGACCAACACTTGAGGCATCAGTGTGTACCCCAAAGGTGCTGTTGAAGTTCTGCAGGACAGGTCCTTTACAAAACATGTCTTGAAGGTCACAAAATGCTTTCTCCTGTTCAGTGCCCCCATGAAAGGGGTCTCCTCACTCATTTCACAAGCCTGTACATGACCGTGCAAACAAGAAATGATCCATAGTTGTGCCACACCCACTTGTAATTCACACAGCAATGTAAACAAATGTATTAACAAAAGAACTGCTGACTCCTGTCATCCTGGACATCACATCCTCCAACCACTTCCCATTTGGTAGAAGATTCAGGGCCATTAAAGCCAGCACAACCAGGTACACTAACAGCTGTCTACCCAGAGCTGTAGCACTCAGCAACCACAGTGGACACTCCGCACTTTAAAAAATTCACAACCTACAAATTACTACCTCTTGTACCAGACGGCAGAAGCATAACACCTACTGTACATCTCATCACTGTCACACTGTCCTTATACATATCCTAAACCACACACACATACTTCCCTGTACACTGCAAGTATTTTCTTAAATGTATTATAGAAAAACAAGTGAAATTGATAACCTACAATCATGAAAAATAACCTGAATACATGTCCCTTTTATTTTTAACAAAACTTATTAAAATAACTCATTCGTGTCATGACATTGACATCTGAATTAAATACAAGAATCACATACCCAGTTTAGGTATCAGCCTCTTTAGTTCATTGTTCTTCTCCTGTAATTGAATGATTTCATTACTCAGGTTATTGTAATTAGTCTGTAATTGTGTGAATTCCATAGAGATCATTGTGTATTTGATCAAAATCTGTATAATGGACACCAGTATAAGACCAACAGGCAGTAGCAGCAGACACTCTGTCTTCAGTCTGGAACATTTGCTCCTGCTGCGATCAGCTCCTGGAGGAAAATGCACAGTCCAGAGATAAAAGGCAAATTTAAACTTTATTACGCAGCACTACGGCGGTCCACAGAGGACAGGTTATTATTTTTTTAAAGTCATAAAACATAACAAAACTTATTATCTTGTGATCACGACTTATTTTTTGTTGAAGTGCAGGACGTTCTGTCAGAACTCCTGACATAAAGGGGGGTTTGATGATATTTGGGCTTTTATTTACTTTAACAGTTGTAGAATAAATAGTGTTGATAACAGTTTGATGGTTAATTGAGTACGACTTCTAGGATGGGCACGGTGGCTTAGTGGTTAGCACGTTCACCTCTCAGAACTAAGGTTCAAATCCCAATTTGGGTGGAGTTTGTATGTTCTCCCTTTTTTCGCATGGCTTTCCTCTGTGTTCTCCGGTTTCCTCCCACAGTCCAAAAACACATGGATCAAGGTGAATTGAATTTTCCAAATTGCACCATATAGAGTGTGTCTTTGTGAGTGTGTGTGTGTTCAGTGATAGATTGGCGTCCTGTCCTGGGTGTATCTGCCCAGCACTTCTAGGATTTATGCACGTACGAATCTAAAAACAGAACGTACGTCACGTCACCGGGTAATTAGACTTAACGCATGGAGCGGCTGAACAATCGATTCAATATCGCATGCATGAACCGCTGCTGTTTTCAGTGTTGCAAGCTTCTCTGCTTTGTTGCTAAATTAAGCAACTTTTCAGAACACATTGTGGCTTATTTTTTAAGCTATTTGACTTTTTCTGTTGATATTGGAGACCTTTGGAGACTCTGCGGTGAACACGTGTTGTAGTGGTTAGATACCTGTTGTGACACCAACCTTCCTCTAGATGGCACTATTAATGAATTGGTTGATGTGAGTGATTCAGTAAAGTCGGTGTTTTAAAGGCATCTCTGTCACGCCATGTTATTTCACTAAAGAATCCATATGCTGTTCTGTCAGTATTGTTAGGTTTTTATAACTTTTAAGTAATTTAGTAAAAGTAATAATGTAAAGTAAAACTCATGATGAGTTGAATAGTTCAGGGAACAGAGAAAATGACTGTTTGATGAATGAGCATGGAAAAGAGTATGAATGTCCTGTTGCAGGGTCAGCAGAGAGTTTTAAATAATGGGACAGTCAACAAGAACCTGTCATAAATTCATACCCCTGAGGGGGCAGAAAGCAGGACAAGATGGGTTAGAAGATAGAGATGTTTTGGTCAATGTACACATGAGAAAAAAAAGACTGTTATCTGTAGGGGGCGCACACACAGAAGAAGCAGGTCACGCCCTCCTGACGGACTTAAATGGACGAACGAGAGGACTTCTGTCAGAGCTCTCGGGGGATAGCAACGAGTTGCTATCGTCCATATTTTTCATTGTTTGATATTTTATACTGTCTATTCAGTAAAACGCATTAAATTATTTTGGAACGAAACCGCCGACTTCTGACCATTTTTTATGAAACGTAACAGTATCTTAGTGAAGATCTAACTCATGTTCTTCACTTACTGTTCTAAGTGAGCAGCAGGGCTCAAAGCATCGCATGCGCAAATCCACCCCAATTTAATTTGTAGTTCTGACATATTTAGCATTTCTCTCCCACAACGTTATTCCTTTATTCTTAAGCTTTAAATAGACTATTAGACTATTAGATAAAGAGACTTTTATTAGCTACTTTTCTTACTGAGGAGTATATATATATATATATATATATATATATATATATATATATATATATATATATATATATATAAAGGCCTCATGTATTTTAGTAAAGGTTAGTATTTAATGTGAATATTCTGTAGTATAAATGTGAGGGAGTGAGCACCCAAACATCTCACTCACCTTTCACACCTGTATTAATGTGACGTGACAATAAAGGATTTAATTTTATAGCTATAGTATTCAGCATTCTTTAATGTGTATAATTACAATTTTGAAATGTTTAAACTAGGGGTGTCTTCAACTAAGGATTTTCATAGTCGAATCTGATTCGTCAGATTTTCCCTATAGTCGACTGATAGTCGAATCAGTTAAAATTTCACCACAAGATGGCGCTATAAGCGTGGTTTTTAAATGGGATCCCCGTTCTGGACTTTTACGCTGATGTTGGTTGTTGTCGTGTGATATGCAAGAATTAGATGACATAACTTGCACTTTACTTTCTTGGGTTCGTTTTTATCTTTTTCAAAAAACTCCCATACTTTGGAAGCTTTTTTAGTAGCCATAGCCATCATGGAAAAATACACCGGTAGATGCTAACTGTTACACATTCCCGTTCACGCCCCACCGCTCCGCTCTCTCCTGCACACACACCCACTTCGCTCCATACCGCACACACCCATCTCCACACCGGTTTCTCATCCTACTAATCACAGATCACCCTCTCCCGACTATTAGGTGCAGGTGTGCTTCACTGACGACAGCGTCCTTTTAAGCCGTCGGTCCGGATCCATCGGCGCAGAGTTTTTTGGTCGACATCACGTTGATGCATGCTGCATACCGCGAACCCGCTCCGCTCCTGTTTGAAGCATCCTGTTTGTCTTCTGGCGAGACTGGCTCTTGTTTTTTCTGACTCGCGACTCTTCCCCAGGATCACTCACCACGAGAGGAATAACCACCTCGGGTACTGCGCCGTGAATACACCGACCCCCCCACCTCTCGTCTGCATGCCACGCCGCTCAGACGCCACTTCGTCGTGAGCCGCCTTTTTCTGCCGACAGAGGGAAGTCGTTGTCTGTTTATTGTTTGATTGACTTTGTTTTGATTTTTTGGTTTTTCTATAATCCCGCTTGGAGGAAAATTAAACACCGTGTTCTGCATCATTTCAACACGACTCTCTCTAATTTTTCTCCGGCAACGGGACGCTCAGCGCAAGTCTGACACTAACGGCCCTGTAGCGTGTTCAGCTCTGCTCATTTGGAATGTGCAACTAACTGCAGGTGGAGCTTTATTAATGTGTAGCCTATTGTGAAAGCGCACACATCATTTAAAGAAGAAATATTAACAGAAATTAGGATGATTTTATTTGACAAAAGGCTATATATATATATATATATATATATATATATATATATATATATATATATATATATATATATATATAACGAAAACAAAGACATTTCATGTAAAAACTAATGTTTAGCAGCAGCCATGGACACCCCCTTGTGGTCAAAATGGTACATTGGACTATGAGGTTCATAGTCCACTACGGTTCTCCGAATCGAATCGTCGAATCAGCAAATATTGCAGCTCACCCCTAGTTTAAACCAAGTTTTCTAACAACAGCTTCCCCTATTATCGACTCCTCCACTTGGGGCGCACTCCTGCTCATCTTCTATAACGTGTCTACAGTGCATCCGGAAAGTATTCACAGTGCTTCACTTTTTCCACATTTTGTTACGTTACTGCCTTATTTAAAATTGTATTAAATTAATCTCTTTCCTCAAAATTCTACAAAAAATACCTCATTATGACCATGTGAAAAAAGTTTTCTTGAGAGTTTTGAAAATTTATTAAAATTAAAAAACAAAGAAATTATATTTACATAAGTATTCACAGCCTTTGCTTAATACTTTGTAGAACCACCTTTGGCAGCAACTACAGCCTCAAGTCTTTTTGAATATGATGCCACAAGCTTGGCACACCTATCTTTAGGCAGTTTTGCCCATTCTTCTTTGCAGTACCTTTGAAGCTCCATCAGGTTTAGATTTGTGCCTCGAGACAATTTTGTCTCGGAGGTCTACAGACAATTCCTTTGACTTCATGCTTCGTGTTTGCCCTCTGACATGCAGTCAACAGTGGGACCTTATATAGACAGGTGTGTGCCTTTCCAAATCATGTCCAATCAACTGGATTTACCACAGGTGGACTCCATTTAAGCTGTAGAAACATCTCAAGGATGATCAGTGGAAACAGGATGAACCTGAGCTCAATTTTGAGCTTCATGGCAAAGGCTGTGAATACTTATGTAAATATGATTTCTTTGTTTTTTAATTTTAATAACTTTTCAAAACTCTCAAGAAAACTTTTTTCACATGGTCATAATGGGGTATTTTGTGTAGAATTTTGAGGAAAGAGATTAATGTAATACAATTTAGAATAAGGCTGTAACATAAGAAAATGTGGAAAAAGTGAAGCGCTGTGAATACTTTCCGGATGCACTATATCTGTGATTTTAGACGCAACAGTCCGCAAGGTAATGATATCTAACTAAAACCTGATGTGTTTTAAAGTAAACAAATATTAAATGAGTCTGCAGAAAAGTAGATTAAAGCTTTTCTGAGATGTAGCTGAGTTCGCTGTCACTCCTGTCGCCACCATTTACCAGTTGTAAACAAAAAAAGTTTATGCATGCGCACGGTGTTAAATCAATCATCAGCTCGGTGTGTTAAGTCTTAATTACCCATTGACATGACATAGATTTTAAGTAATCAAGCAAAAAGGAATATGGTAAAGTAAAACTCATGATAGTTGAATAGTTCAGGGAACAGAGAAAATGACGATTTGATGAATGAACAGAGAGATTTGAATAATGGGACAGTCAACAGGAACATGTCATAAATTCATACCCCTGAAGGGGGCAGAAAGCAGGACCAGATGGGGGAGAAGTTAAAGACGTTCTGGTGGATGTTCTTATGAGAAAAAGACTGTTGTCTGTAGGGGGCGCACACACAGAAGAAGCAAGTCGCGCCCTCCTGAAGGACTTATATGGACGAAGTAGAGGATTTGGGGCAGAGCTCTCAGGTCCATATTTTTCATTGTTTGATATTTTACACTGTCTATTCAGTAAAACACATTAAATACTTTTGGAATGAAACCGCCGACTTCTGAACGTTTTTTATGAAACTTAACACAACCAATTAGCAACCTAAATACATCCACATAGACCAGACGATACTACACACAGATAGAAGTGTGGTCAGAGGTGCGATTCCTGAGCCTCTCTCACACACACACACACACACACACACACACACACACACACACACACATTCTAAGTAAAGGGAACGTATTGATGTGCATATGTGTGAAATTAATAAAGGAAACTGAACTCGTGGTGAATGGTGACTGATCACATGTTAAAATAGAATGTGGCTCTCAGACAAGCAATAAACCCAATGTATATAATGATGATCCACACAACCAGTGTTCCATGGTTCTGTGATTCAGTTCTGTGATTCAGCATTATTTAGGTTTAGAACACGGTGCAGCTGCTTTGAGACCATGCTCTATAGAAATACACTGTTTAATTAAAGTCTAAATAAATAATAAAGCGCTATATAAACTAATAAACCTGAAAGATGAATATGTAAGTAGGGTTACCTGTGTGTTGAGGCTGTAGGTTTTCATTGGTGTTTGCACCCCTGGCCTTTGTGTCAGAGTCGTCAGCTGTACAAATCTCAATACTCTCACAATTGTCATCCTCCACCTTCTCGATTCTCTTGTCCGTCAGATCCAAAGCATCATTACAACAAACCTTCTGCGTTCCAGACATCGTAAAACAAAACTCACTCTGCTGATCTGTCGCTCTGCAGCAGCTCACAGTCAATACACTGGTTTAACAGAATCAACCTTCTGGAGACGTTAAAAAAGGAAGTGCTGTCTGTTAATCTGAGGGTATGTCCATAAATACACATGATATCATTAGATCAGTTCATGTTCAGTGCTTTTTAAAAATAAACACTGCCCCTGACTTTTTTTTTTCTTTTGTTCTGTTCCGACTCTGTCTGTGGTCAGTCTGCGGTGGCTCTGCGCATGCGCAGTTGATTTGAAGTGTTGGTGTAAGTGTGAGTGTTGTGGGACGGTAACTGAAGAGCATCTCAGAGTCTCCAAAAGTCTCCAACAACGCCACAAAGAGGTCTCTACATTTGTCTCTAGACGCTTTAATTAAAAAATAAGTCGCTAGAGGCTCTGAAAAGTCACTAAATATAACCACAAAGTCACTAAGTTGACAACTGCTTCTCACATGCACATTCAGCCTCCTACTGTGTCACTTCCTGTCCTCACACATATGTCTGCTCTTCTGATGAACCAGACTTCAGCTCATACACCGGGTCACATGATCTGTCAGTTCATCTACACCAGGGGTGGCCACACTTTTCTGGCCCGAGATCTACTTTTCCATTGGACAGGTCATCGAGATTGTGGTGGAAATAATATTCTCGTGAGACAATGCGTATCAAAAGAAGTGATATTTATTTAAAAGAACGAAAAGACAACCGAAAGGAAATGAGAGAGTGTAAAGAAAATCCTACCCCCCACTCTCTGCCTTCTAGACAGAGAGCCTGACTATTTATACCATGTGTGCAGAGCATTTGCTGAAATCTTCTCTGCGGCCTTCAGTAGCTTGTTTTATAAACAATGTCTAAAATAGTGCGG